>JAKGSA010000583.1:3940-147947 GCA_033558755.1 Philaethria dido
GGGGCGGGCGCGGGGGCGGGCGGCGCGGGCTCGGGCGCGTTGGCGTCGCCGGCGGACACGCGGCGCTCGGCCAGCGGCGGCGGGTTGACGCAGCGCACGGTGGCCAGGTAGCCGCCGCCGCCCCGCGCGCCCGGCACGATGCTCGCCTCCTCGCTCAGCAGGAACGCTGTAATATTTTATATAATATACGGTCCTCTCGTCTCTAATATTTCAAAGTACAAATTATAATTTTAAAATTTTTAGAAATCTGAGTTACAGATATTCATAACTCATCAGTCCTGATGAGTTATGAATATCTGTAACGAACAATAAATATATAAAACCAAAATTTCATGAAATGTTGGGATAATACAAGCCAAATTTAATTTTACAACTAATGTTGTTTAAATTTTTCAATATAAAAAAAAAACAAATTTGTTATTTATAAATAATATAACACAATTTAGGGCTAGTAAATTAGAAATGTAACGAACTATGCGTAATCTTTACTCGTAATAAAGACGTTTTGACAGTAGAGTTTTTATGATAAGATAGTTTCCGTTACGCACATTTATCAACTCCCGAGGGCAGGCTGCCGCCGTGGTGCGCGCGCGCCGACACGCTGGCGGTGGGCGGCGCGGCGTGCGCGTGCGAGTGCCCGTGAGCGCGCCCGCGACGCGGCGCCGCCTCGCCCGCTATCGCCGCTACCAGGTCCTAGAAAACCACCACGTCAATCGTTAATCGTTAAAATATATTAAACTAATCTGTTACTCACCGATTGACTGACAGTCAGTGCACATATGAAGTAACTGCGCGTAGAAACCTGACTACCTGCATTTGGCATGTGCCTTTGACAGTGAGCTATAGCTCACTTTCAAAGGCACATGCCAAACTACCCCCGCACTAGAAGATGACTTCTCGAAATTCCTAAGGGCACCCAAAAAATCCCGAATTTCCACAATTTACACTCGAAGCCACGGAGAATACAATTAAAATTAAAATAGCGTAGCAACGGTCGTTCAATAAACGCAAATGAAGATGCAAACAAAAACAAGCACAATTAAGTTTGAAAAATGTTTATTTGACTAAAATTCAAACAAACAGAAAGTAAATATTGTCATTTCACTTACCATAGTTAACATCACACCAGTTTAAATATATACAAAATATTTTGCGTATATTTCACATAAAACAATGAAATGATCGAATTACCTGTAAACTCGAATGATGTTCGCGTCGAGTGCGTCCACGCCGCCCGCCGCGCCCCGCGCCCAGCCCGCGCGCTGCCGCTTCACACTCCTGCTCGTCTTGTTCCACTTCTTGCAGTAAATTCTGAAATTTTTGATTTTATTTACTAACGTAACGCGTGAGCATACTCATTAACTAACATCGTAGGATGACAACATATATAACTAAATATAATAATTTATTCTTATTTACTTAACAGTTAAAACAAAGACAAGGAGCAACTATCTTTTCTCTTCATCTTTTGCAATGTTACTCAGCTTCGGTCCTTGACTAGTAAGATTGTTTCATTCAAATAAATTATACCCCATTTCACCTCTTTACATAATTGATTATGAAGATTCATTTTGCTATTAACAATTACAAACTTTGCAAAAGTTACAAACTTTGAAATGATATGTGCTTCTTTTTATATTTATACAAACAGACCATATTACTTATCGTATTAAAGTCAGACACGTAGCCGTTAAAGAAGTTGAAATTATTTATGAAAAAAAGAAATTAAGACAGCTACATACTTACATATTTAAAAGTAACCATATGTTAAAACTTCTTACTTTACTTCATTGCCAATTAGTTATGTACAAAAAAAAATATATACCTTAAAAAGAATACTTTTCCCCTCACGATCTTTAGGACATTTGTAGTTGATAGCCTCATCTAGTAGAGCACGTAGCTGGCCGTCGTCGAGTGTTTCCACGTGTTTGTTATTCTGAAACAAAATATTTCTTGTTGTAGCTGTATTTAAAAATTATATCAGTAGGCAGATATTTAATATGATTCCGCGAAAACCACACAATACAAGCTATTATGATATTATATTGTATGCGATTACCACATTGATAAAAATGATTATTATTCGTGTGCTATAATTTATGGGAACAATAATTACTTTTATTTAACATTTCATTTATTAAAAAAAAAATCTACTATATAATATAGAAAAAGAAGATAAATAAGTAAATTTGTTTACATAAATATAATTATAAATTTTAAGCTAAGCCAGATATCTTGTAGGTAATTATGAATGTTTCTTACCCATCACTAAGCAACATTTTTGGTAACAAACGCAACTCCTTTCTTACGTTACCTATATGCTAGCAATTCTAATAATTGCCATATAAGGTATAGTACTTATTACATATAATAAGAATCATTCAATGAATTGGTTTGGAATCTAAAGGCTAGTAGTATTTAGATTATTTCATAGACACATTAGTTACATAACAGTAATTCATCAAACAAATGACTATTTAGTAGTTTAGGGTGCAAAATATATGCATATGCAAAAGCAAAAAATATAAGAATTCATAAAATGATGTTCCTTACAAACATTCACATACACCGACAATCTTACTTCAGTTGTTTGAAATCTAAGTTTTAAATACAATATTATTGGGTGGCTTCACTTACACAAGAGAATGATGAATTTCACTTAAAATATAAGAGTTCATTAGTGGTAGGTAATAGTGATAAGATAACTAATATGAGGAACTGCTCGTAGTTAACATCGTAACATCGTTAATAGTGGTTTTAAGTCGCTATTACATTTTAAAATACATATACGCTTGTCCCTTATGTGTTTTATGTAAAAAGGTAAATAATCAACTCTTTCTAAAACTGTATGTCTATATTTAATTATATGTTATGTATAACATTGTGTGTTCGTCTTGTTATTTTCAAATTATTTTAGGAAAAAATTCATTTTAGTATTTTTGTATTGTCTATTTTAATTGATAATAATAAAATATTTAATTTCACCTTAGTTATTAAGCCAAAATGATAAATACATTTAGAAAATTATTAAAAATGTCTTTGAGAAATGATTTATAATACTAAATTTATCGAAAAACGATACGGACAAACATAACGGAAGAAATATCAAAGCCAATAAGTAAATCAATAGTAGGACCAATTAGGGATCCAATATAAGGGCCTTTTTTTAATAATTTTATATTTCGTTAAAATAAATGCTCCATTATATAAATGCTTAATAAAAATTGAGAATTAATATGTATATAAATAATATAAATTATGGACAACCGATACGTCACGCTTAATTGCGCAATTATAACGATTAGTATTAGCAAAACTGGGTAGTAGAAACTAACTTTGTGACAACATAAAATGATTATAAGTAGTCATAGCGGATATCTTACTAATTTAATATATTTTTTTAAAATTTATATACAGAAACAAACCTGCAACGAATGAAATGCATTGTACGTTGCATTTGTAATATCCTTAGTGGTATACACGTATGTAAAGAAAAGTACTAAAAAGTCAAAATTTTTCACTCTTTTAAATATTCATCTTGTTGTATTGAATACGTATTTCAATAAAATAAAAAAGTAAAAAAAACAATACATATGTTTTAGGCAAACAAGAATGAAATGACGTAGCAAAATAATTGATCGTCGTGACGTCTCTGTGGCAAAAAGTTTAACGGAAAGGTTATTTATTAGTTATGGTTAGTTTTTTATACAGACTAGAACCTGACAAATACATTTAAAAGAATATACACCAATACCTCGCATTGCGTCGTTTCGTTTTGCGTTTTTTTTCGAAGTTGCGTCGCTGCTTAATTTTTACTGATTTTGACTGTGCGTCGTTAGATTTTGGAAGTTGCGTTGTTTTGAATTCGAGTCTTTAATTTTTTTTTATTATGTTTTTCCTAAAATATGACAACACTTTTGTTTTTAATTGTGCCATGTCATCAAAATTTGGGGATTCCCTTTCTAACTAAAAATCAACGCAAATTTAATATAATTTTATTTTCACTTCGTTTTGCTTATTTTAGAGTTCATTTTAAATAGTTAGTTTTTTTGGAATGTAACCCCGACGCAAAGCGAGGTATGGGTGTAAGTTATAAATAAACCACAAGAGAATTAGGTCAATAGGTTCTATGTCTACAGAAAACTTTAAAGAAACCGATGTTTGTAACAGACGCGTAACTAATTTCGTAATTATGTTCCGGTCGATTGGATGCTGAATCATTAAAATCAAGGTCCGGCGCACAAATCCTAGGAATATCTAACTATTGTCATAGAAACTAAACATTTATAAATGAAGGAATATAGTACCTATATTCCTTCACTTATTAATGTTTAGGCTTATTTTTACGAAAATTATGCTTATAGTGGCCATTGAAGTTTAACATTATACAGTTATATTATATTACTTAAAATTTATAGGGGAAAAAAGAGGCTGAAGGTTGAATTATTTCATATTTTTGTTCGGCTTCACGCTATATCCCGTATAGCAGAGTAGACAGAGTAAACCTAGTGTCAAGACACTCTGTTCTCTCTTTTCCGCCTGAATTAGAAAGTCTATATCAATAAAAATAAATTCATTTATTCTCTCGAGTAGGAATCGAACCCACAATCTATCGCTTTTACAGTCAGACACTGTTTCATTGCGCCACGACTGCCTAATAATGCGTTATTTAAATTTCATAACAGTGCATTACAAATACAATTAGCTCACAAAAAATATGTATATAACACACTCTACCATATGCTTGACATACACTTTTGTACAAACTTTAAAGTGAAAATCGTATTTTACGAGCCAATGAGGCTATTAATACTTAATATTTATTTAGAAAAATCCGCCCACGCAATGATCAAAAAATAAAACGAATATATCCAGTTAACAAATATTTTTTTTTTTTCAATGATTCTACTATCGCCTCGCGCAATGCCTAATATTGTCATACTAAAAAGTCACCCTACATAGCATTGAACGACATTTATATATAATAAATTCCTTACTAATATTATAAATGTGAATGTATGTTTGTTTGTTACGCTTTCACGCCAAAATCACTGAATCGATTATCATGAAATTTTGTATACATACCTCTTTGTGGTATGGAAAAGGACATAGAATACATTTTATTTCTATTTAATTTTTTTACTAAGACAAACATTTTTTATTACTAAATTTTGCTAAGCAATATCTAAACGCACTATAAATATTTAACAACAGTAAAATACGTCATTTATTTCTTTTTCATCAAAAGGACAGTCAGTACTGCCATTTGCTTTTATTTGTAAATTAGTGAAATAGTTCAGTATTTAGAGCGTTACAATTTTATAAATTTACAAAGCCAAGAAGAAGATGACCAAACTTATGTAGAAGTCAGGGAAATGTGCGACGAGCTACATCACTTGCTGACCACATAGACGAGCAATGAGACAAAAAAAATATATTGTTTGTTAATTTGCATATGAGGACTGCGTTCTAGAGTGACTGAAAATTAAAGGGATGCGAAATTCAATGATAACGCAGTTGCAGGGCTCCTGTAACCCGAACCCGGCAACGAAGAGCTATAATATCATGTATGTAGTTTGGAATGCCATTGAGCACGCGCGCGAAGCCACGGGCAACAGCTAGTATATAATAGAAAAATAGATAATAAGTAGATATTTCTATAAATAGATAGTATTAAAAAGGGTATGTAAAATGAGCTCCTGTGCGGTTATCGCATTCGATTCTACGACAATCTCCGCTGTCAATGCAATTCTTAGTTAATAATAAGATAATCAATACTTACGTTACGTTAGGGTACGTTAGGTAATTTGCTTAACGAAGTGCATTTAATGCTGATTCATCACTCATAAGCTTCAAGGTCAAATAGTAAGAAATTGCCTCGTATATATCTGATTATTTGACTGTAAAAAATATGCCCGAAAACAAATATTTTATTGATTTTTGATTTTTTCAAAATATATTTGCTTAGATATGAGAGTAACGTCTCATTATAAAATGTTTCCAATTTTTTACCTCATTTTTTAAATGATACCTCCATTAACTAGACAGAACAGTTAAATAAAGGTGCGATTTTAATAAGTAGTTTTTGCGAAGTACCTTATACACAAATATATTTAAAGACACAATCATTAAAATATAGAAAGATATAAAAGATAATTTTTGGAAAGATAATAAAATTGGGCGAAATAAATTCGAATATATTTAGATAAATAAATATAACCTAATTTATATATATAGGTACCCATTTTAAAAACCGATAAGTAGTAGTAAAATTGTAATGGTTGTTTTATATCAATGATATAAAGGCAATAAAAAGATAAGGTGAATTGAAAATTTGTTTATCATTACAAATAAAACAATAAATGTATATATATAAAATTAAAAAAAACCTAAACCAAAGATCAAAAATAGGTGTCTGTGAGTCATAGAAGAGTTTAATATTTCGTATGCTTCAAGAAAAACGGTACACATTATTCTGCTTAGCGATAACGGAGCATCCAAGATTGCGGCGCTATAAAAGATTTACTGAAAATTCAATTTTGTTTCTTGCGTCGTAGTGTTAACTTTGACAGTAAGGTACACCGTATTGCGGCTTTTGACAGCCCGATACATCGCGGTGCGTCAACTCTCAATGTTGATGAAGAATGGCCACGAGCCAAATTTTCAGATGCGACATACTGTCTCGCCATAGTCGTTGGAATTTTCGAAAAACTATAAAATGTTGTGGTGTTAATTGTATTTAATTCAAAAAATTTAAAGATATAAAAATATTTAACAGAAAATTATTACTATATGGCCCTATGAATTACTTTTAAACGTAAATATAATAAATATTCTAAGTATAATAAGAAAAGTTATCCAGCAGGTGTTATTACAAAAGATCTAATGAAGAGACTATAATCGGAAAAGTTAAGAGCAAAGTAAGGATAGCGGAAGTATCGGGATCGATGATGCACCTCTGTGGCGCAGAGGCACAAGCGTGCGACTGTACTCGTAAACACGACAAGTTGTGGGTTCGATTCCCACTCCAGGAAATGTTAGTATTTTCATTTCCTGGGTTTGATAACAAGGCAAAGCGCGGCGTTGAGTTCCGCTACTCAACACGCAATGCCTCAATTTGGCGGAAAGTGGAGAACAGAATTGTTGTAAAAGAACGGAGTGTCTTAACACTAGGTTCTCAGGTTCCCTCTGTCTACCCTGCTATATGTGGGATACAGCGTGAAGGTAAAAAAATATAAAAGATTTTAAATTAAATTACATTGCCGTTTCATTTGTTCAATAGATATGATAGCTGTTGTCGATTTGGCCTTGAAAAACTTCAAGACGAAATTAACGATGAAAAATTTATTTATAACAATTTAAGTAATTGTAACTTACATAATTATAAAAAACAAAAAACCCGACTGAACTAATTCTCCAAATTTAGAAAGCAAATACAAATAAAGTAGGCTATAAAAGCTAGTTTTTTGTTATAAATTTGAAATGTAGTAATTAAGTCCTTTCATTTGGTACCTCACACGGTATACCCATCAATGTTTTTTTTGTTTTTATTCAAGACGTAATTGCCTAGCCTGTCTTAGAAGGCGCCATATTTAATTAAGAGTGACGTCACATATCTAAGAACACTTGGAGTATGAATACCTATCTAACGTCACCTTAATTATATAATTCGGTCCAGGGGTTTGGAAGATATGGTAATAGAGAATATTACAAACATATATGATACGCGCGAAAAACATAACCCTCCTCTGAGAGTTGGGTAAAAATGAGGTCAGATTGGAAAGCAAACGTGACACCATTATTCTTAGGTCTGTATTAGCAATATATAAAGTCAACTATTTTGTACGTAAACATGAAAATTAAAAATCTTACACGTGTTAAAGTTAAAGAAATCTGAAAATTTTAATGTCTAGTCAAATTTTTAAGACTTTTCTTTTAAACAATTTAAAAATAATCATTCCTCCTAATAAGATCGGATCTACGACTATCACGTTTACAGTCATAACAACTTTTGCTAAGGCGGCATTACATATTACAATTAGGCTGATCAATCACGGTTCTTTATCAGAAAATCCAGATCTTTAATTTTTATATGTGAACAGATAATGCTCATCAAGCTGAACAGCTTTTGTTAACGCGGCATTTTCTTAATTTTATAATTTAACTAGAGTTTAGCTGCCAGACTAATTCCTCATCAGATGTTCCAGATCTTTAATTTTTATAAGTGAACAGAAAATATCCATCAGCGGGATTTTTTTTAGTTTACTTGTTCTATTATGGTTCTACATCAAGTGTTGTCAGTCTTCAAAATCAATTGCGCCCTTATTTCTGTCCAAACACCTGCACAGCAAAACGGTTCATTCGACTACTTCCAGTAGTAAGTTCCAATACTGCAAATTACATAGATCGATAGTATCCTTACAGCCAATATATAAAAACATGGACATTCCCTTAGCATTTTAATAATGGAGATGTCAAAGTAATTTGCGCCACAGTGGGCGGCATACGGCGCTCAAAGGGGTCAGGGACAAACCAGGAAGGATATCCGGGTACGAATGGGATCGATTTAAGAATTAATCTTACATAGCTTTCTAAATTTACTTACCAAAACAAATTTCTTACGAAACGTACTTTTAATGTTTTCTTATAATCCATTACAATGACATTTTATGTAATGATTAATATTTTATTAGCACTAATACAAAAAATGTATCACTGGATTTATTACAGGATTTCTTGAAAGTTGTAGCAGTCGAAAATGACGTGCTATTTTTACGATAAGCTGCAGTACTGGAGAACTGCCAAAATATTTTTGGGGATCCGAACATCCTGTGACATAAAGTTAATATTAAATTAACTTATTACTGATTTTTCTTTCTTTATATGCATAAATAATACAACTGATCTAAAACAAAACATTTTAAAAAATTGGATATTCACATATAAGTTTCATTTTATTATTAATAAGAAGTAATTGTAAAAATTTAACAAGTTGAATGTGTCGTGGTTATTATAACACCTCATTATGTTATGTCCAAAATGGTTCACGCAACTCATTGAGGCGCACATACGCACACGCGTTACAATGATACACACACCGACTGAGACATCAACTAAAAATAAATCATTAGCTTCTCGTTGGCTGATTCATTAAAAATTGCATTTTGCTAAGTTAATAGTTTACCTTGTTCTCATTTAAAAAAAATGACTCAGATAATTGGCGATAGAAGAGTTCATAATTCCCGAAAATTTCCTAACAGATATCAACTGCTTTCACTTGAAAGAAACTTTTACGAATAGAAAAATATATATACTAAATAAAGGTTAAAGTTTACAATAATAATTATTTATTGTAAACTTTAACCTTTACTTTTTTTGCATCTAAATGTTAAAAAAGAAGTTCCTTGCACTTTATTGAATGACATGTTACAATTGTTTAATTACATATATACATACGTAGCTATCAGTGGCAAGGCGTCCATACAACTCGATTCCCACCGGCTTGCCTAACTTTTCAAAGTACAAGTATGGGAGCTCGAAAAAACAAAGTTAAACAAGGTGTGAGAGCTAAAATTAAAAAAAAAGATCGCCTAGAAAATATTGGGAATAAAATTGCAAAGAAAACAAGCGTTGACATCTTATAGACCTAAAAAAAGGCCGCCAGGACAATATTGGGCATAAAATTGCAAAAAAACAAGCCTTGACATCTTATAGACCTAAAAAAGGTCATCGCCAATTGAATAGTGAAATTACTGAATACCTTCATATCATATTCCTTAAATATACATCGGATTCTCCTAATTTACCGGCTTGCCTAACAATAATTTTCACCCCTCGCCACTCTTAGCTGGTTATTGCTATGCTACATAAACAATTTTCAAATAATAAGAAGCTACTGAATGATATTAGAAAGAGGCAAAGTCAAGGAATCCAATTTTCAGGCAAATATAATTATATATTGGATTTAACCTTAGATCCTTGGTTATTGATTCTTTATTACGGCAATATTGGCATAATCCACATTTGACATTGCTTTTATATTTTTAACGTTACCATAAAAAGGCATTGATGTCCCTTTAACGTAAACCCTACTCGTGCCTAAAAATAAGAAATACAATCACAACGCAAAATAACCAACGTTTTTTTGTGTTAAATTATGTCAATTTTCTGCCGTAGAAATTCAGATAAGCAAATGGCGGGCGCCAGTCCAGGATGTGATTATTTACTTAAAATCAATCACGTCGAAAACTTAGTTTGCATTTTAATTTTACAAACTTTCAAATAATATAGTTCAGACAGTTATTTCTTTATTTTTAATTAGTTTCTGTCTACAGCATCGCCCGCGTGGCGTGTTGAAAAGAGTAGTAAGATTCAGACCATCCATATCAAATTGCAGCACAAGCGACTCAGCTTTTTAGCTGTAAAACGTACATTTAAAGACAAAAACGATAGTACAAACAGAAATTATAATACAAACAGCAATTATAATCATTTTTTTATTGATTATTCTGATCACTATGGACACGGGTTCCGTGCTATTTTTCTTTATATTTTCATATTACTTAATTAAGCTTAGGAAATAAGACAAATTATCTATAGGTACGTAGTTTCAGAGAGTCCAAATATTTTAATTCTTGTCAATAAATTAATATTATTTAAAACTTACTATGACCAATAACACTTACTATGTAAGTAAGAATTAGTTTATGTATTATTGATAGTGATTGTGCACGGCGGTTTTACTCGCGTATTCTATTATAAACGCGATCAATTTTAATTTCTATAATTTTAAGCTATGAGTCCAAATTATATATTGTTAAAAGGTAAAGTTCACCTTCATAAAATTGTTTTGACGATGAGATAACTTAAGATTGTAAATATTCATATGGCGGCATGTAATAATTACACTAACAAAGCCATGCCTTATTTATGAGTAGATTAGGGATACCAAAAAAAAAGAGACAAACATTTGGGAGCGAGTTTGCAAAAAAAAGGTCAAAAAAAGTCGTCAGGAAAAACTGGAGATAAAATTGTAAAAAAACAAGCTCAAGAAAGGTGTGAGAACTGAAAATAAAGGTCCCTAGGAAAATTGCAAATATAAAATTGCATATAAACAGGCTTACCTGTATGTACCGGCTTCCCTCAATCTACCGGGTTACCTATTTAAATCTTTTACCTTTCGCCAATGATACTATACATTTTATACCTGCTATATAGAACACGGTATATATAATATTATTAACAAATTCAAATCCCAGAAGAAGAAAAAATTGATTATATACTACTAATCAATAATTTAGATCAACGTTGTATGGTGGTACATTGTTATAAAGTCTGAGAGTTTCAGTTTATGAATATTTAAGAAGCTTTAGTTATGCTTATGTGCTTCATGTAAGTTGGACTTCCATATTTTGCTGTTGTTAACTTCAAATTCACGTATTTATAAGAGCACTGTACATTTTAAAGCATTTTGCAATAAAACTAATTACTCATCTATTGCTTGAATAAAACTATACTATATTTTTAGTAATTACTTACTATACAATGTATTGTGATGACTTATGATAAAATATAATGTCGTAGTACTTTTGCATTTCAAATTTCTTATCTTAAATTATCGTACAATAAATTTGTTTTAAATACATACAAATGAGTTCATAATATACATAAGTCTTGCGTTCTATTATAATATCTATATTTTATTAGTGAAGTCAATATACAAAATAAGTAGAAAATATGCTTATATTTCATTGTAATATGGCAAAACAAGTACTTATATACTATTAAGTATAAAATATGTAAAAAATATTAGGTTAAACAATATGGGGCCGTAAGCTTCCATTACAACGAGCGTAAGCCAACACCGCGCATTGTCCACCACCGCAGCGCGATGCCCCAGCCGCACGATATCTATGCCACAACCACTAGCCGGAAAGTCTCAGGCCAGAGCTAAATTTTAATTTTAATTACGTGAAAGTTGTTCAGTAATTAACTAATTGCACATTACTTTCACAGATTTATGAATTATACACATTGATAGGTTAGGCTTATATAAAGCTGTTTGTTTCGAAAAAAGATTACTATAATATTTTCGCGATATAACCATGAACTATACGACCTGTACAGGGACCCTAACATCATACAAGTCATCAAAATCAGCAGACTGTCCTGGCTTGGTCACATACATCGTATGGATAACAGGGTCCCTAAACGTCTGCTTGAGTCAAACCCAGATGGTAAACGCAGGGTTGGAAGACCTAAGCTTAGGTGGCTTGATGGAGTAACCAAAGACCTCAAGACCTTAGGCTTCAAAAACTGGAAGAGAGCGGCCTTGAATAGAGAGGAATGGAATAAAGCGTTGAAGGAGGCTAGGGCCCACCGAGGGCTGTACGGCCACTGATGATGATAATATTTTCGCAAAAAAATGCAAAAATATTTTTATATATATATATATATATATATTTAATTAAAACGATGACCGATATATACACATATTGCTTAAACTGTCAGTGTTAATTAGGATCAAGTATTATCAAGTACCTTAGTGATCGTAATACAATATGGAGTTTAAAACAGAAAAAGAATTTAATAGTGATTAAAAAATGCTGTTAGTGCTAGCAATTTTTTAATAAATTTTTAAAAGGCAGTAAAAGATTTTTCCACAATTAATAAAATATATGAAAATAATATAGACAAATGTAATGTACGGCACACTTGAGATATGTCTGAGCAAAATCTTAGTAAGTTTTACTCACAAGTGTAAAATATTATAATTAATATAACATAAAAAATATAAATAAAAGCCAAGGATTTTAACTATAAAGAATAGCTAACAATTTCCTCAAGTTAAGTAGCAATCCGTCCAAAAACAGTACTTTTGATGTCAAAATGCTTTAGATCTGTAAATCGTAAAGTTTAAATATGATGTACCAAATGTCAAATATCTAATCTTACTTATTGTATCTGTCAATATTATAGTTCAATAATATTTATTTAGTGTTTTTATAGGTTTGGGTTTACAGTATGTATATATATACATATGAATAAATACATTCTATTAACAATTATGTAATATAGCAAGCTAAATAAATAAAAAATAGAAGTTATTATTAACAAATAAACACAAATTGTCACCAGATGTGCACACAAATCATCATATTGTTCCGAGTTGTTCAATCAACACTATTTTTGTGTAGTATTTTACATAACAATACCATATGCAAATCTTACTCAATATAGTACCAATCATATTGCTTACTATAAATGGTTAGTTATGGTATATTTAAAAATTGTTACTCTGTTGTTAATTTGTTTTTTACAATTTTAACAAATTTACAACAAACATGTTATATTTCTTGTTTGTGTTTATTGTGTCATCAGTCTCATCGACTATAAGTTGATTTGTTGTTCACATTAGATTAAGCTCTTTACAGAAGGCTTTATGTTGGCATAATATTATGCCTCTTGAACCGACTTGTCATATTCTGGGTCAATAGTTATACAGCAGTGGATTTTGGTGATTCAGCAGTCTCATTTTGTATTTGGATCAATTTTTTTTTATTAAGATACGGTATGGATGGGGAAAGGCGTATTCCTGCCGGTAACAGGATTAACGGTGCGCTGTCTGCATTGATGGGACGGCGGAACGTCAGCGTAGCTCCACTTATGGCTATACACTATGCAGTGCTGGTACCGACGCTGTTATACGCCAGTGAAACATGGGTTTGTCAAAAGAAGAACGAAAGAAAGATGAAGGCTGTCTCTGATTACCTCGCTAGAGATAATCCATCCATTCTGCACTGTATTGATTTTATATAAACCAATTTTATATAGGCAAGTTGGATATTTGTTTAAGAATGTAGATCAGTGATCTTTGTATCATCTGTATACTACTATCACAAACCTAGCTCCACAATTATATATCATATGACCTGATGGGTATTAGAGCTGTTTTGTAAATTAGTAACTTATTATCCTGTGATAATTTGAAGTTCTACCAAGAAACCAGTACAGTCCCTTGTAGCATGTTAGATAACACAAATTTTCAAATACTATGATCACTGCATACATCTTTTGCATCACCCAATCATAAACCTCTTTAAACATACTCTACAATCTTATACTTTTTACATGACCTACCTGCAATATATTACAAAAAAATATTTATAATACATTTTATTCAACTTATTTTTCATTGTGTACAAAACAATATCACTTTTGAAAGTTCTTTTTTCCTTATACAATTTAATTTCTTATCACAAATTAACAAAATGTGTAATAGTACTTAATTTAAAATTACTATTAGTGACAAGTTAAAATATTAAATAAAGAAGTATATGCAAATATTTGACTGTTTGAGGTGATAAATATACAATTTTTGGTAACATATACCCATGAAGCCACTCAATATCCACTACTATATGTAGTCTATTTACCTGTGGAATCTCATTAAAATCCATAATCCTATCAAATATTTTGTAGATATTATTAACCAAATTTATGACATAAAAAAAATTGGAAAAAAGTTAATATAGTGCTAATAATATTTTTTGATGTATAAATATTGTTAAAGAACACATTCTGTAGACTTCACCTGTATCTATATTTTGTTGTCTAATTTGCTTGAAAATTTACACATAGACCAGGATTAAAAGATAACTGATTTTATCATAGCTTGAATCTGATGACCTTTTCAAGAAGATCAAGATAAAAAGTAAAGTTCAAAGTATATTTATGATTTTTTTTGTTTGTTAATCATGCAAGTACTCAAATTAAAATGATTAAAATAACAACAATATATTGTCAAGGTATAAACAGTTATGTCGGAACAAGGAATAAAATTTAAGAAATTTTTATTCCAGATTGATCAAATCTATTCATCTGTGTAACTTTAATGTGTATGTACTTTAGTGTATTTAATATATTTAGATTTCATAAATTAATTCTATGGCTATAATATGTATTTGATTTCTCCTTTTATGCACACACATAAAATGTTATATGGGTGGAAGCCATCAAAAAATGTCACTTGACAACAACAAAAAAGAATTAAAACAGAAAATTTCCTGGGAATTATCATTTTCCTCATTAAAAATAATGAAACTGTATATTCAAAGAGCTTGTGTTGTATATTAATAACAAATTAAGTTAGATCAATACGTTTTTATTAAAATATGTTAAAACTGAAGGGAAAAGGAAATAATATATATATATATAAAAAAATGTTAGTATATTTGCGACATTTATACTAATTTAATCCTTCGCCATTTTCGTTACTTACTCTTTTATATATACGTCAAAAATATATTCCATTTTTGCAACACAGAAATGTGATAATATTTAAAGCATTGTTTAATTATAAAAAAGTAAGTTATAGATAATTTAGTAGCTGCAAGAAATACAAATATCGGAAAAGGTCAATTTACCTGTACATCGTTGGCACCCGCTGTCACGGCTTTGTGGTCTGGGTTTGTTGGATGATCCTTGATATGGTGATACAGTACTTTTGAGTCGTCTGTCGAATTGTTATTGAGACTTTTATCCGGGGCTTTTGGTTCCTTATCATACTCCGGTGGAGGAGCCATCTTGAAGGAAGAGCAGACAGATGACACAAGTCTTATGACTTTTGCACACTAAATTCACTCTATTTCTTTAAACTATGTACACAAAATAAACATTAAGCCATTTTGATGTGAGTTATCCAGTCTATAACTATAGTTCTTATATTTCGCGAAACCGAAGTCATCATTTTCGATAAGTTTGAGCTAACATTTTTACAATTATTTTAGCGATAATGGTGACTTAACTACATCCGCGCCCCCAATCCTGAACGGAGAAAATTGAAATAACTTTTTTTTTCAGCCAGCAACACCAATGTCTAGTTTAAATTCAATGGAAAATAATTACTTTGAGTTCTGTTTTATTACTTAGTATCACTAATTTTAAAAATTATATAACATCCATTTCTTTGTATGAAGAAAAAAATAATAATTTAAATATGTATTTAATTTCTTTCAAAATTCAAAATTAAACTAAATGATAAAAATATATATTTTTTAATCAATAGTTCAATTGCATTATACTTTGGTGAAGTTTTCAAGGCGTTTTCATTTTTTAGCGATATAAAGATTTTTATCCGATATAAAGTTTTTATATCGATATCGAAAGTCGCTTTTAAATATCGACATGGTATTCGAGAACTAAGCATAACTGACAAGAAACATATATAAGTACCAAATCACCAAATTCAAATTTAAAAAAAAAATTACAAAATATGAAAGAGAAGCAACAAATATAAATAAATTGCATCAATTTATTTCTCGTATCTCATCTTCAAGTTGTCGTTACGTTTTGTGTGTATTTTTTGATTTCAGTTTTAATAATTTACTTATCGGTATGTCGTGATATAATAGTCAAAATCGTTTTTACTTATGGTTCGATATGTTGGTCTAATGTCTACTTTGATGTATTTTTATTAGACACAATTTATATAACGAATTGACGAAAGATGATAAATAATTTTATTCAGTATTAATAAAAAATATGTACAATTATTACAAAAAAAAAATACTTTATTGACAGATAGTATATTTTAATTATTTATTTTACTATATTATAAAATAAATCGTAAATTAAAAATAGAAGTTTTTTCGAATATGAAAATTTACTAATATCATTTTTTATTAAAACAGTGTTGTTACTTTTGATTTGACAATCTTATACGTCATTAACCGTAGCGATCCCGATCGAAAATTCGTCAGTCGGTATTTAACTACTCGGTGTTATAGAGTATGTTTCTAGTTCCATTAAATTCGTGTGTTTTTGTCGTCGTTACCTTATTATTAATATAGGCAGTGTTACTAAACACAATATTTTGTTAAAGCGATATTACATACATAACTTTTAAAAATGACTGAATCAAAAGAAAACATTTTCTTATTTGTCCCCAATATAATAGGTAAGTTACTCATTTTATTGGTAGGATGTTCTGATACTTACGACGTGCGTCATTGTTTACATATTTTATTCCAGGGTTTGGGAGAGTCGTCCTAGCTATAATAGCGTTTTATTTTATGCCGACGCACTGTGTATTGGCATGTACATGTTATATTACATCTGCGTTGCTTGACGCCTTTGACGGACATGCCGCACGGTATTTTAATCAAAGTAAGTACTAAGGCATCTTTTAATCCTGTTACATTTTGTTCTATAATATTTTATTTGTTGCAGAACAGTTACTATGCCTCACTATGCTTAAAGTTATGATGGATTTACCAATTTACATTTATCATTTTGTTTATTAGTTATTTATGTATAATTATTATTTTAAAACACATAAAGACATATGTAAAATTATGAATTACAGGCACAAAGTTTGGGGCTATGTTGGACCAACTAACAGACAGAGCTGGGACTGCTGGCCTTATGATGACATTGGCTACCTTCTACCCAAAATACACTTTCTGGTTCCAAATGTCCATGGCCATTGATATAACTTGTCATTGGATCTTTTTGCACACATCCACACTGCAGGGAAAAACTTCACACAAATTTATAGATATGTCTGAAAATCCAATAATGCATTTATATTACACTAATAAAAATGTTCTTTTCTTTATGTGTGCTGGAAATGAAGCTTTTTATGCAGCTCTGTATGTGATGTACTTCTATTCAGGACCAACAGGTATTTATTATATATATTTTATTTCTTTTTATAATAACTTATTATTATTTAACATTAATAATTATTTTCAGTGTTGGGGATGGGCTTATTCAAGCTAATAGCATTGTTGTCCATGCCAATAGCTGTTGTAAAGGCGGCCATATCAGTTCTACATGGTATTGTAGCATCTGTCAACCTGTCTATTATTGATGTCAATGAACGTGCAGCTATTGCTCAGAAACAAAACAACTAACTTCATGCTACTACTGAGAATGATACAGTAACATTTTAAACTTGAAGTTAAAGAGTGTAAGGTCAATGTTAAAGTATATATTAGTAAACTTTAGGAAACCTAATTAAACTCATAGTTTAATTTTGATGCAAACTATGAAATATTTTAACACCAAAAATCAAAGGTCTCATACCTTTGATTTTCGCCATTATTAAACATATTAAATGAAACTATTTTAACCTGATTAATCGGGTATATTTTAGTATTCGGAAATACATTTTTTGACAGATTTCTGTAATAGGTAATATATATAAATCAAAACAGACGCTAAGTATCTTTGGCAAGAGTTTTGCCTCACCAAAATAACAATTAATGAATACTGACCTACTTTGATTGTTCCAATTACAAATAATTTATTTATTGTTGTATTATTTAATGCTGAAAAGGTCAAATATATAAATAATCATTATAGAATTATGAAATAGCAAGCAGTCCTGTACAAAACATGTTCTAAAAATGTAGTGTAAAAATTGAATGTGAATATTATTAATTATTTTTAACTATTTGCTAAATAAAATATTCCTTTTATTGCCACAGTGATATATTAGATATATAAAATTTTAATTACTACAAGGCTATGTGATAAGTTCAATTTTATTTTTGTTCAGGTAATAGTTCAATCAAGATTGCATATTTTTTGAATATATAAAAGAAGAGTATAATGTTATAATTATTGATCTTTTCTTATTAATAATTTAAATAAATATTTAGTATTTATATATTATTTAAATTTAGAGGCCATCCTGATGCAGGGGCAGCGCCTGATTGTGAACACATTTGTTGTGAGATCGATACCCGTTAGGCAAAAGAATATTCTCATTCTGCCACTTAGTATGTAATATCTCGAATTCGAGAGGAAAGCACATAATGGAGTCACTAGAACTTCTTTAACCACCATGTTATGTAAGAAAAACAAGAAGCTACTGCTTCATTAATAGGCATTTATTATTCGAAAATTTCAAATAATTTCTTTTATTTTTAGTTAAAATAAAATTATAAACTTATATTTTTTAAATATGTACTTTGCATTTTTAAAGACGATTCATATAAAATTGACATTTTGCATCTTGTACCCGCCAGTTGTAACTGAAAATTGCGATAACTTATCGTGATATTTGTTGCTTTTATAGATGTTTATTGCCTTTTTTGTATCTTCCACATCGTAATTTTTATTTTACCTACTTAATATAACATATAGTTATTTATATAAATAACTGCATAAGTATTGTTTAAATTGGATTTCTTTTTAAGTGCATTCGTTTTATAAGTTATATTGTTTTCTTAGAAAGGAATTTAATCATTTATTACAATCGAAAACTAGTCAATGCTAAGCAACAAAATATTTTATTATGGTACATACCACCTAGTGTATACCAATTTTCTTTAAATAAATGTGATTAAAATTTGCGTTTTTTATTTAATATTTTAGCGGTTATATATGGAATTTCCCATCCAAGCACGAAATATTTTTATATAAATTTTGGAGGCACGTAATCAGTAGCGGGAAAATAATAAGACTAAAAATTACATGGTACTAAAAAAAACACGATATATGTTTAGTATATTTAATATATTCTATTTAGAATAATGTTACAATACTTTAATTAAGCTCCCAAAGCATTAATTGGAAATAAAACCTTGTAACATAAAAAAATCAATTAATATGCATTCATTGCATTGAAAGTAAATGTTAAATATAAGTAAAGCAAAATTTTGTGTAAATGTGAACATATAATGACTAACAATTAGTTATCCTTTGAGACTGGACATGCCAGCTCTCATGATTTCATCCACAAGAAGAAGATTGCTTGCAATAACTGAACAGGAGTTAAGGATTTGCTTCTTAACAATATAATTGTCATATACTCCCAAATCCACTGGTTTAAAAGCTTCACCCGAGCTCAAGTCCAAACCAATAGGATCAGGGCTCAAACGGGACTCCTCTTGCAGTTTCACAATGGTGTCCTGAGCATCATATCCAGAGTTAACAGCAAGGGTTTTTGGTATAACCAGTAATGCTTCAGCATATGCTTGGATTCCAAGACGAGACTTTCCTTTCACAGTGTCTTTAAACTTTTGAAGTTCCATGTTAGCTTTGATTTCAAAAGCGCCTGCTCCGGGAACAACACATTTATCTTCAATAGCATTATTAATGGCTCGGAGGCCATCGCGGACGGCATCCTTGATCTGGGCAAGTGTATGCTTGTTAGGACCTTTCATGAGAATAGTCACAGATTGGGGATTTTTGCAGTCCTCAACAAATGTATACTTATCCTCTCCAAGTATATGTTCATACACAACACCAGCATATCCTAGCACTTCTTCAGAGAGGTCATCAACAGAGTTCATGGCTATACCACCGCAAGCGAGAGCCAAACGCTCCATGTTACGTCTCTTAGCCCGACGCAGGGCGATGATCCCTTCTTTAGCGAATGCATCCAGAGACATAGGGTCTACTCCTTTTTGATTGATCACTACAAAGGACTTGTCAGTTCCGTCACAAACTTTCTTTTTCAATGCAATAATCTGAAATAAAATTTATAACATTTAATCACCAAAAGGAGTGTAACATTTATTTATATTTAGTTTTGTTTTAAATATAATAGGATAGTAATAGCTTTCCTATTTCTTACAGATTGATTGTAGATTCGATAGCTGCTAAGAGGAATGACTATATTTTCATTTCTCCACTCTAGTACAAATAAATAATAATAATAATAAAAACTCTTTATTGTACACACCCATACATAAAAGAAAAATTAAAATAAAAGAATAACAGAAAACGATGTACAACGGGTGACCTTATCGCTAAAATTCGCTAATATATAATAGCTAAATCGCTATTTTAGAGATTTTTAATTTTTCTTTTATGTATGGGTGTGTACAATAAAGAGTTTTTATTATTATTATTATTTATTTTAGGTTGTAGTCGAGTTGTATTTATTTTAGGTTGTTGTCGAGTTCCACTACTCAACATGCAACTTTCCCATTTCAAATGGAAATAGCTCCTCTATTTTATTTGTAATGTGTTATTTTTTGCAATGTGTTAAGAAGTCGGTACCTACTTCCTTTACACTGAAAATTTATAAATTATCCTATACCCAAATAATAGAATGGCAGAGGAAAAGACTTTTATGTGTTATACATACATACATACAGATATTAAGCAAATTGTACTTTTAAGATAGTAAGCTATGGTATGTTTTAGCACTGCTCAAAGATTTTTACAAAATCTGTCTTTCAATCAAATTGCAAATTTTGAACAGAATGTTTAATTTTAAATCTGAACAACTAAGTGTGTATTTATAATTACATTTTTTTGTAGATGGCGAGAAAAGAAGAACCTAACACACACTACACATTTTAGTTACAAACAATACTATCATTTAACAATACATTTTCTATACTAAACATTCACAAAGGATATACAATATGATCTTCAAAAATTTTATTTTAAGTCATACTTTTCATTTATCATACAGTTGTGCTTGTTTGTAATATCTTATATATTACAACTTAGTCAATTTGTTCTAAAATCATATTTACATATATTTTTTTGGCGGAAAGTGGGGAATGGATTTGTTGAAAGAGAATGTTCTCAGGTTCCCTCTGCCTACCCTGCTATATGCGGGATACAGCGTGAAGTTAAAAAAAACTAATATATTACCTTTTTAACTCTCTGATCAATGAAGTCTCTTTCAGCTGCCACTAACTTTTCTCTATCTTCTGCTGACTTGTAAAAGAAGCCAGAGTTCACCTCTGTCTTTTCATATTCAAGAGACACATTGCAAGTTAAAATGTAGGCATTCTCAACTCGCTTTGGCATATCAGGATGGCGGGCACCATGGTCCATAACTATACCTGTCATTAAAAGAGTACAACACAATTTCATTTAAATTTTCTTAAAACAACAATAAAAAAAGGCAACTTCTTTTTATGAACATAAAGAAGTTGCCTTTTTTATGATGTAAATTTACCTTTAATTAAAGTAGTTTCGGTAGCAGTCTTATGTTGCATTTCCATCAGCTCCACCATGTGTAAATCTACAGGCTTACCCGGTGTGCGGATTGCAAGTACAGCGTCCACACAAGCATCAGTTAATACATCAGCTAAACTAGAATGTACCTGTAAAAATGTTTAAATATTATCTTTTAATTAGGTAAAAAATAACATGACACAAAAAAATGACATGACAAAAATGATATGGAACAACAGTATCTGACACATTTATAGCAGTTCTAGGTTGATGGTCTCCTTGGAGGCCAAGCCAGGGTCAGAACTCTTCAAGCTCGGCTCCCCACAAAACCCGGTGACGCTGTCGAGGCCAATAGGGCCAACAGCATACTACACAATCAAGACAAAAAAACACACACATTTATACCTTTGTTTTCAATGATGTTCGGGCAACATCTACAAGATTTTCTCTCTTGACATCAATGGGAATTTTTAAGGATTCTAAGATTTCAAGTGCTTTGTTTCTGGCAACATCATAACCTTCTGTAATTATTCTTGGATGCAATCCTACAAAAAATAAAACAATTATGCACACTTTCAATAAATATTTTTTTTGAAGTTGAAATTACAATTAGTGTGTATAACTAAGTAAATAAAGAAATTGATATAATTAGTATAATGAATATATGAAATACAAGCAAAATGGAACTTAACGAAATATATTTTAACAATACCTTCACTTATGTATATATCAGCCTGTTTTAGTAATTCGCCTATTAATAGCACTGTAGAAGTAGTACCATCGCCCGTTGCGTCATCCTGAGCCGTGGAAGCACGGGCAATGAGGGAGGCAGTGGGGTGTTGAATCTGCATTTCATGTAGCAAGACATTACCATCTTTGGTAATTTTAATATCACCTGATCCGGATACTAACCTTTAAAAGATAACACAAGCACATTAATAACACAATAAGTTAGAGTACTAAAATACCAAATAGATATGGACGACATTGTTGGATGCCGGCACTCGACACATGTTTTTATAATAGTCCGTAATCAGGAGAGATTTAGTTATAACATAATAATTTTACAAGTAATTATATATTATATTAATAATATTTAATTTCTCAAGTTGAAAAAGGCCCCCGGTACTTTATAAAGGATATTACTTACATTTTCATTGTGCCTTTAGGACCGAGGTTAGTTTTCATAACATCTTGAATGCCTTTAGCAGCGCTTATGTTTACAGCTAAAGCTTGCGCAGCTCTTGCAAATTCAGCTTTAGGATTAAGCAAGCTAATTGCAGACATTTCTCAAATCTTATTTAAAAGCTTATAAAACAGAAAGTAACTTTTAAAATTAGTGATCACAAAAAGTCACACTTTATGATTTCACAGAGAGTAAGAAGTAGCACAGATAAAATATGAAAACGTAAATACAATTGAATCGTTGAGTGCAGTATTTTGCAGGAGGGAGAAAAAGTGTATAAGTTAGCTTTCTAAGCTAGTTTAAATCGATTACGAATTTTTGCATTTTTTGCGACTTATGTTGTTTTTGCACTCACCGATTCAATTGCTACTCCGAGAATACTTTTACTTATATACTATATTCGTAGAACAATAAAATAAAAAGCTATAGCTGTAATTTTAAAAGTGTTTTATTGTGAGCAGTAGTGAAACATTTGATCATTATTTGAAAATATTGTATAACATATAAAATAAATTTATTTTTTTAACGTTTACGGTCTATATCATTATCTTATTTTATTATAATAAGCAGTGGTAAATGAAAATATATGTAATAAATATTTTATATACATATTTACTTAGAATAATATTAGTTATAAATATTTATTCATACTCTCTATTATAATATAATCTCGTGTTACAATATCCGACTCATGTATTTGTCAAAATGTCAGTGTCAATTTACATTCAGTGTGAACTATGGATAAAAATAAATTTCTATTTTAAACTGGTATATATTAAACTTATGGGAAGTTGCTAGAAATTTCATCAAATATATAAAATCTGCGCTGATGAAACTCGGCGTAAGAAGTTTTATTCATAAGTGATAAAAAGTTAAAGCAATGATTAATCACACTGAAGCAGAGAGTTTTAAAAATAAGGGCAATGAAGCTTTTAAAACTGAGAACTATGAAGAAGCCATATCACTTTATACAAAGGCTATTAACATAGCAGAAAAAGATTCACGTGAGTTGGCTACATATTTAAAAAACAGAGCTGCGGCTTATCTAAAATTAAAAGAGTTTAACAAAGTCATTCAGGATTGTGATGATGCATTACGAATTATTCCTGAAGATCCAAAGACTTTGTTCCGACGATCACAAGCCTTGGAAAGTCTAGAGAGATTTGAAGAGGCATACAGAGATGCTAAAACAATTTTTACAGTAGATCCATCAAATAAAGCTGTACAGCCAGTTTTGACAAGATTATATGCGGTTGTTCAAGAAAGAATAAAAAATGCAGCACAAACAAGTAACAAGGTGGATCAGATGTTTAAAATTGCATTTGAAATGAGTGAAGACAAAGGTAAACGTGAAAAAGCTATGTCTAATTTACTTGTTTTGTGTAAAGAAACAACAGGTGCTGATATCATGGTCAAAAATGGAGTAGTTCACAATATTCAGAAATTGGTTAAGGTAGAGAAAAACTTAGATATTTATGTTAATGCCATTAGAGTTATTGGTCAACTTTGTAAGAGAAGTGTTGAAAGAACTAAGGAGATTATCAATGTAGTTGGCATTCCATGGTTCTTGGAAATCATTGATAGTGAAGATGAGGAAAGAGTTACTGCTGCTCAGTATTGTTTGCAGGTAATATTAAACACATTTTCAGGGATGGATACTAAAAAAGAAACAAAACCTGACCAACAGTTATGTGAGCAATACAAAAGTGAAATTGATACACTTCTTACTTGTCTTACATACTCAATAACTAATAGAGTAATCACTGGGAAAGCTAGAGATGCTATAATAGAGCTAATTATGCGAAATTGCCACTACAGTACTTTGAACTGGGCTGAAAGATTTGTAGAAATAAGAGGCTTGCAACGTTTACTAGAAGTGTGTAGTGAACTAGAGGAATACAAATATGAGTCAGCCATGAATATTACTGCTTCATCTAGAACTATTGCTGCTGCATGTTTAGCAAGGGTTTATGAAAATATGTATTACGATCAAGCAAGAGAAAATTTTAATGTTCAAATAGATGATTTTATTAAAGAGAAACTACTTACTCCAGATTTGGAATCCAAAGTAAGAGTAACAGTGGCTATAACATCCCTTTTACGAGGACCATTGGATGTTGGGAACTATGTTATTTCTAAAGAAGGTATAATGGAAATGATTTTGGTTATGGCGCAAACTGAAGACTTATTACAGCAGAAAGTTGCATGTGAATGTTTAATTGCTGCAGCATCCAAAAAAGATAAGGCAAGAGCTATTATTAATAAAGGAGTTGATATACTCAAAAGTTTATATTCAAGCAAAGATGATGCAGTTCGAGTAAGAGCACTTGTGGGATTGTGTAAGATTGGAAGTTTTGGAGGAGATGATGCTTCTATACGCCCATTTGCAGATGGATCAACAAAGAAGTTAGCAGAAGCTTGTAGAAGATTTTTAGTAAATCCAGCTAAAGACAAAGATATGAGAAAATGGGCTGCTGAAGGTCTTTCATATTTAACTCTGGATGCAGATGTCAAAGAAAAATTAGTTGATGACAAACCAGCAATACAAGCATTAATTGAACTTGCAAAAACAGGAGACCAATCTTGTTTATATGGTGTAGTGACTACTTTAGTTAATTTATGTAATGCTTATGAAAAACAAGAAATGATGCCAGAAATGTTAGAGCTCGCAAAATTTGCAAAACATCATATTCCAGAACAGCATGAATTAGACGATCCTGACTTTGTTAACAAAAGATTAACAGTTCTTTGTAAGGCTGGGGTCACCTCTGGTTTAGTAGCTTTGTCTAAAACAGAAAGTCATAATTCAAAGGAACTTATTGCTAGAGTTCTCAATGCAATATGTAGCTTGCAAGATTTAAGAGGTATTGTAGTCCAACAAGGTGGTGCAAAAATATTAATTCCAATGGCATTGGAAGGCACCAATAATGGTAAGAAACAAGCAGCACAAGCTTTAGCAAGAATTGGAATTACAATTAATCCTGAAGTAGCATTCCCTGGACAAAGGAATTTGGAAGTTGTGAGACCTCTAGTAGCCTTGTTGCATCCTGAATGCACAGCATTAGAGAATTTCGAAGCTCTTATGGCACTTTGTAATTTGGCTGGAATGAATGAAACTACCAGAAACCGAATATTAAAAGAAGGCGGCTTGTCAAAGATAGAGCTCTATTTATATGAAGATCACATGATGTTACAGAGAGCTGCTACACAATGTGTATGCAATTTGGTTCAATCAGAAGAAGTTATAAAAACATATGAAGGAAATAATGACAAAACTAAATATTTATACCTGTTATGCCAAGAAGAAGATGTTGATACTGTATTAGCAGCTGCTGGTGCATTGTGTATGCTAACATCGATTAGCAAAATCTGTTGCAAAAAATTACTTGACCTGCAATCCTGGGTAGAATCACTTAGATGCTTATTAGCCAATCCACATCATGAAATTCAATATAGAGGTGTTTATATGCTGTATAATATTATTAATGATGACAAAGATGTTGCTGCTCAGATATTTGAAACAGATGTAATGGAAATTTTAATGGCACTCACTAAAGTAACAAATCCTGAACAAAAACGAATCAAAGATCATGCAGAAAAATGTTTGGCAGCAGCTGAGGAATTAGGAGTAATTAGGAAACCCGATGAAGGATCTACTGTTGATAACATACAAGAAGAAGTATTTGAAGAAGATGAGGAATAACATCAATTTAAAATACTTATTGGTGTTATCTGAGTAATGAGATAATTATTATTTTTAGTGAGACATTATCTATTTATTGTTGTTGGAAATAAATTTTTTACTTATTTATAATATATTTTTCTTTTTTATATAACATAATTAACTGTTTCCTTAATTTAAAATCAGCGTACATAAAAGAATATGATATTTTATACTATGGAAGACAATATTCAGGTCTATTATGGTTGTGTATAAGATTTTTAAAACTCAATTATATCCTAAGTTCTGCCCAGACCAGACCTACTTTACAACAAAAAAATCATTCAGAATTCAAGAGTTCCAATAAGGTGTATAAACAGACAAAATATTAAAAAATAGGCTAACATTTTTACTATAACACTTATTTTTTCAAATTAATATTTTATTTCTTACACGTTATTGTGATTATTAATAAAATAATTTTACTGTATTATCATAGTATAAATTAAAGATTTACTAGTTATATCAACGAAAAAATGCATTTTTTAATTTTGAGATTGAATATTAGTAGCTCACAGTTATTTATAAGTTATTGATGATCTTGTACTCGCTTTCTTAAGGTCGTAATCACTTTTTATAATTAAATTTCACAATATGTACGTATATTGTATGTTTATGCACTAGCGATAAGGTCGCTCATTGTACTATATTATAAATATTAAGATCTTTTTATTTTATATCTTTCTGGTGTGCAATAAAGAGTATTTATTATTATTTTTACATTATAAATACATGTTGACATTAGCTAACGAGGGCAAAAGCTTATCAATGTAAATGTGACTCATTTTTTCTATATATTTTTACTTTCAATTGAAGTAAAAGAATGTATCATAAATGAAATCTGTAATATTCAAGCTTTGAATTTGTATTTTATTTTGAGGAAATGTTATTTACCCCTGTGAGAAAAAGTTAAAATATGATAAGCTATTACGGCTTAGAACGCATATTGCATCAAAACTAGATCTAAAAGTATAAGAAAATAAGTTACGTGAACAAGAAATATATTCAAAACTATTAGATTTTGAAATAAAAGTTAAATTGTGACCAAAAGGTTTACAACCTCTGTCTTAGGTTTCTGTCTATTTTGAAAAATAATAGTCATTGAAAAGCATTTTAATGTTATTTTTATAAATAAAATAAATATGTTATATCATTTTAAAGTCTAAATATCTGTCGTAAAAAAATTTACTACTATAACAATATTTCACATGGCGCATCTCTAGCTCTGAATCAGATACTGAAACGTTAAAAAAAGCAAAAATTATTAATGCGTAATTACTAATATCTATGAAAGTGTGTTAACAGTACAGTATAATTCATTACAACGAGAATTATAAACGTAACTTTATAGCTTATTCTGACACAATAAAGCTAGGATGAACTACATAGGCATTATTATAATAAAAATTATACTAAATAAAAGTGAAATTAATTTGTTAAGTATTTCAATTGTTACGACCACATTTTTTTTGTACCTCACAAAAAATATTTCGGATGTAGATTTAATTAGAGAAAATAGTATTTTTTTTTCTTTAATTTGGATTGTCTATAGTATTAAGACGATTTTACTAGAAATATTACGAAAGTAATAAAATATCACAATATATAGATTTTTTAAATGAATTTATTATAATTTTTTTATTACTCTTACTATAGAGTAGATGCTTCGTGCCGCGTCCTTTCCCTACCTACATCTGTCCCCTCGGCTTAGGCAAAGGTCTTTTCTGTGTCGATTTCATTCGTGTGCAACTTTGATATTTTAATATACTGTTATATAAATATAGATATTGTAAAATATTTAGTAAAAAAATATTCAAATTACAAATTAAAATTAAAATTATATTATGTTATATATTTTTTGATTATGTTATTGTAAAAGAAGCGGCGGCGTCTATTTTATCCGTAGAAAATGACGTTGTTAAAAACCTTTTAAATTGACAGCTTGATTTGGTTTGGTTTCCGCTACTGTGCTATTGTGCTATTTTTTTGATTTTTCGTTAATAATCTCGAGAAAATGTCTATATCAACGGCCACAGGTACATGGACTTATTAATTATGTAGTTGTATAATTAAATTTTGTTGTTTTTTTGTATATTTGTCATCAAACATGAACAAACTATGTTTTCGGAGTAATGCCATGGAATCCCATATGGCGGTCCTTACTCCACATGATTTAATGACGCTACGTAATGAAATAATATATTTTTTATTTAGGCCTTTCTTGAAACGAGCAATTTACGCTCTTTTAACGACCTAATTTAGAGGTTAAATGTGAAGTATAGATACGTTAGGTTAATATTATATTCTACTTTTTTTTATTTTCTGGCGTCTGCTGAGTGCTGACGCCGGACTAGTAGACTTCGAATCTTTTTTATAATTATAGTGTATTAATACTTATGCCTTATAGTTCATTTGTATTTAATTGCAAACTAAACAATTATATTTAAAATATTAAAACTGTATTATCTGAAATATCATGAATTAAAAATGAAATATATATGACTACTAAAAGAATATAGCAATCATTAAAATCTATTTATGACTTTTTTAATATAAGGAAATTATTACTTTTTGGTTTCATATAGTTATGTGAAATAAAATGTTCTTGGATTACACAAATAAAGTTAGAAATATAAGTTTATTTCTTTCTTCAAATTGAAGCAGCAGTATTATAACATGATAAAAAATTAAATTACAGATGAACGCACAGAAGGCGATGATGACACATCACAAGGAAGCCATCCTAAGGAGGATACCAGTGACTCAGAAAATGAAAATGAAAATGAACCTCAAAATCAAAATGGGGGTTCTGTTAGCCCTGAAGTTCATGAAATCACTAGTGATGAGGAGGATTGTGTAGTGACCAATGAGGATGAAACATCAAATTCTAGTACTGAATCAAATGACAGTTCAGAGGGATCCCAACAGAGCAATAAGGATAGAGATAAAGAAAAAGATGAACAGCCATTAGAAAATGGTGGGGAAGAATCTGATGTAGAGGAAGTTACCATTGAAGATCCATTAAATCAATCTCATGGGAGCAAGGCCAAACCCATAATTATTAATGACACAAAAAATTTGTCAGAGTTGGCATCTAAACAAAGTGATTCAAATGACAGTGAACAAAACAAGGAGCCCACAGTTGTTATAATAGATACAAACTCTATATTGTCTGGCAAAGGCCCTACACCAGTACAAAATAAGACAAGTACCAGCCTTATTGATGCTCAAAATTTATGTCAAAGTATTGCTGCTCGTGGAACCACTATAACTCCTATTAGTTGCAAATCTAGCACTAACAATTCTAGAGCTAGTCAAAATAATACATCAGCTGCCCAACCAAATATTTTACCATCATTGACAGATGATATGTTTGTAGTAGAAGCTCCTTCATTTATTGTTCCGTATGTATATGAAAAACCATCTGTCAAACCATTTAGGGAGTTTGTTGACAAGTTAGGCAAAGAGTTAGAAGAAATTAAGCTTAAAGAAGACCAAGAAAAGTTAGAAAAAGAAAAAGCAGAAAAAGAAAGAAAAGAAAAATTAAGAAAAGAGAGAATTGAAAGAGGTGAAGATGTTGAAGATGAAGTGGAAAGTGATATTGAAAGCAAAAAAACTGAAGATCTTGCAAAGGACAAGAAAACGAAGGAAGAGAAAAAACAACGCCGAAGACGTAGAAATGAAGATGATGATGACTCCTGGGATGGTGAGTCATCTAGTGAGTCTGAAGAAGATGGTCTCAGTGATGACGAAACTGTGGTTATTAAAGACAGAGATGAAGTTATAGAAGATGTTAAAGACCCAATCAGTATGATTATTAAAGGTATTGCTGGTAAAAACGATAGTTATTTTGATTGTTCGTTAGGTCAGTTTTTTATAAACATAGGTATTAATTTAGTACAGGAATATGTCCAAAGTGATTTGCTGAAAACACAAAACAGAAAACTTTATAAAGAAAAGAAATCTGGTCGCAGTACTCGAGCTACTGAAACTGCTATAGCATCTTTAACTCAGAATTTAGCATACAGCAAAAAACTAAATGCTCCTTATGCACTTGAACAAAAGCGATGTGAATTTTGTAGTTTTAAAACTGAATCAATTTTAGTTATGGCTCATCATTTAGAGGCTCCTCATATGAAAAACAATATATATAAATGTAACACATGCCCATTTGAAATACGAAGTCCTCATGATATTCTGTATCATATGGAGGCTGAGCACAACATTAGAGGGAGATTAGAAAGAGCTCCTGCATATCAACAGTGCCCTAATTGTCACTTTGAAGATAACAGTAAGACAAAATTGGCGCGCCATCTAATTGCATGTGCTAAGAAGTTTAAACCCGAATTTAATCTTGGACCGCCCCTTGAGTGGGAGCCTCCCGCAAAGATACCAAAGCTTTCTAGAGCACGTAATAATGTTGTTGGACCATATCAGTCGGGATTTAATAGATCGCAGGTAGGAATGACTCCCGTTGGTAGACCCTCTATTAATATGTCTAGCACCCCTGTTCCTAGTATGCCAGTTCTGGGACGACCTAGAGGCCGGCCGCCGCTGGCGGGGCCCGCTCGTGCTCCTGTTTCAGGCGTGCCTATTATTCGCAGTGGCGTTATGATTATGCACAATAATCAAGGTAGTAGTGGGACCACAATTTCTAATTATCCTATAATACAAAATAATCAAGGAAACCAATCGTCATCAGCGACACCTAAGATATCTATTACACCGTTACCTCGTGCGCCGCAACCTTCTTCATCGAACTCCACACAAAACTCTAAAGCCACATTTGTTATTTGTGAAATTTGCGATGGATACATCAAAGATTTGGAACAATTACGAAATCATATGCAATGGATACACAAGGTGAAGATTCATCCTAAAATGATATATAATAGACCTCCTTTAAATTGTCAGAAGTGTCAGTTCAGATTCTTTACTGATCAAGGGCTGGAGAGGCATTTATTGGGTGCACATGGCTTAGTTACAAGCTCTATGCAAGAAGCAGCTAACAAAGGAAAAGATGCCGGCAGGTGCCCAGTGTGTGGCAGGGTTTATCAGTGGAAGTTGCTAAATCATGTATCCAAAGATCACAGTATGACCCTTAAACCTGCTCATCTCTCTTATAAATGCACTGTGTGCACTGCTACATTTGGCATGTATAAACAATTTGAAAATCATGTTTACTCGGCCCATAGTGTTGTGGCAAAACGCGTAATAGATAAAAGTAAGACATCTACCCCACCTACCAAGACTACAGAAACTGATCCTTTGCTCAAGCCACTCAAAATAAGCGATGAGATCACGATAATACCTCAACCTGCTAAATCGTCAGTGACCATCACTGCCAAGGGCAAATAACGTTAATGCCTGGAAGTGTCAATACTGAGTTAGAGCTGTTATGTTTTGCCCAACTTGCTTGTCAGTGATGCACTTCCATATTTTCTGGCAGTATTGTGTAAATAAATGATTTATAATACCATTACACATTAAAAATATTAATATTGAATGATAAGAGATTTTGTGACTATTTACATTAACCAAGCAAAATATTATTTTTAAACTGATGAAAAACATTTTAAATACAATGTAAGTTGTAAATGCAATGTATAAATCAATTAATCAAGTAATAAGTATTTTGTGTCCCTCAATGTTTTAGTATTCCTATAATATATCAGTGACTGTGTGCTGTGGTATCGATGTCACAAAGAAAAATCCAAAAGATCTGCAACTGTTCTGTATAATAGGTAGTGAACGATATGAATGCGCAAGTTAGGCATTAGTTTTTCCATTAATCATTGATAAGTAATTTATTTGCAACTTGTTCTTGTATAATCTGTGACAACTATAAATTATTGTCTGCCTACTTTATTTTATAATAAATACTTATTATCACCTGAATTTATTTCAGGAAAATGTATTATAATATAACTTGGGTAGACATTAATGATAAATGTAAATCAATTATGATGTACTATGTAAGGTGTTAGTTAAGATTGTATTGTAGAATTAAATTATAAGTGCATAAGAATGTATCGATTACACCGCTGATTCTTTCGATTCCCGCCAAAATGTCCGCATTTTGGATACAAATTTGCAAACACAACGGTCTTATTTAATTCTGATCTCAGGTTAGACTGGAGTGTTGATTTGGTAAAAGTTTACTAAATTGTTAACGTACTTATAGAACTGAAATGATGTATTTTTTTTATTTAATAAAAAAGACCATTGTAAGTTTATTGTCATTTTTTCCTTTAAATACTACAGTTACTAACATAATTCAACATTTTTTATGATGTATATCGATATAATGTAAATATTTACATTATATTAAAAATACCTAATAAAAGAAATCCTATTTCTTCGACATAATGAGTTAATATTTCTAACTAAACAAAAAACATTTTTCTAATAACTGTCTAAATCTATGAAATTCGTTTACCTTAAAACTATTTTCATAGATTGGAGGCGAATGAAAGTCTAGAAAAAAAAAGGTATTTGTTCTAGGAATTTCCACCACGCCATTTTGTTCTCGAATTTTCGAGACCGAAGCGTTCTACTGTATATGTGAATCTATAACTATATATTTCATAACACCGTTATTTAGAGAATACATATCGAAAGATGGGAGAGAGAAGGAGAGCTCGACAAAACCCAAGAAAAACATGTAGCCATCTCGTTCTAACATTTTCGTGTTACTAACCGATCGTGTAGTCCCTGTTATATAAAATGATATACATACGCATTATATACTTAGTGCATATGTATGTGCTTTATTGATCAATATATTATGAGATCTTCCTCCTCTTATTTTGCGTCAGTATTTAATATTTCATATTCGCGAATGTTAAGCTTGCTAACTACATTTAGCTAGGCGTACAACTAAAATAAATTAATAATAAATCCTAAACATTTTTGAAAGTGGCCTCATTTTTTATTTCTTCTTGATCGGCAAGCATAAAACAGCCTGTTGCGAAATTATTGATTGGACTCGGTCTCCCTGCAGGCTGAGGATTCCAAACGGAAGCAGTATAATCATAAGCATAGCGGTAGTATTATATAATAACACATAATAACAAGCGCTACATTTTTAGGTTGATGCTTTAATGCAATTTGTTCAAATATACCTTGTTTCACAGTTTGGAGTCTAGACTAGAATCTACTAATGCTATAATAGTGTAATTGGCTGCTTTCAGTCCGGATAGCTTAATATACGAGCTGAATATACTCGTACAACGTAGATATAGTTTATCTATTATATTTATTATGTTTGAGATGCTAATATTTATCATTACTTTACGTATTTTAAGATTTTTTTTAAAATTTTGTGATTTAAGAGGAGGCATGTATTCCTAAGATGGATTGGAAATATATCGTATCAGTAAAATATATAATGAAACTTGTCAGTATATACTTCCAAGTATATGAGCCATTGATGATGATACTTACTAAAAATTTATAATAATAATCTTTAAGGGAAGCAGTGAACGGAATGTCTTGACACTATAGGTTTTCTGATTACCCTGCTGTGTGGGATGAAGTGTAAAGCTAAAAAAATTACAACTTTTAAGAATATCTATAAATGGAAAATATCATTTTTATGATCTATTCTGATTTTCTTGCAAGTAGCTGTTCAGAAGTCGCGAGATACAGGACCATGTGAGGTGTCAAACCTTAATACAAACTTTTATTTCCGAAATTGAGCTTTTGGGCTGCAGTATCTCATAAAGTATAAATGTTTAACACTTATACTTTATGAGATTGAGCATTCGATATACAAATTTCTAAATTTTACACAAAAGTATTAGAATTTTAAATAACATATGTTTATACAAAAGGAGAGGTAAAACATAAAGTGACTATCGTTTAGATCTATTTCGTACTGTCAACTGTCGACCAAAAGCAAGCAACTATATTACAAGTATATTGTTATTAGGATTAACATATTCGATACTCTATAAGTCCTAAATACCGTTACGGAATTCTATTTTCGATATAAAGTTTTCAGTGTCGAAACACTTAGTCATTTTTGTGAATGATGTCTGGTCGTTAAGACAGTTGTCCGTAGTGCGTACGCTTCTATTTGAGGCTGTGTTCCTGTTGGTTGCCCTCGACCGGCAGTCGCTTGTGCGTCGCGACTACACGGTGAGTCGTCGAGTTGCCCAAACGACCGACGACCCAGTTCGTAAGCACCCATTCAAACTATAGTAATCGACTAGTCACCGGCAACTTGGTCGATGGCGACTAGTCGAGGACTAATAGCTACAATACAAAAAAAGTTTCATTCAAATTCGTCAGTACATTAAAAGATGTGAGCGTGCAAACAAATAAACAAAAATTTCAATAATCATAGATTCGTATTCTATTACTGTTTTACACCCCCCTAAATTGATTTTTCAAAAATATTTCCAATGTACAGACATTTTTTTACTGATGACTGATTTATTAACACTAGTGTCCCTAGCGCGTTGCCTAGCAAGGTACATCCATGTCACTTTATATAGCATGGATGTCAAACCATGGTAATGTGTTTTACTAATGCAATGTATTTTTTATGCATTATTTTCAAAATATATTGTAATTCTGCACACCTTCGCTATATAATATAGTTTATATTCGCTATATATTAAAATCTAACATTTTTTTTACTTCTCCGTCCGCACAATTTTCGTAAAAAGGGTTGCAAAGTTTTTGCTTCACGTATTTGTATATAGATAGATATTGATTTCAGTGAGAAATTTGAACTATATTATAACAGGGCAACTTTTAGCAAAAAAGATGAACAGCGACTGATTGTTTTTAGTAGTCATATCATATGATATTGCATTAGGAACACTTTAGATAAAATCATACTTTAATTAATAATTATTATTGTATGTTATTTGTGTATTTTGATTTAAATTAGAAAATAATAGATTTGTCATTTTAATTGTGATTTATTAATTATTTTTTTGCTTAATTCCTAAAAGATTTAAATTTTCGATACATGAATATTGTAAAAGAAGGACAGTTAACGAATATCAACTGTTCTGTAAGGGGAAATATATTACAATCTGGCGTTTATAATATTTTCTATTAATATTATTTTACCAAGTGCAGAGATCTTGTCTACGGTTAGGTTACGGTTACTAGTTCAATAGTATCAGGTTTCCCTGATATTAAATCGATAATGTAGCGGCGCTAAATTTAGTCTTAAATTATGCTTTAATCCAAAATATACAGTAATAATTATTATTCTAACACACTAATCGTGTTAGTCACTACTGTTTTCAATGAGTTTTTAGCATTACATAAAGTAATTAGCAGTTAAATATTATTATTTGAATATTTTCACTATTATGTTAATTAATACAAATAAACAGGTATACATAATTAAATGTAACATTTAATTTTATATTAATTGCAATTTGTCATAGACAATTATAGTTTCCCGGCATATAAGAGAATATGCTAACAGTTTTTATACTCTTCAATTCATTCATTTTAAATTCAGACTTGAAGAGTGACGGACATCAAACTAAAGTTACTATTCAGAATATTAGTTATTTATTCTTTAAAACCTGGATCTACGGAAAAAACATATTGGAAAGGTATTAAGTAATTTTAATAATTAGGTTACGTATAATTATGACTAAACAGGCAGATTATAGTTACGAGCACATGGTAGCCTAACCTCTGATGTTATACATCATTGAAAGTATTTATTTCCAAATGCTATTTTTACTTGTTTGCATTTCTTCTTAAAACAAGATAAAAAAGAAGCAATAAATTCATCGATAAACGTTATCGATGTATACATACATACCTGCCAAAATCAATATTTAAGGCAGATAAGGAACTTGTACAATCTTTTCTTATGCGATAAGTGATGACAAAGAACACGAGCCGAAATGTGTTTTAAATGATTAACACATGATATTAAATGATAGGTCTGATTGATTATTATATGATATGATAAAAAATTATGTAAAATATATTATAGTAAATAGATTATTTCTTTACAGGATTAAGGGGTCTTCAAGTTATCTAGGTAAGATTTAAATCTTTATTATCCTAATAATTGCTTTAAAGTCAATATGATGATAACCAACACGAGCCGAATGTGTATATAATGACAACAATATGATAATTAATGATAGGTCTGATTTAAGTTGTAATAATTAAATATATAGAGATGATTCTTCTTTGTTATTTATATTCCTCATTGTTATTTTCACAGGTTTCTTCAAGTGTAAAGGATCCAGCTGTGGTAAGATTTTATTTATATATCTATATCAGTAATTATAATAACTAAAGTACTTAAATTGATTTGATGCCTTTATATGTATAAGATAAGCTATTATGCTGGTTGTTCCTCTTATTGAAAAGTATTAAGTTCTCAATTATATAAATTGTCTTTTTTAATAGGTGTATTAATCATTTAATGAATCTGTATAATATATTGATTTTGTAATAAAAAACTAAAGATATAATTGTTGTTTTATTTCATAGTATCTTCTTTTCAAAAGAAATATTAGAATGTCAATATTTTCTATTATAGAGTAAGAAAAAATAAGAGAAGAGTAAATAAAAGTATTGTGTAGTATATTATGCTTTATTAATGGGTCACTATTTACAGTTATAAAATATATTATGTTCGTACAATACTTACAAATTCACTAAACTTAACTAATTAGCCTTTCCTTTTCTTAATGCGCTTAATTATTATATTATTTAAATCTTAAAATAGCAATGATAACCATATCAGCATCTATGTCTTAGGGTTCCTTGGGTTTTGTTCAGTAACATTTTGCAAGCGAATAGTGATATCGGTGAGCGACATGTTAGGGAGGATGAAGTCTTGGATGTTTGCAGCACTCTGGGAGGGACGGTCGAATGGATAACCCATAGGCCGTCTGTCAGGGTACAGCCTGTCCCTGAGTCCACAAAAGCTGGAAGCTTCAACACAGTTTGATTGGTTTCCTTCGGGGTTGTTAACCTGAAAATTGTTATCATCATACATATGTCATGGCAGTTTTGTTTAAACAAACTCATTAAATATTTATGAATTATAATTTCCATTGCAATGCTGTTTATTTATAATATTTTTTATTTAAAATTTTTACATTGCCAATGGATGTGCAAGCAATAAGGTTAATAATAAATAATAACACTAAAAAACACTTCATAGGTCAACTGTCGTGTGTACATACATTTAACATATTTTTTATGAAAAGGTGAAAATTGGTGTAACTTATCACGAGGTTTCGTGTAAAGTCACACCAATTTCCTTTAGTATGTTGACATTTATAAAAACTTACACTGTCCATATCATAATTGGACAGCATGACGAAGAGGTCGTATTTAGATCCTGTCTCCGTTCCTCTCGGGACAAGCATGTGATGAGGCCAGCCACAGCCGCAGAAGTTGAAGTTGTGTAGTGAAGGATCGCGGGCGTTGCTACCCTGTGCTGATAGATCTCTAAACGTTTGTTCGAACGGAATGGTCAATATCGATTGCGTAGATTGACGTGTGATTGTGTTTTGGCCGGCGCTTACTGAAATATGGAAATGTAATATATTGAAACAATGAGCTTGTAAGTCGTTGAATACTAATATATTTTTTATTATTATATTTACAAACATTTTACATTCTTACAACTATATGCGGTCAGCGTGTTTCAGTAGAACAGCGTCTAACTATAAGTGCGATGATTGTAGGTTCTATGTTATTTCGGGACATTATTGCTTCAATTATTTTCAGCTTCTCATTTTGGTATGAGAAAGCTCGGTATAGTTCCACTACGTAACGCATTATTTAAGTTACAAAGCGAAGAACTGAGTGTCATAAGTTAGATACTAGATTGTCTTCCTATGCAAAAAAAATAAAAAAGCGTAAAGCTAAAAAAAAAAGCTTTTACTAACATGGTACGATAAATCTGTCCATTTCAATGAACATTTTACGTTGGTCGTTGAGTATCCAGGGCAAGTTGCGCTCGTCGAACTTGGGAGCCATGAATATACGGACGGTGGCGCGGCGCGCGTTGCCCGTGTTGTTAACGTTAATACTGAAAGATAAATTATGCTTATAACAGTGATAGTACTACAACCGTTTATATATTATTCAGCTTAATAATGTTACTTATATAAAATGAGTTGAGCTTTGTTTTACATATATTTATAATAAGTAACAAAGAAATAAAAAACATAACGAAATTTAGAGACGCAAAAACAACATGCAAAACTTTAAAATGGAAATGGACAGGGCATATGTTAAGAGAAACAACTGAGAAATGAACCAAAACAATCACAGAGTGGTACCCCAGAATTTGTAAAAGAAATAAAGGACGACAAATAAAACGTTGGGAAGATGATCTTAAAAAAGTGGCTGGTACAGAATGGATGAGGACAGCGAGAGATAGAGAGAAATGGAAGAGTTTAGAGGCAGCCTATGTCGAAAGACAAGCTGTAGACAAAAGCCGATCGTCTTCATATATTAGTAATTAAGGAAAACAAAGTAGTTATAGGATAGTACAATCGGTAAAATAAATAAGTAAAACCATACTGTTAAATACTTACAGCAATAAAGGCTTATTTTATTTTATTTTATTTATTTATTTTATAATAAGTAACAATATAAACTCACACATATCTGAAGGGGCGGTGATTAAGGTGGGTGAAGCGCACGTAGACGGGACCGCGGTCAGAGAAGTCCAGGCCACGCGACAGGTCCACGTCGCTCTGCATCCAGAACGTATTGAGCGTGTTCACGTCGCCAGTTGTGCTTTCGATTCTTACCGAACTTATTTGCACGCCCGGGTTCTCTAACTGTAGCAAATAAAAATTGTATGATAGGCACTCGTTCGATATTATTTGTTGTTGTTGATATTATTGTAAATGTCACAACAATGCCTGTCTACAAGCAATGCCTCTAAAATTGAGCGATTAATGTTCTTATTTGATTAGACTTATTTATAAAACGACAGTATGATAATTTTAATTTATACATAGAGAAAGTAGTTCCCAAAATTGTTATATGATATTATCATAAAATATCTTATTATTTACATCATTATATGTGGACTTACTTCAGATTGAACGTAGGGAGGATTATTTGGAGATTCCTTGAATTTCTGGAACAAGTCGTCGATGAACGCGTGCCAGCGGTAGAAGAACGGATCACGCATGTTAGTAGCTTCATCGGCGATCACGTTAAAAGATTCCTAAAAACATCAAAATTTGTTTAAGTAATCACTAACTTCTTGTAAATTTAAATTGTCTTAAATACATATATAGCTTCAAGCTGTATCCCGCATATAGCAGGGTCGGCAGAGGGAACCTAGTTTTAAGACACTCCGTTCCCCACTTTCCGCCGAATTAAGCATTGCGTGCTGAGTGGCGTAACTCAACGCCGCGCTTTGTCTTGTTACCAAACCCAAGAAATGAAAAATTCCATTTCCTGGAGTGGGAATCCAACCCACAACCTGCCGCGTTTACAGTCGCTTGTGCCTCTGCGCCACGACAAGCAATAAATTAAATTGTCTTTCTTCCATATATTCTTCACCAATTATTTTTCCAGTTTTTTATTTTCAAATCACATAATTATATGTATGTACATTATGTTGTGTTAAGTTTTTTAAATGAATACATCTCGAGAGAAATGTATTTTTAGACAAAAATGATTTGCCAATTATAAAAAGTACTCTTTGCAAATTTTACTCATGTCTAATTAGTTTTAAGTTATAGTGCACACTTGGAGTATGCTATGACCACACATCTTGTTTATAAAGCGTGCTGTAATAATAATAACGTTCAACGTCCGTACCAACATATTTTATTTATATAAGAACATTGAGTAATTGTCTATCAGAATAAATATGAAAATATAATTAATATTTTCCATCTCAATTATTGGTATCAATTACTAAAATATTCTTACAAGGTAACGATTCTCAGGGTCATGTAGGTAGCCAGCAAAACTGTGGCCTCTGTTGTGTAGGTTTCCGTAAAATTCTCTGTTAGGTGACAGGATGCTGGATTCTATGATGTTTCCCAACGTGTCGATGTCAAGAGGCTGCGTTCTACCGTTAGGCTGCAGAAATATTTAAATATATTTAGTAATAATAGTGGGCTCAGCTTATTTGTAGGCATTGCAATATAGGTTGTATAAATTGTGACCACTACTTTGATTGTAATCAAATGTTGTTAGCCTTAGTTATGATTTTTGGGGTCTTATTGTTTTATAATATATGTCATGTCAATGACTTACCAGCCTAACCAAACCAGAGGCTATAGCATCTTCAATTCTACGTCTCCATCGGTTCATTTCAGCAATAGTAATCACGAGTCCCTCATCAGGTCTGTTGAGATCCTGCCAGCGCATGAACGCCTGTCGCGGAGGCCAGCCGCGTGACGTCGTTAAACTGTCTAATTTGGGGAAGTACGCTTCAGGTACTGGTTCATAGAAATCACTAAATTTCTTTACTCTCGCTAGTGCGTTACTTAAACGTTCTCCATTGTATCTAAGGGAAAAAGTAGGGTTATATTTTGTAGGTACGAATGGGTAATCATTGTAATCAATAATTCGTTATATAGGTATAGCCTATCCCTATGAAATATAGGTATGTACATATTCTATGTATCAACTAACAGGTACTCCATTTAAATAAAAGTTTTACGAGTGAGATTATTAATATTTATTATTTCAGTATGATTAAAATATTTTTGGGGCTTTATTTAAATATAATTTCTTTTGCCAGTGTAATTAAAATAATAATTTACAATATATAAGCATGTGTAATTCATTTGCAACATATAGTTTACTAACCTAGCGATAACTTGTTGATGCATATAAAAGAACAACTCTCCGCGTCGATCTTTTGCAACGAGCTCACGCTGGTTTGAAGTGAAGGGGTAAACGAGATGCCAGTGCCAGTGGTGGAGATTGACCCCTATGTCCTCCCTCCAGTAAGCCAGACGATGCTCGATGTCTAGGTTCGTAGCAGTGAAGTCTCTTGGTATTATAATCGGTGTACGCTATATAGAATATTTTTGTCATTATTAAAAAAAATCTCTAAAATTTAAGGTGAAAGTTCATAGAAAAGCTATTGGTTTAAAAATTCTATGTAAAAAGGAACACTCAGCTAGTTTTATATGAACATAACATCTGTGTAAAAAACATTTAACAGCTATTACTGTAGAACTTTATTACTCATTATATATTATCCTATCCTAACATATGGCTGCCAAACCTGGTCTCTTACAAAAGCTCACCTAAGGAAACTACAAACATGTGAACGCGCAATAGAACGAAGTATGCTGAATATTAAAAAGCAACAGAGAATTCATAGCCAGACCATAAGAAAGATTACAAAAATAGCAGACGTAACTACTACTGTTAAAAGACTTAAATGGAAATGGACTGGACATGTCATGAGAGGTATTGAAAAGTGGAATAAGACCATCTTATTTTGGTACCCAAGAGATAAAAAGAGAAAAAGGGGAAGACAATATAGACGTTGGGAGGATGAGATTAAGAACATAGCTGGTAATTTATGGACAAGGAAAGCTAATAATAGATTAGAATGGAAGGATCTGGAGGAGGCCTTTGCCAAAACTGGGCATACAGAGGAAGTTGTCGATGTCATTTAAGATTTAGATTAATAACTATGTATCATTATAATTTAATTATTTCTCTGAAATAAAGGCTTATATTATTATTATTATTATATATATATTATTTATTTGTTTACTTTTAGTCGTTACTTAGTTTGGCATATGAACAAAACTGTATACCGTGGAACCAAAAAATCTTTAAGTAGGTACTATATTTTATTTTTTTCAACTATTTTTAACTTAACACTATTCCTTTTCTTTAGATTGTCACAATTTCTCGTTTCTATTTTTAACCGACTTCGATAAAAGGAAGAGGTTCTCAATATGATTGTACTGTTTTAGTGCATTACCGCATAATTTTATGTTAATATATAATTTTAATTACTCTTTCTAGCTAGTTTATGATAGATAGGGCTGTAGTTAGTTTATGTCTGACGACTGTTTTTGAGTTATTCGTAAAAAATATTTCGTCAGTTTTCTTTTTTGATAAAATTTTAATTAAGTAATAGCCATATAATTAATTTAATTTAACGTTTTACGGTGAAAGTAAAAAGTATTGTTGGGGTTATAAAATCTACGTAAACGTAGTTGCACGTGACAACTCGTTATTCATAATTTTTAAAAGTAAGGGATAGAGTTACCTTAGCGCCTTGAGCAGCAGTTGCGGCTGTCTCGCGAGCTTGCGTGAATACTTGCGAATTGACAAACTTCGCAGGAAAAGTTTCTGCGAAGTTCTGTATAGGTACATTTTTGGTATCATTTCTGTAATCATGAAACTTGAAATAAAGCTTCTATACCAATATTTATTATATTGATGATTATTAAACTATGTTATACTAACAAAACAATAAAGTAACAATTGCGATGCGCCTAATTTTTAGTAGGTTAATTCCGGGGCAGTTGGCCATAAATGAGAGATGGCCCATAAAAATAAATCATGTAATCTGATTAGATTGTAACAAAAAAAGGGGAAAGCAGTGGCGAGAGAATGAAAATTTTACAAATAAGCCAGTAGACTTTGAGGAGCTGGCCTATATCAATTTAACTCCCACAAATTTCCTGGCGACCTTTTTATTTGGGGATCTTGTTTTTATTTTGCTTTATCTCGTTTTTTTCGTATCCTTAATCTGCTAATAAATCCGCCCCTAATTTGCGAGGCCGTAGGTTGCCCACGTTGCCTCCGCCTTTCACCGCCTTTGGCTATGTTTATAGGCTAAGTAAGTAACAAATTACATACATATTTCCCAGTTTTGACAAGATAACGATGATTGATTGCAATATTTAATACCAACCTGTTCATAAATGCTTAATTTTCTATATGTATGTATATTATCTGTTTCTTTACGTTTAAAAAGTGAAAAAATATAATATAGCTACTTATAAATTTTTCGCACATAAAAACATTGCTTACCTGTGCATTAAGGCCACTGAGAAGCAGTAGTTGAATAGTTGTGGGTTCAACTTAACTCTTGCGAGAACACAAGTAGACAGAAAGACTTTAAGTTCATTTTCAGGAACAGCTGAAAATATAATTATAGTCTAATGAATGGTTAACTTATTTTGTGTTGATATAATTATTTTAAGAGTATAGGAAGCTTGTTACTTAAAGAGTGTATGAAGACACAAAGATATTACCTAGCAGCTCGTCTATGACTTCGTCTGCCATTTCTTGGTGGGCCGGTAGTAACACTGAGAATTCTGCATCCTGCCGTAGTCGCCTAGCTTTATTGAATTGAGGCACTCTTGTAAGTTCTGTAACGTCTATGACGTCACTTGCTTCGTTTCCAAAACGATTATTAATTAGAAGTCCATTTTTTTTGTAGTCATCTCCCTTTAAAATATTTATATGGATTATTTAAATTTATTATTTTTATTTCAATAGAACGGAATTTAACGCATCATCTATAAATTAATAGATGAAGGAAAAACTTTTTCTTTTTGCGGAGACAGAAGTATGAAATTTGACATTAGCAAATTAATTTGCCGCCCAATCGACTCATAGTATAATAGTCAATCTTTTCGTGATAACTATTAAAGTATACATTAAATTTACCTCATGTAACAGACAAAATTCATCTATATTTTATTCTATAATATGTATTAAAAACAAGCATCTAATTTAATTCCATTTTAGCTCATTTTTTAACAAATAATGGCTTCCACATAAAAGATAGATACTATGTCATATAGTTATATGACGCTGCAGACTATTGTTTGGTACTATTTATGACAAAAATTCCCGTAGTACGTTATCTTTGTTTAGCTCCAACCGTTTAGGCAACGCATGCTTATGTCGTTGTTACAGAGCGTAGTTTTATTCTACACACTTGATATTTATCGTTATAGCCAATGTAAATTTGATGCTATTCCAATATATAAACTATAATACGTTGACGTTTCAGTTTGATCTGTTCAATACTAATTGCGTCAAAAAATTACAAATATCTGGAAATTTATCACTAATACACGCTTTTATAATATTATTAGAATTATAGGATTAATAGGATATATACATACATTACTGATACGCAATCATATTAAGTATGTGGCATTGGTTTTAGTTCATTAATCAAAATATAGGTTTGAAAATTAAAAAAATATCCTGGTCAACCTGACGAAGCACGGTTTATGCCATAAAATCTGAAGAAAAAACCGGGTCAAAATAGTTTAGCAAAATTTTCTTACATTCATAGATCAGATTAACCTAATAAAAATATTTAAAAATATTCTAGTGTTTGATGTAAGTTAATTTTGTTTAAACATTAAGTTAGACAGGGTCTGGGTAGGTCCAAAAATAGTTCTAAATAGATGAAAAATAAGGAACTAAGAGGCTACTAGGAATTCGTACTAATTATTTTGCAAAATATATTAAAATATAAACGTTGGACGCTGGCGGCCTACTCTTAAATAAATTTTCTTAAAGTTTAACGCGTCATTTGGAAGTCCCATAACGACCTGCTGAAGCTAAAGCGCACAACAGTACCTATTTCAAAATACATAAAAATTCTGTAGGTTTTTCCGTAGGTAGTAAGTTTATAAAAGTAATTAAATTAATTTAACAAATCTATAATAATAATTAGTGAATGTCGTAACAATAATTTAAACTTAAAGCTAATTTGATACTCACTAAATGCTGTTCAGTCAGCCGAAATAACACCTTATTGTCACCCTTCAAGGACACCATGGGTTCATTAGGTCGATCGAACAACAGCTGAAGGCCTTCTGCGATGTTAGCCATTTTGAGGATGGCAAAATTTAAATTACAGTATAAAAAATATAACTAAAGGCTTACCACTTCACAAATGTAAAGTGTTAATAAGTTAATAGAAGAAGACATAGCGTTTTATAATATTTCCTTATAGTCTCGAGTGCAAAAGACATATTATGTGGGTACGTGTGTTATAAAATATATGACACATAGAAGCCGATAAAAAAGCGTGAGAATTAAAATAAAAAAAATTAAAAAATATTTTTTTATCGGATTGTGTATGGAAGTGGCATAGAGATAAAAAATATATTTTATTTAATTGCAGCATTGACACCATTTTGGCTCAATAGCAGTGGCGAAGGGTGAAAATTTTATGGGTATACGAAAGTCGATATATATTGGTCCGACCTGGACGAAATTATTGTTACAGTGGTGGATTTATATATTTTCAAGGTCTTTTACATTTTCCTTGAAAATGTATTCAGTTAAATTTTTATTGAGCTTTTTTTTACAATCGCTAATAATTGTCAGCTCAGTTTGCTTGTTTTATTTGGCGTGTCCTTCACAAAACTCACAAATTGTCAGTTCAGCCTACTCAGCTTGTTGGTAAACCCACCACTGATTATTATAATTTACAAAAGGTAATCCTATAAGTATAGTTTTATATGGCTTCGCCGCTGTTCTTTAGGTGACTATCTGATCGCAATATGTGGAAGCTCCTAGCATGCACGATCAAAAATCCTACATCTATGGTACCGATCCGCAAACCAAGACATACTTGCTTGCCTCTCCCAATTTCCAGTTCACTTGCACAAATGACGACCTAATGAGGGCAATGTGTAAAGCAATCAACGTGGTTAAATACAGGGGACATATAATTTGGACATCTAATTCATTAAGACGAATGAGAAACGAAATTAAATAAAATTAAATATTTGTCGCTGGTTTTGTCTCTATGTTGCTACTCAAATATTTTCAAGATGGGGTTTCAGCTACTGCTTCTTCTTCTTCTTTTAGTGACTCTCCAACTAGTGAAGGTTGGCAGTCAGCTTCGCATATTCAGTCCTATTCCTGGCAGCATGGAATAGCTCTACAGCGCTTTTGATTCCCGTCCATTCGCGGATGTTCCTAAGCAATGACTTTTTACTGCGGCCGATTATCTTTCTTCATGCAACTTTTCCCGTCATTATAAACTACTGCTTATTGAAGTACATATTGTCTTATAAAGATTCCCTCCGTCTGTTGTGAGAGATACCAGATGCGTAAAGATAATCGATTAGTTTACCTTTTTATAGTCAAACACAATATGAGTATGTTACTCGTATATGTAAATTTTAAAATATTTATATAAATACAACATAGAAATAATTATATTTCATAGTGATTTTCAAATATCTTTTTGTAACATAATATAATTATTGCTAGAGTCATGTAGTAGCTACATTCATGTCATTTATTATTTTTTTTAAATTATAGTAACATAACAAACCATGTTTACAAATAATTTATATATTTTTAATAATAGCAATTACACTTTATAAATGAAAAGTGTATAAAGATATTTATATTTTAGAAATCAATTTTCAATTAAAACCTGCAGAGGGTCCTTTATACTTGTTTATTGGTTCGTTTATTTATCTTTGACATCAATAATAATAATAGATGAAATTAGACAAGTATGCCGTACCATTAACCGTACCGTACACGAATTCAAGACATTGTAAGTTGAATAGCTGAACTCAGCGCTGTTCTTTGCCTTTCCAGAGATTCCCATGAGTGAGAATCGAACTCACAACCACTCGCGTTTACTGTCAGACACTCTCCTATCGCGTCACGATTCCCATTGCCAGGTACTCCCAGCTTATATCATTATATATACAAGTATTAAACCACATTATATTGGACTTGATTACATTATGTCATATAATTTGAAAACATGATACTTTCGAGTTGCTTATAAAATGTTCCAGACCTTTTGTTTTCATGACAATAAAAAGTGCTCATCACAGTTTTCACGTAGAACATATTTAGTTCTACCCCTAAAGCTCCACACCCGATGCTCAAGATTTTTTATTCAATTTCACCCCAAAATCTTCATCACCCTTAATAGCTTTTGGTAAGAAACCATTTCTATGTTATATATTACTAAGGTGGCGTATCAGGGTTCAACATTCAACATTATAATCATTTCGTATATATGGGGTATATTTAAAAAAGTCTCAGTGATCTTCGTCCAGTACTTTAGAAGTTGCGCATGTAAAATAATCTGCTTTTATTGCTTTATGATATTAGAAATTAGATAAGGCTTAGTTTTAACATCAAGCAAGCAATTATGCAGCTGAAGCACATAGATTGTTATATAAACTTTGAATACATATAGTACTTTAAATAAAGCTTTTACTATGTGTTTGTATTTTTCTATAGCGAGAACATATTCAAGGCCCACATAAAGCTTCACATACATACTGGCAAGATATTTTTCAATTTCTTTTTAATCTATACCTGGAATAAAATTCAAACAAAGCTATTAAAAATATGAATTACCCACCATTAACCATTCAAATAAGTTCAGATCATGAAAAGGATATATGTAATTACAGCGCTGGCAATCTAAAAAAACAGACAATGATGATGAAATATGAATATAAAATTCTTTACAATTATATGATTTAAATGTAAAGTAACATGACATACGGTTGTAATTAACGACCGGTGTAATGTGAACACATCCATAGGAGTATATCCAGGCTTATTAAGGACAAGAATTTTAAACATAAGTTCCATTTCATTTACAATACGATCACCAATTCGAGTGAATTTACACAGTAACTCACCTAGATGTGCTTTTATTAGAATCTCCTGTAAATGAGATAAAATGTGCAATATTACATTATGAATAATGGAAACATTACTAACACATAAATAATAGAAATATTTCTTTGTGTTTTCCGTGAACTGAGTCCTTGCTGTAGCAGTAACTAATAAATATGGATATATTTTTTAGTTACTATATATGGATATATTTTCACATACAAATAATCAGTAATAATGAATGAGAATCTGTTGTTAAGACACTCCGTTCTGTTCCCCACTTTCTGCCTGATTGAGGCAATACGTGCTGAGTGTGCGGAACTAAACGCCGCTTTGTTTTGTTACAAGACCCAGGAAATGAAGATACTAAATATTATTTCGGAAAGTGGGGAATGGAGTGTCTTAACCTTAGGTTCCCTCTGCCTACCCTGCTATATGCGGGATACTCCATCGAGCCTTAGAACAAATGCATTGAACAAACAGTCACGCTATCTTCCCTGTGTAAGGATTGAAGCAAATATCTTTGAAGATCGTTTGCGTGGATTTTATGTCTCTTGGTCTAAATTTCCATGTCTATTTACTACGTGTTGCTATTGAAAATCAAATTATTATTAGAACCTTATTTCGTGGAAGTACTTCCAAATTGTTATTACCTTATGAAATAAGAAAAAAACATAAATTTATCATGAACTTTTTAAAAAAATGTTAAATAAAAATTTAATCATAACAAGATTCGAACCCGCGCTTCTTGGAAATCATGCAAAAGCTCTAGTTAATTAAGCTGTACGTACTTATCAAGCTACGGTTAAATTCCTATACACTTATTTTAGCTGTTTGATATATGATAATGGTTATACCTAATATTATCAAAATATTTAAATTATATTTAGGATAGTTATAGAAATAAATAAGGTAATACCTGAATTTTAATACTGTGACACGATTCTAAAAATCCTAATACCAATGTAATGTAGGTGACACACCAGGCAATCTGTATAAATACGTAAATAGCTGTAAAATAAAAAGCTATATAAGGGTCAAATTTTTCAAAATTATAAAAAGTTAAAAAATAGCGGGCGCAATTGAATTTGTGTGTTGAGTGCATACAAATACAAATATTTTTCTTCTAATTCTTTTTTCTAATTCTTTATTCTTTTCTAATTCTTTATTGCACACAAATAAACAAATAACAGAGAAGTATAAATATAGCGTACAATAACCGCCTTATTGTACGCTATATTTATACTTCTTATCACTTAAAGCGATCTCTTCCAGGCAACCTTTGGATATTGGAGTTGTATAAAGTAGTGGTAGGCGGTGCACTATTCAGGACATTTACATATATAAAATATTAAATATATATTAATACAAAATACAAACTAAATACATAATTAAATACATACTTACATACAAACATATAAACATACATACATACATATTTTCTTATATAGACATTATGTAGATTAAATATTTAAATAATAATTCTTAAATAGATTTAAAAAAAATAAATAACACATCTGTAAGTAATACATATGTAAGTAGGATTGACAGGTAATAAGTATGCAATGAAACTTAAAAATTGCGTGACGTATGAATGTCGGAGAAAGAATAGGCATTATGGCGACACTAAGCTTGGTGTAAACATTGATTTCAATATATATTAAATAGTCTTAATAGTCATTTTCTTGGATCCGATTTCTACATATATATTAGATATGTTATATATTTGGAAAAAAAAAACATTTCTTCGTTTAAGATTGACAAAGTACGGCATACATACACACACATACACATATATATATATATATATATATATATATATATATATATAACAGGGTAGGCAGAGGGAATCTAGTGTAAGACACTCCGTTCCCCACTTTGCCTTGTTACCAAACCCAGGAAATGAAAAATTCCATTTCCTGGAGTGGGGCTCGAACCCACAACCTGTCGCATTTAGAGTCGCAGTGTCTCTGCGTCACGACAGGCGTTTAATCAACCTTATATTTTTGTTTCTTTCAAAGAAAAATATTTAATATAAATAAATTAATACAATAATTTAAATATAACCAGAATTAAACCCACGTACACTTAGATACACTACAACTGCGCTAACACAGGCTATGTCAATGAAAGTAAGATATTAATAATAATATATATTTATATATATTTACGTGATAAAACGGTATTCAAGAAGTATCCACAGTAAAAAGACATTATACATGAAATAATATTTATAAATAATATTTATTAACTCTAGTTAAGCATTAGCAACTAATTTGTAACGGCTAGCGCAGCACGTTACTTGGTCGCAACACCGGATATTGAACTACGCATATAACGTGAGGTTGCCTTCATTATATAATGAGAGAAAGAGATACAAATAAATTGCAAATAAATTTATTAAAAATCTTATCTAAGGGGTCACTTTTTATATACTATATTAGATTTAATATATGTACAATACTTAAAACTCACAAAACTTAACTTATCAGACTTTCATTTTCAATACATTTTACGAAACCATAAAAAGGGAATTTAATGTTGCGGATTTCGTGGATTTAATTTAACAACGTTTTTGTAACGGATTTTAATATCAACGAGAGACATGTTGGGTAAGATGAGGTCTTTGATACTCGACACGCCTACCGAGGGGCGGTCGAAGGGGTATCCCATGTCGCGCTTGTCTGGGTATTTCTTGTCCTTCATACCACAAAAGCTGGAGGCCTGTTCGCAACTCATGCTAGATCCGTCAGGGTTGTCAACCTATCAAAAAAAATTATAGAACACTTTTATATATTTTCTTGAATATTAGTATTATGTAATAATATTGGGATAGATTTTTACGTTTAGATGTGACTGTAAACGCGACAGAGTGTGGGTTCGATTCACACTCCAGGAAATGTAAAAGTATTTTCATTTCCTGGGTTTGGTAACAAAGCTAAGCGCAGCGTTGAGTTCCGCCACTCAGCACACAATGCCTCAATTCGGCGGAAAGTGGAGAACGGAGTGTCTTAACACTAGGTTCTCAGGTTTCCTCTGCCTACCCAGCTATATGCGGGATACAGCGTGAAGCTAAAAAAACGAAATATCACGCCTATAAAGATCAAAATTAATTTAGTTATATTTATTAAACAAACAAAATTTGCGTAATTTTTACGTTCAATTAACATTATTCATTCGATAGAGTATTAAAAAATAGTTTATAAGATTTATAAAACATATAAGTGACACAAGAATATTGAATAATAAGCGTGCGACTGTATACGCGACAGGTTGTGGGTTCGATTCCCACTCCAGGAAATGTAAAATTTAGTATTTTCATTTCTTGGGTTTGGTAACACGGCAAAGCGCGGCGTTGAGTTCCGCCACTCAACACGCAATGCGTCAATTTGGCGAAAAGTAGGGAACGGTAATGTTGAAAGAGAATGGAGTGTCTTAACACTAGGTTCTCTGGTTCCCTCTGCCTACCCCGCTATATGCGGGATACAGCGTGAAGTTAAAAAAAAAACATAAGAATATTGCAATATAATAGTAAAGATCATCTCACTTTATCCATATCGTAGTCGGAGAGCATGACGAAGAGGTGGTAGGGCTCCCCGTCGGTCCTCCCGCGCGGCACCAGCATGTGTTGCGGCCACCCGCAGCCGCAGTACGTGCGCTCGGCGGCGGCGGGCGGAGACGTCAGCACGCGGAACGTCTTCTCGAACGGGATCGTCACAGACGACTGCGTCGACGAACGGACTATTTCGTTCCTTCCCCGTCTTACTGTACGATATAATCAACATTTTACCAAAAAAATAACTGTCTCCAAATAATCTCCAAATCTACTAGTACATCCAAATGGCTCTCTCACATAAAAGTAATTTAGTAATATGTGGAAAGTCACAGCCTTGCTATAGATATAGAGAAAAAGAGTGAGGCATCCATACAACACGATTCCCACCTCGGCTTGCCTAACTTTAAAAAAAAAAAAAAAAAAAAAAAAAGAAAATACCAGAAAATGTAGACTTGAAATTGTAATTATTTGCAAAAAAAATAAGATCAAGAAAAGGTGGAGAGTGTGAGGAGAGCCAAAAAAGGTCGCTGCAGGAAAAATTGGGCATAAAATTGTGAAAAACACAAGTTTCATATTTGAAGATCTAAAAGGATCATCGCCAATTTCCATTAGTGAAATTACTAAATACCACCTTCATCTGTCGTATATCCATCATCCTATACCGGCTTCCCTAAACTTCTACCGGCTTCCCTAAACATACACCGGCTTTTCTAATTCTACCGGCTTGCCTAACTAAAATTTTCGTTTCTCGCCACTTATAGGGAGGTACAGGAACAGCAACACATGTTGGTGGTGGACGGTATTCGCCTGAAGTAGCACGCGGGAGCAATGCGCGCGCAAGGCCCCCTTTAAACTACACTTGATCGTAAGTTTCCATGGATTGACTAAAGTGTTTAACCTGGTATTTTAAACGATTGAAATAATTAATAAAATACCAACGCTTAACGACAAATCTGTCCATTTCTATGAACAGCTTGCGGTGGTCTGCGAAGTGCCACGGCATCTCGCGCTCGTCGTACTGGGGCGCCATGAAGATGCGGACGGTCGCGCGCTTCTCCTCGCTGCTGTACGCGTTGATACTATATATGAAACAAACATATGTAATTATATATTTCATTATTTATACTTACTATATATTTTTGAAGAAAAATAATTTATTTTTAAAGAAATAACGTTTGTATTCGTAAATTGTTATTTTATAATGATTGTATTGAAATCCAATATTCAAATGAAATAAAATATATTCAAAACATTTGTAAAGCAATTTTTTTTGTTTATATTAGCATATTTACGTATATTGCAATGGTGCCTTTTCTTTTAATTATGAAACCCATTTCGTACTAATTGTTGTAGTAAATATTAGTATTATTATTTTACTATCTAACATCATAAAAAAACTTCATGCTTTTTCACGCACGGTAATCTGAGAAAATGGAGCGCCAAATGTACCGTACATTTGGCGCTCCATTTTCTCAGATTACCTCACTAAACCGTGAAGCTTAAAGAAGTGAAAACTTGAATAATTACTGTGTGCGTGCCTCAGACCTGAGAGAACCGGCGCACGAAACTCAGCAGGACTATTTTTTTCTGTTTTTTTTTTTTATATATTCGACAATGGTTTACAATTCTTTATTATTGGCAATGATACGCTGAAACAGACTGGGCGAGCATTTCATTCCAAGGTGTGTTATCATTTATAAAATCACTAATTAGGTAATAACCTTTAACACACAAACGTCTTTTTACAATTTTTTTAAATTGTAAAATGGAAAGTTCTCGGACGTTTTCTGGGATCCTATTGTAAAAGTATACACATTGTCCCATAAAAGAATTGCGGACTCGATGCAATCGAGTTACAGGCGCTGCAAGTTTAAGCCTATTTCTTGTAAAAAAACAATATCATATATATAAACATGAATCAGCTTAAGCTGTTTTGTAGTATTTCCTTATTTAATACTAGACTAATAAAATAAATAGAACGTAGGTACTACGTTTCTCTAGTACTTTAACAATAATAATTGTATATACACAATATATTTATGTCTTAGCACTAGGTTCTCTGGTTCCCTCTGCCTACCCTGCTATATGCGGGTTACAGCGTGAAGTTAAAAAAAAAATATATATTTATGTATACTTATATATCGACGAGTCGATTTCTTTCAAGAAGTTTTCATTTCAATAATAAGAACTTGAGTGAATAACTCACAAATATGTGAAGGGGCGGTAGTTGAGATGCGTGAAGCGCACGTAGATGGGCGCGTGCGCGGCGAAGTCCAGCCCCGCGGAGATGTCCACGTCGCTCTGCATCCAGAACGTGTTCAGGGTGTTCACGTCGTCGCTGCCGTCGTTCTCTATTCGTACATCCCTTATCCTTATACCGGGGTTGCATAGCTAAAATTACAGGACATATCAAAAGTAACACATAATATACCTACAGACCATAGTGGCAAAGTGAGTGACCCGCTGTAAAAGCGATGACTGTGGGCAGGAACCCTCTGTTGACCTTTGAATAATAATATATAAGAATCATGTTATATGGCCGCTTCGCCATTGCTACATATTCCTAGACTTATAACAATATTTGTGTTAAGAAATTCCTATATCTAATTTCATACTAGTCGTTAGTAAAATAATTTTAAATACATACATCGCTTTCTGTGTAAGGGGGGACGTGCGACGATTCTTTAAACTTCTGGAATATATCGTCTATGTATGCGTGCCAGCGGTAGAAAAAGGGATCGCGCATGGCGATCGCAACGTCCGCCATCACAGCAAAGTCCTCCTGTTTGTTTAATAACAAGATTTTTTTAATGACAAGAATTTATATAAATTAAAATTCATTTAAATATTGTGTTTATTACAGCGACTAAATAATAAGGAAAATTATACTGTAAAAAATATATACGAACGAGATAAAGATTCAACGGATCGTGGATGTAGCCAGTCATCAAGTGTCCGCTGTTGTGTAAATCCCCGTACAGGTCGGGGTTGGGCGACAGCATGGACGCCTCGATCATGTTGCCCAACATATCGATGGTTAAAGGAACCATTGAACCGTCTTTCTGAAATAATAAGTTACATATAAATTAAAAAATAACTCCATTGCGACTATCATGGCGTAGTGAGTGTCGTGACTTACACTCATACTCGATGATTGTTGATGAGGTTTATTTCTCAGCTCTAACAATGCAAAGTGTAATTATTAGTGTAACGTTTTCGCCACTCAACTGAATTACTTTGAAATTGAAATAGTAAAAAAAATCAGTGACCAGGAGTGTCTACAGAAGTGAAAACTTGGACAACTGCTGCGTGTACTTTTAGAAACATCAGGAAATCATTTTTGTAATCGTCGTAATTTTCGACCGGTAAAAGGATTGAAAAGGCATAGTATTGTGTGACAAACACACGTGTTTATAATAAGTATAAAGTATTATTATTCTATAAATATGAGTATGTAAATATATCGTAGAGGCACAAGCGTGCGACTGTAAACGCGACAGGTTGTGGGTTCGATTCCCACTCCAGGAAATGTAAAATTTAGTATTTTCATTTCTTGGGTTTGGTGACAAGGCAAAGCGCGGCGTTGAGTTCCGCCACTCAACACGCAATGCCTCAATTCCGCGGAAAGTGGGGAACGGAATAGTTGAAAGAGAATGGAGTGTCTTAACACTAGGTTCTCTGGTTCCCTCTGCCTACCCTGCTATATGCGGGTTACAGCGTGAAGTTAAAGAAATAAATAAATAAATAATATAAATATTTTTAAATATTTACAAAATAATCACGGAAAGGTCGAATGGTAGCTTCAAATTCGTGTATTAATAAAATTTATAAGGATGATTTAAATTCTATAAGGATTTAAAGATAGCAAATAGTCAATAAGTAAAAATTCATATTTAGTGTCAACTATAACGTAGTCAAACTGACAATTACGTTCAAAGCAGCATTAAAACTCACGTTTTTGACCATCCCTAAAGCTATGGCGTTTTCAATGTTTGTTCTCCAGCGTTTCATATCAGCAATGGACAATTTAGCGTTTGGCCTATCTATGTCTTGCCAGACCATGTTAGCTTGCCTCGGTGTATATCCACGTGATGCAGTCAAACTGTCTAACTTAGAGAAATATGCTTCTACGATTGGCTCGTCCCAATTGTTGAACCTCTTCACTCTTGACAGTAAGTTACTGAGACGATCCGCGTTGTATCTAAATAATGTTTTATTAAAATTCGAATATTTTATTAATATAAAAATAAAATGTATATACCTACAACATATTGTTGTCCATAGGTCATATTGCTATGTAATGTTTGAAGGAGTTCAATAACTTTTAATATACATACATGGTTTGTCAGCATCACGCTCTTTCCCGCTTAGCAGGAACTTACAAGACCTTTCGTTCTCCATTTATACCTAAAGTCGAGACATTATATGTTGACGAAACTCAACGTCACATTTATATTACACCGGAGAAGTGAAAATAATTTAAATATAATTATTCCCTTTATGTGGATCGAACCACAATTAATCGTCATAGACAGACGCTTTTCAAGCGCCAAGATGGCATCTAATATAGTTTAATCTTATAATTAATTTAAAATGAGATGTTCTTAAGATCCATAAGAAATATTACATGATTAGGGAGTAATTAATTGCATATTGTATTATATTTACCTGGCGATGATCTGGGAGTGCATATAGTAAAAAAGTTCCCCACGACGATCTTTGTTGACAATTTCTAACCCACCGCTGTATGGGTAAACAACATGCCAGTACCGATGGTGAAGATTGACTCCAATGTCCTCCCGGAAATACGCTACACGATTCTCAATATCCTTGTTAGTAGCAGTGAAATTTCTAGGAATGACGATTGGAACACACTAAAAACAAATATATTAAAAATTTTAGAAACTATTGTACAATCATCTGTTTGTTTTTAAACAAACGCTCTTAATATAATATGTATGTATTAATATGCAAATATTTATTTATTTACGTGTGCATAATATAAACATGCTTTATTTCTATTCTAATCTAATGCTTTTTGCACCTTATTGCTATGACTAACAATAAGTCTTGTATTTTAATGGTTGCCTGTAAGAAATCAGTTCTCTATCTATATGTATTCTTCTAATGAGTATTTGTAATTTTTTTATGTACAACAAAGTATTATTAGTATCTCATTATAAATTCTCGGGTTCAAAGGAACCCGGTCCTTTGGAAGGCTTGCGTACAGATCCAACACGTAGAGGCCCCTTTGAGACAACAATATTTTTAATCTAATGCATTGACCGGTGACCATCTCTGAGCAATTGCCTATGGTTACTCAGAGATGGATCCCGGTCAATGCGTAGGAGCTATGGAACATATGGAAAACTAAAATAGGGCTATGGAATGGAGTTTGGATGGACTAAGTACTGGGCTATTGATTGAGACTACCGGACGTCCACCTTTTCAACAGTCTCAAATTGAAAGGTTAGCGGACGGTGACTCGCCTCCCACTAGATGGGCCCCCACAAAGCGGCGTAGTGCCTCGGGCGCAACATCGGTGTGGTCGGCTAAGGGTGTCGAGAGGTGTGCACCGGTTTCACCATCGCGAGAGTGCTCGTGAGCGGGTTTCTCCGTTATTAGTATCTCGTTACAGGTTCTCGGGTTCAAAGGAACCCGGTCCTTTGGAAGGCTTGCGTGGCGACACAGGTCCAACACGTAGAAGCCCCTTTGAGACAACAATATTTTTTAATCTGACGCATTGACCGGGATCCATCTCTGAGTAACCATAGGCAATTGCTCAGAGATGGTCACCGGTCAATGCGTAGGAGCTATGGAACATATGGAAAACTAAAATAGGTCTATGGAATGGAGTTTGGATGAACTAAGTACTGGGCTATTGATTGAGACTACCGGACGTCCGCCTTTTCAACAGTCTCAAATTGAAAGGTTAGCGGACGGTGACTCGCCTCCCACTAGATGGGCCCCCACAAAGCGGCGTAGTGCCTCGGGCGCAACATCTTATTAGTATTATTATTATAACTATAAATTGCATTAAATAAAATTAATTCATTTCATAATATTAATTTATAATTAATACCATGTAAATAAATTAAACAAATTGCATTTCAATTACCGAAAAAGATATATTCTTTTTACAAAAATATATAGATTATGAATCTATGATGAAATAAAATTTGTTTTTTAATATACATATTTCAAAATATGTACGTTTTTATTTATAAAAGTGTAAACGTCTAAGTTTAACTCAGGACGTGAAAGCGTAGAACGGATCGTATTATCTTGCGAAAAGTCACGTAGGCCCTGCCAATAGTTCGCGCGTGTTTTTATTTTTACAAAAACATAACCTTTAAAAATAAAATTAAAATGAATATTTCAATTTAAAATGGATAATTTGGAACCTAATGTAATTGTTGTGCGCGCTAAACCTGAAGGTCAAAGACGGACTTTTAAACCTAATATTCGTTCTGTAAACAAAATACCTGATGAGTTGCTTAATGACCCTGTTCTAAATAGAGCGTGTGAAACATTACCAAGGAATTATAATTTCGAAGTGCATAAAACAATATGGAGAATAAGATCACTTGGTTCGAAAAGAGTAGCTTTGCAATTTCCAGAAGGTATGTACACTTATACAGTGTATACTTCTTGAAGTTTTCGTACTGTTTACATTGCTAACGATCATTACTTTTTAGGTTTAACAATGTTTGCTACAACACTTTGTGACATTATCGAGACATTTACGGAAGCTGACACTGTAATAATGGGTGATGTGACATATGGGGCCTGCTGTATAGATGATTTCACAGCTACAGCCTTAGGTGTAGACCTGCTAGTACATTATGGACACTCTTGTCTTATACCTATAGATCAAACTAGTAATATTAAGGTGCTGTATATATTTGTTGATATTAAAATAGATCCATCCCATTTTATAGAGACTATTAAGTTAAACTTTCCACCTCAAAGCCATTTGGCTATTGTTAGCACAATTCAATTTGTTACAACCTTACATGCTGTAGCAAAGACACTTCGTAGTGAAAACTATATAGTTACTGTTCCTCAATGTAAGCCATTATCACCTGGTGAAATTCTTGGTTGCACAGCTCCAAAGCTGGACTCTAATATAATTATTTATTTAGGAGACGGGAGGTTTCATCTTGAATCAATTATGATTGCTAATCCAAATATTCCTGCATATAAATATGATCCCTATGACAAGAAATTTACAACAGAGATCTATGAACATAAATTAATGCAAACTAATAGAAAAAATCAAGTAACAATTGCACAAAATGGGCTTAAATTTGGTCTTATCCTAGGAACTTTAGGACGGCAAGGAAGTATGAAAGTTTTAAGTAATTTAGAAAAACAAATACAGGACAGTGAAAAGAAATATGTAAAAATATTGTTGTCAGAAATTTTTCCAAGTAAACTGGCTTTATTTAATTTAGATGCATTTGTGCAAGTAGCTTGTCCTAGGCTTTCTATTGATTGGGGTACTGCTTTTCCAAAGCCATTGCTGTCTCCATATGAATTTTCAGTAGTATTAGGAAATAGTAAATGGTTACAAGATGATGGAACATATCCAATGGATTTCTATTCAAATAACAGCTTAGGACCCTGGACACCAAACTACAAGCCAATAATATGTTCTGGTACAGACAAAAAATGTGAAAATTGTTGTGGAAAAAATAAGTAGATAAATAGAGGACTTACAGATGCTCCTTCAGCACATACTGCTGCTGTTTCTCTAGCCTCGCTAAAAATTGCTTGGTCCAGGAGCTTGGCAGGGAAAAGCTCAGTAAAATTTGGAATTACCATATTCTTTGTGTCTGATCTGAAAGAAATTATATTGTATAAGTCTAACTCAAACATATAAACTAGTAAGCATCATATTTTATATATGCATATATGAAAAATGGGAATGCCAAATAAAGTAAAGGAATAGGACATAAAAGCTTTTTATTAGTAGGTTATTCCTATTTCTTAAAAGATTTAATATGGGCACATACAACATGTGTTGTTAATATTTTAAGCTTTAATATTGAAATTTTCATATGTAATTATTTTTTTTGATACAAACCTATGCATTAATACAATTGTGTAACAGTAAGCAAACAGCTGACTGTTTAACTTTTCCCTTACAAATGCACATGTTGATAGGAAGTCGTCAAGATCATTTTCCGGAACATCTAAGCAGATAAATAGACAGTTATGACTAGTGAATTATTATGAATAAACAATATTTTATATAATTACCTTTTTATTTCTACTACAGTTTTATATTTACATTGTATACATAAAGTATTATTTACCAAGAAGAATATTAACAAGTTCGTCAGCCATTTTTCGGTGAGAAGGTATAAAAAACGAGAATTCCTGCTCATTTGTTAACCCATCCGCGAAAGACAGGTCTGGTTTTTTCTTCAGACGCGCTAGCGGTATGACATTTTTTGATTTTGTACAGAAGCGACGATTGACTTCAATTGCATTGCTTTGAAATGCATCATCCTGCATGTAAGGAGAAGATCGGCTAAATATTTATTGTAATAAATAATTTGCAAGAAGGATTTAGGCAACAGATATTTGGTTATAAATATTTTTATAAGCATAACAAATTTAATATGTTTATAAAAAATTACGGCTTAAGATGATTTTTTCACTAGAAGAGATTGGAAACTGATAAAGAACTTTATATATAAAAAAAAATGCTTACCAAATAATCTTCATTGAGCTCAAATACACACCCATCGTTGCCTTTTGGGGTGATCAGCGGTTCACCCAGACGATTGAGTAGCAGTTGTAGCCCTTTTTCAATGATATCAACCATTATGATCGTGATATTTGTAACAACACGGTAAGAAGTGAAGGGATTTACATTGGTCTGATTGTTTTATACCATTTTCCCGAATTAGTACGGAGTGCAACAAGGATAAAGCAGAACAACAGCAGGAGGAAGTTGTAATCTTTAAGTACATGTTTTGTATTTTGACATATTTATCTTCAGATTTTTCTAAATTAAAATTCAGACAAAAACAACTCTTGGAGAATATGGATATTGCTAGATGTAAACACATTAATTGATAAGTGAAAATTGCAAAATTTTAATATTGTAGGTCTCTTTTCTTCTGTCCAAACACGATTTTTTTTTAATAGCTTTAATAATGTGTTTTTGTGATAATAAAAAAAAATATTTTATTTAATTTCTTTAATAATTCAAACTTAACAAGGAATAAATATTAACAAAAAATATCTAAAAAGAGTATATTTAACGTAAACATTTGTTTTCTGTGAGTTAAATTATTTGTCTGCGAGAAATTTGCATGCAACTTCTAAAAATTTTTCCGGTTTTTGGCTGTGTACCCAATGACCAGCTCCGTCAATGAAAGTTAATTCAGCAAGAGGGAAGTATTCTTGAATTTCAGGTAACTCATTTTTACTGAAACAATATTTTTAACTTTTGATATATAATTTAAAAATATAATTTGATGCTATTTACTGACAATTTAATTATAATTGTATTTAACTTATTAGATTATTCTATGGATTAAATAAAAATAACAATTGAAATTATTGTTACACAATTGAAATGTAACATGTATATGCTGCAGCTGTAGATTTGATTCCCACTCTGGATTTTTTTTAAAATTTTTATATACTACCCAAATTATAAAGAATTACCAAAAGATAGAAAAAAAAGAGTGCTTGTTAGTAACTTTAGTAGTTAAAGCAAAGTAGTTGATGTAAAGAAAATCTTAATGAACCTAATCTAAAATATTATCTAAGACTTATTTAAAGAGCTTAAAGTAATGAAATATATATAACAATTTTTTTCTGCCTTTTATCTATATATGAATAAAGAGTCGTCATCTCGCAGAGACAACAGCCACTAAGTCGGATAACATAGTTTTGATGTAAGAGAAATAATTTGAGAATTTTCCTTAACATATATTCTTATTAAAAAAAAATATTACAAGTTGAATACTTATGAAAAAAAGTTTTAATTGGAAACTACTTTCCAACCATAGTTAGTGATTCTTCACTCTGTCCTAAATTGCTATGAAAAAAAATATATATAGATAAATATAGTAGAACTAATTGAATCAAATTAAGTTCATCGTTAAAATAGTAATAATTTGTAATAATCTAAAAGAGGTATTGTATAGCTTTAATTATATAAATACCTAATGTAATCTGAAAGTGAGCCTCCTATGAACAAAGTTGGTCCACAATATTGAAGGCCTTTTAGGCTAGCAGGGAAACTAGCAATATTTTGCTGGAAGTTGTCTTTCAATACTGGTATATTTACTCTCCATGTGTAGGAACCTGCATTGGTCTGTATTAGGTTTGTAATCAAGAAATTCCTCAAATTTACATCAGGGGTTATAGACTGTAATTGTTCATCAGCAAGTTTTCTAGCTTTAGACATTGGAATTCCAGACCTGATTGAGACAGCTGCCATAGCATCAAAAAGGCTTGCCATTGAAAATATCTGTGGGCTTGTTTTAACTGGAGATATGTCAACAACAATAAGGCTTGATATTAAATCAGACTGAAAGAATATAAACATGTTTATTGCTCTATGAATAAATTTTAGTAAACATATTATAATATGGTATCATCTTTTCTACAGTCGAAGATTACGTACAACTTACACAAAGTAGTGATAATACCATAGCTGTACGACCACCCATGCTATGACCTATGACAGAAACTTTAGATATTTCTAGTTTTTTAAGTAATCTCATAACATCTTGGGCCATATGAAGATATGTGTGTTGAGGTGAATGCTTACTGTCCCCGTGGTTACGAGCGTCCACACTTATCACTTTCCTTCCTGTATTTCTGTGTATAGCTTTACTCATACTGTTCCAATTATTTTTTGAGCCAAGTAAGCCATGAAGAATGACTACTGGAGGTCTAGATGAAGTGCTGCTACCTGTGCTTTCATAAGAGGAATACGCCAAGTCCACAGTTTCTGCATTGTTTGAAGAACAATTTACATGTCGAGGATAGATTGTAAATAGTTTATTTGAGCATATTTTAGTAATATCTTTCGTTATAAATCTTTTAAATAACATGTTTTATGTAATTGTTGCCTATTTTCTGGAAATTTTATATTATGACATTTTGTCCTCTGAAGCAAAATTGATGTGACAGTGACAATGACATATTTATTATGATAATTGGTAAATAGGTATAAAGGTGCAAGTATAGCTTAGTAGTTAAGTGTAAAATTATTAGAGTAATATATTCTCTTTAAAAATTAAACTGAAGGAGAATAATGCACGTTATCATTTTAAAGGTTTATAAAAAATAAATAATGTTGACAGACTGCCCACTACTTCTATAGGAAGTATAGGCCTCTTGATATTTAAATCTAATGTCATATAATACATAAAGATAAAAAAAAACAATGAAAGAAAAATACCGTGTAACTATTTATTATTTAATTTCTTTGCTTAAAATAAATAATAAAAAAAAGGTTAATGAAGTCATCATGGCGCATTGGGAGTGCGCTTTGTCGGACACGACCGATTGTTTCGATCGCGCTCGGTAAATTTAAGATTATCAATACAAATTAAATAAAATGTATATATGTTTGCGTTTGTATGCGTAAAGCGCGGCGTTGAGTTTCGCCACTCAACACGCAATGCCTCAATTTGGCAGAAAGTGGGGAACGGAAATGTTGAAAGAGAACGGAGTGTCTTAACACTAGGTTCTCTGGTTCCGCTATACGCGGGATACAGAGATAGATTCAACTTCACGAAGTTGAAAGTTTTTCTAAATAACAACATTAGAAAATATTTTTAAAAGGGTTATTGCTTTTGTATTTCTTTTGAAGCTTTAAAAGTAGTAAGAAACATCAATGGACAACGGTTATTACATAGGGGACGCTTAAACCAGGTCAGGTGAGCCTGTGAGTCAAATAATTGCGGCTTACAGATAATTTAGTTATTAGCTGCGTCACGACTCGCGTGGTAAATCTGGGTACGTGGGGCCGAGACCTGAGAAAATGAGACTTTCACGTTAAACCAATAACAGTGTATTGATTTTCTTAGAGTTACCTAGTTTCTTAATATATTCAATTTTATATTTTCTATCTCCAATTTTTTTGCGCTATAAAATAATCTAAGCTTTTACTGGTGAATTAATACTTTTTGTCCATGTTATACATATATAAAACTCTTCCGTTACCGAGTTATTGACAGATAAGGCAAATATATTTTTTTCTTTATCTTAAGACTTGATTTCTTGTAGGGGAAGGGGAGGTAGCCCCGGACACTTAAATGAAACGCAAATAAAAATGCAAAAAAATACAGAATATTTAGGTGTTATTTCATATTTAATATTAAGTTGGGAATTCCTTTATTTATATTAATCAAACTTTGAACAATTATATCACATTTTTTCAAGAAAAATACTGTTTATAATAAGGTCTAGTTTATTGTTGTCAAAAAAAATGGCGGTTGGCCCCGGAAACTTTATACAATGGTGGATCAACCGTTCTTTGGTCTTGCAAACATCACAGTATACAAATATACGATGAACATAGTCTTCACAGGAACTGTTTGGTATATCTGACAAGGCAATCAGAGTTTCATGAAATATTTCTTCGTGAACAATTTATTGATATTAATAGCATAGGTACTTTACCTATGTTATTAGTTATAGTTATAGTTGCAGAAATATTTAAAATATTTAAGATATTGTGATACCAATTGAAGTACTCTCAATAAATAAGCAAAAATACATAAAAATACAATTCGAAGAAGATTAAGAACCGTGTCCGGGGGTACCCGACAGCATAGTGTACTCCAAATGTATAAGAATTGTTACAAATACAGTTACATATCATTTTTGTAAATACCATTTCGAGGCGTTATTTTTCGTAACGGTTATTTCTCGTAACGGTTATTTCTCGTAACGGTTATTTTTCGTAACGGTTATTTTTCGTAACGGTTATTTTTCTTAACGGTTATTTTTCTTAACTGCTTTTGCGTAAGCCAGCTAATATGTCACGTTGCTGGTGATGCTTTTTCATTTTAGTTTTATATTAATTAATTTTATTTTAATAAACATAATAAATAAAATGCTAAATATATTTTATAAATAAATTATTTAGAACTATATACATACAAACATGAATATAAGAAACTTTGTATTAAGCTATTGTGAATGTACATGAAATTAAAAGACACTTTTTATAATTTTACTTAAATATATAAAATTAACTAAAACCCTACATAGCAGACAAGTATAAAAATTAACTTATTGTACTTAATAGCCATCGATGAAATTTGACAGGAGCGATGAATTTTTTTAGGCGAAAATAAAACTATCTCTCACGACTAATTTACTCAGCGTTCGCACCGCGATCAAACTACATTTGTTTCTACTCTAGAAAAGGCATCTTTATAATAATTCTTTGTCTGAGCAATGCCTTTAGTTTTTTTAGAAATTGAGGTGTCCGGGGCTGCCCGCCGTCGGAGGTACCCGCCGTTCCCCTATGTGTATTATTTAGCTTCACGCTGCATCCCGCGCATAGCAGAGACTCTAGTGTTAAGACACTTCCTTCTCTTAAGACCTCCGTTTCCTACTGTACGTGTATTTGTACCGATTAAAATAAAAAAAAAAACTAGTAAGCCAATATTAGAATTTGTCATCAATAGAAAGCTATGGTATCAAGGAGAAACATAGACATAAGCTGTATTTTAAAATAATAAAATAAGAGATACTCACGAAATTTGCAATAATATAATTTGGATACACATAAATATACATAAAATAATCGTTACTTTATACGGACTGCGAAAACTATAAATGATATGCAAATGAATGTACTACGTCTTTATAGAGGTATTACCCATAACATACGCAAAGTTACGTAATCATATTTATATTGCTAGCTATTTTTACTAAATCACTATAACTGTTATTATTTAAATAAGTTCATTGAATCACAGATTTAATTGAATGATGATGACATTACACAAATTGTACATTGTGGGGACCAATCGTTTAGGTATAGGTATAACCCCAGTTACTAGTAATGTCTGCCTACAAACGCTATTGGTTGTAGCTTCTATTCTCACTTAGGAAATGATTATATTTGAATTATGTTAATTTTTCCTCCTGGACAAAGCGCTGCGTCACTGAACATGCAAATATTTTAAATTTGGACTAAAAGCGGCGAACTGAGTCTCTCTGACTTCACTGCTATGCAGGATAAAGCATGAAGCTGCTATTATATATAAGAAATCTAAAAAAACTATGTTTTGATTGAACTATCTCTAAATAATATAACAAAAGTATGTAACGGATTTTTATAAGCTACTAGCTATACCCGGCGCGCGTTGCCAACAACTAAAATAAATTTATGAAAATTTTTGAGTTCATCGATGACATACAGACAAACATTCATTTTTATATATTCCTCTGTGTAAAAATACATGGTCATACTGATTTTCATGACAATCTGTTGAACGTGCCAGAAGTTGCCACTCTGCAGCTCCACCTGGTGGCGAGTGGCATCAATGAGCATATTATACAAACCTTCTCCGTGGAAAAATACATATATATATACCAATTTTCATAATAATCGGTAAAGCAGTTTTTGAGTTCATTGAAGACATACAGACAAACAATCATTTTTATATATAAAGATCATATTATAATATATTAATAAATATTTAAGTTGGTCCCAAGCCATGTGTGTTAACTAATAAAAATTTACTATAATAGATACCTTAAAGATAAACCTGCGAAACAACAATAATAATAGATGTTGATTACTGTTTTCACAATTTATTGTATTTGTTAATGCCTTGTTAGCTTATTAACTTTTACTTATTGTTACGTAGAAATTCTATAGCGAGTTCTAGGAATGTTTTTGTATCTTCAATGTGTAAGTTGTGGCCAACTTGCGGCACGTAGGTGATAACGGCGCGCGGAAACATTTCTCGTATTCCCAGTAAATCATCCGGACTGCAATTAGTACAATGTTATAAAGATACATATATTATATAACACACACGATAATATTATTAAATAATAATTCAGTTAAGTGTATAGAAAAAAATATTATGCGATTGTATTGCAATTTATCTAATTCTTAAGGAATAATTAACAATGAATAATTAATAAAAAACATATGGCTTGCATAATGATATCTTTGACTGTACTATTATATTACTATTCTATATACACATGTTCGCATTTGCATTTATACACTTATAATTTTCTTCAAAAACAACAAAACTCTGATCTGGAATAGAACATATATAAACGTACTCGAGGAAATGAGACGTCCACGTTCATTGGGTTTTAATGAAATTTCTGTTAATATCTATCCATATCTGTCATGCTTGTAAACAAAATTATTTATTTTAAAAAGAAGCCGAGTCGAGCGTGTCTTATAATTATTATCAGTCATGTACGTTATTTGACTTAAAATATCATAATATGTCGTCAGAAAATAAAAGCAGTGCCATTTCACTCTTCCAAATATGTCAAAGGGAAAAAGGTGAAGGCCATGAAAGAGTGCTTAAACGTATTTTTATTGCCGAGGACATGTTTGTTCTTCCGTTTAAACAATCTTGAGTAAACTTCCGCACTTTTATCAAATGCAAATATATTTTTAAAAATTCTATATTGTCAGTTATGTATGCGATATAGAATTCAAAGCATGACAGGAGTGTTAGAATTTTATATTTTTAGTTCTTTACCACATAGTAAGATAGGTAGAAAGAGTGGAGAAACTTTCGTTATGCCCTCGAATGCAAATCGAACCCATAATCACCGCAAATACAGTTAGTGGTTTCACTCCGCCACAATGGCACCTTAAATATTGATTACTTAGAGATTCCATATAGTGTAACAATTCTTGGAACTACTGTTATAACACTAGATGAAGTCTGTTCTTAATCAATTTAAAGGTTTTTGCAAAAATTCACATTAGGTACCTATGACAGAATTGATCAAATAATAATCATAATATTATAAAACTACTAGATACTCGTATAATAGACTAACGAACGACTTGCTGAGCGTTTAGTGTTGTGTCAAATTCTCGATATGTTTATGGTTTAAAGTCAGAATTTTTTAACGCAAAAATATAATAATTTTTTAATAATTTTGATAATATAATATTATTTTTTTGCTTTTTTTTTGCTTAGTTATAAATTAATAATTAAGTATGTTCCATTATGTATCTCGATACAGGTTCTCGGGTTCAAAGGAACCCGGTCCTTTGGAAGGCTTGCGTGGGGACACAGGTCCAACACGTAGAGGCCCCTTTGAGACAACAATATTTTTTAATCTGACGCATTGACCGGGATCCATCTCTGAGTAACCATAGGCAATTGCTCAGAGATGGTCACCGGTCAATGCGTAGGAGCTATGGAACATATGGAAAACTAAAACAGGGCTATGGAATGGAGTTTGGATGGATTAAGTACTGGGCTATTGATTGAGACTACCGGACGTCCGCCTTTTCAACAGTCTCAAATTGAAAGGTTAGCGGACGGTGACTCGCCTCCCACTAGATGGGCCCCCACAAAGCGGCGTAGTGCCTCGGGCGCAACATCGGTGTGGTCGGCTAAGGGTGTCGAGAGGTGTGCACCGGTTTCACCATCGCGAGAGTGCTCGTGAGCGGGTTTCCCCGTTATTACGCAGATTGAGCACTTCCACCCTTCCGAGCATATAGCTCTTGCGCTCCACTCTGCCGGCCAATGAAGGCAAGCCAGAGGCGGGGGATAAATTACAATTCCCCTCTGGAGGTCTCAGGTCCGTGGGGTCGCCACTCCCCAACAGCTCGCCACAAGCTGCCCTGCGGGCCCTGCGGGCTTATTATTATCATCCTAATTTAAAAGCAACGTACCGCAAAAGAGCTGCTCTAGGATAAGCTAATTAGATTATAAAACTTCTGTAACATATTTAAAAATATATTTTTATATTATCACTGATCTATTAAAAATCTAGGAAAAGATCCCTTAAATCGTAAGTTCAAGTATACTTCGCATTTTGTCTACACATTAGGGAAACAAATTCACTATAAGCATTCCCCTTAGTATAATTCTAACAATAATATTGTATTCTGAACAGTTAACATTAAAATTAAAAACACATTTAGTTTATCAAGCAAAATTGGGGCTCAGTTAATAAAAAAAAAATGTCTTTTTGTCTCATATTGCTAAAGCTTTGGTTTAAATATTGCGAAACTTACGGAAGATATTCTGAAAGCTGACCTCCAATAAACAACGTTGGACCGTAGAATTTCTTAACGTCCATGTCCTCTGGAAACGATGCTATGTACTTGAAGTGCTTGAGTAGAACATCGATATTACAAGCCCAACCGATCGAACGGTCCGATTTTACTTTAACGTTTGATAGAACTGCTTTCATTAATAAGTTATTATGTATTACACTTTCTAATTGTTTTTTGGCTTCATTTTTGGCTGTGGTAACATTTTTTTGTTTTTTAAAGTTCACTTTTTTCATTGCTTCCAACACTTGGGGTAAGTATTGTGTTAAATGCCTGGTGGTTGATATTGGCGAAATATCAATTATCAAAAGGCTGGCGATTTTTTCTGGCTAGAATGAAGGTATTAGCTTAAAAGTATGTTATTTTGTATTTTATTTTGTAGGTTTGTCAAATTTGTTTATATTTTAACGTACTGGGAAGGTAAAAAAAAGAATCTAGTATAAGGTAGTATAAGTTCTTCCCTTTCTCCAGAATCAGACTCCGCGCCGATTATAAATCCGATCATTAAAAATAAAAAAAAAATAACATATATAATATTGAAATTAGTAATATGTTAATTAAGTATTAATAATACTACAGCTTAACACCTTTAGTTGTAAGTTTAATTTCGTACGTACTTACCGCTAAAAGGGAGGTGGCCATAGCAGCTCTACCGCCCATACTGTGTCCCACAAGACTTGCTTTTCCAATTGATAGTTTCTCTAATAATTTTATTATGTCAGCCGCCAAGTCTTCATATTTATGAGAGTTGACGTGTGGACTGTCGCCGTGATTTCTCAAATCAACAGATACAACCGCTCTTTTTGTTACGTTTAACATAGTTTTCCCGATGCCGTCCCAATGTTTCTTATTTCCCAATAGTCCATGAAATAGCAATATCGGAGGTTCATCGGATCCATGATTTTCTCCATATACTTTGTAAGACAAATTAACTGCTGTTTTTCCGGGATTCTTTGATATTACTTTGAAAGATTTGTATCTAACCGTTGCTATATAATATTTTAATTCAATTTTGATTAAAATGACACTTTTTTGAACGTTAAATGTAAACATATTTTGACAAAATGAAACTTCTCGCATTTTTTATTACATCCATGTATATTGAGTCTGTATACTTGAGATCGTTTTGGTAATAGCAAGATAGAATGACTGAATGAATTATGAATTCTTTTTATTTCAGATAAACTACTTACTGTGCACTTATGTATGCACATATGGGCAGAGAGTTGAAATTGAGAAATATTTCAGTTACTCTATCGCATAAATCGTACGATGCGATCCGAACATAATAATTAATTATATTACATCTTCCAATCAAGTATAAATTATTTTTTCATTAAATATTAATTTAAGTAAAATATCCGAATAAAGTATTGAATATAACGCACATACAGCATATGTACAATATTTGTAAAAGCACCTTCTACAGGAAAATAGTTTCATATAAATATTCCTGTCACTCTATATTATCTCCATACTCTATATTTCCTTGTCATTTGAGTAAGTAATGAGTATTTGTAGAAAATTTATTACTTATCAAATACATATTTATTAAAATATTCCTGTAAACATTTAATTGTACAAATGTAGAGGTCACACAACTTTGTATAATTAATTAGTGTTTTCCTATTCGTTCGATATACAAGTACAAAGTGTCGCGTCATCGCACTTCGAAATATATTCATAAGATAATATATACAATGTACCTTTTACCTTACTTTTCTATTACCGAGTTTGAGGCATTCGTTAAGGATTGTGCAATCAGATCCTATTATTTTAAAGACTGCCTAGCTACCTAGCATATGAGTTTAAATTTATAAGAGACATACCTACACCTGGAATGATAAGAATCTTCTTAGCGATTCATGGATTCACCATGCGGGTGCTGGGCCCGACAAGTTGCAAAGAGATGAGCTTGGAGTAGTATCTGGGTGTTGCAACCCGAGTGTAGGTTTAAGGGGCCCCTTTAAAATGCACGTTAGAGATAAAACTGTCTACTGTCTGCGCTCTTTCCACTACCTATCCAAAAGCAAATTAAATTAGCTTGAACAAGGATAAAGGGGATTGTATTTAATATAACTTTATTTTTATATCGGTCTTCTTGGCGAGGAAACCCGTTGCACTAAGATAATATTGTATAGTCATTGAATTTGTACAAATATGCAAATTTCCAACGTACCGAACGGCATAAGTGCGTCAAAATATTGTTGCAAGATTTTCTTACAATGATAGATTACGGGTTACCTAATTAAAATAAAAATATATCAAAATACTTCGTATACAAATTGAAAATTGTCTTTCTATTAATTTTGCGTATTAGTTAGTAGAGTTATACTAAAAGAAAAAGAAATAAATTGTTATATTTAGGCATGAAACTGATGATTTTCAATTTTATAATAATATTTTTTTATAATTTTTTATAATTATTTTTTTTAGTTTCACGCCTTACGGGCGTAAGCAGAGTAATCAGAGAAAACGTAATGTAAAGGTCGTCGTACTGAATGTCTTATTCAGTACGACGCCCTTTCCGTCCGAATTTCAGAAATTGCATGTTATGTGACGAACCTACGCGCTGCGTTTTGTTTCTTTAGAGCGGAGAATAATAAAAAAATAAATATAATCATTCCCTCGAGAGGGAATTGAACTCATGAACAATTACGTTTGCAGCGAGCCGCTGTCCCGCTGCACTACTATGGTGTCAATCATATAATTAAGTATTCATTATTAAATTTAATGTGATCATATTAAAAATAAAAAAATAAATATAATCATTCCCTCGAGAGGGAATTGAACTCGTGACCAATTACGTTTGCAGCGAGCCGCTGTCCCGCTGCACTACTATGGTGTCAATCATATAATTAAGTATTCATTATTAAATTTAATGTGATCATATTAAATCAGTTCAAAATATTAAATCAGTTTACTTTTTAATTCAAGTAAAAAATGACAAAGTATAGTCAATAAATAGTTAACCTTTATGTTAAACAACCTCTAATATATAAAGAGAGGGTTAATTAACGGTCACAATAATAAACTATAAAAATAACATAAAATTTTGCACTAAACTGGGTAAGGTGTAAAGGAAAAGACATGAAACGAATATGTTATTTGACTGCGAGTTATCGTTAGGTTGGCAAAATGTTTTTTTTTTCCAGTAAAAGTAATAGTATCATAATGGTTAATATTAAATTAATTTTGAATGTGAACTTAACAGAGCGACTTGGTCGTCCTAACGACAAAGCTCTCAAATAAAGAGAAAAGAAATATTGAGTATAACTAAAAGTAAAGATAGACTAATAAAAGAAAAAGAAAAGACAAACTAGTAATACCAACTAACTTATAAAGATAAATTAAATTTGACATTATCACATTTTGATATAATTATAAATAATAATTCTTAATTCGACTATGTTTATTTATATGTTGAACTGGTTTATATTTGGTGAACCAATTTTGATGTCTTTTTTGTTTATACGATAGCTAGCGCTTCTTATGTGGTTTCATTTAAATTTCGTTATGACCTGACGAGTACTTTTTTATTTATTCGTAATAACTTGACGTTTTTTAAATATGAATACTTTTTTTTTTTTTTTTTTTATGAATAACGGATGGCAAACGAGCAGAAGGACCACCTGATGGTAAGTGGTTACCTTCGCCCATGAACATCTACAACACCAAAGATGTTGTAGATGCGTTGCCAACCTAGAGGATACAGATGGAAGGAGAGGATAATGTAGTAGTCCGCTATAGGAACCACCACATTTTGGGGAAAGGATGGGTGGGAAAGGGGAAAACCTGGCTTACATGCCATCGAACCGGAACACATCATAAGATGTTTGGCGGTTCGTCTTTGACATGATAGTGGTCGCGAGCCAGACGGAGGACGGAACCTCCTACCACCAAAAAAACGGTTTTCTTTCTTCATTAAAGTTTTAATTATTTGATTAAAATTTTAAATATTTATTTAAGCTATTTTAAAAAGCTACCGTACTTAGTTTTAGACGCTATTGTATATCCTTTTAAATCAATTATATTTTGAAATGATTGTTGTTTTCCTCCAAATAGTAGTCAAATAACAATTCTACAAATAGTAATCAGAGGTCATAGTACCGATGACATAATTAACACAGCTACATAGCTACTTAGAAATATCATATTTAGAAATTTAAAAATAATAACAATAGAGAAATTAGTATATATTTTTTGATTAGTCTAATTTTTTATCTATAACCAAAGTCATTTATAAATGTTAACATTTAAATAGTTAAAATATTATAAAATATTTTTTTATTATAACAAAGAAAAACTAGCCTAAGGGACCTTACTGGACACTAGGGTTCTCTATACTTTATAGAAGATAGTAATTCGATTTTGTTGAAACAAAGTAGTATTATTACTACTTATTATTTTTTTTATTATTATGCTTTCATTATTTTAAAAAATGTTACAAATGGAAAAATAGTGAGTATTTCTGATCAGAAACGCTGGCCAGAAACTTAACAGTTGTTGTTTTTCTAATATAAAAGTTAAAATTTCAATACATAATACAATTGTGATATCTATCTTGCATGAAATTCAAATAAATCAAATACGCACTTTTTATAATACAAATATATTTTTAGACATAGTAATATTCTTTATAAAAGTGTCATTTTTATTTTATTAGCATAATCGTTGCTTTCATAAATTTTTGTCTCTCACAGGAAAGAAAATTAAAAGGAAGCACAGGAGAAAAAATTGAAAGAGACGCGATTTATATTTACATACATACATACATAGCTTATAGCAGGGTAGGCAGAGGGAACCTGAGAACCTTGTGTTAAGACATTCCGTTCCCCACTTTCCACCGAATTGAGTGGCGGAACTCAACGCCGTGCTTTGCCTAGTTACTAAACCCAGAAAATGAAAAATTGTATTTCCTGGAGTGGGAATGGAACCCACAACCTGTCGCGTTTACAGTCGCACGCTTATACCTCTGCGCCACGACAGGTAAAGTTATTTTTAACGTAGGAAAAAGGAATAATAAAATAATTATTATCCTCTTAATATCATCGTAGTGTAAAGGGAAAGCTACGATTTGATGCTCACTCGGAGGATAGGTTTTATTTAGGTTATTGTCATTTCTATAATGAACTAAATGGCGGTGTCGAACTCTACCACTTAGCACGAAATTTCTCGATTTTTTACGAAAGGCGAAAAACAGAGTGTGCTAGATTCTTTCTGTATATTCTTTCTGTATACTTTGAAGGAAAAGCGTGATATAAAAAAATATTTTTTTGATCTAACTGCACTCGATCTGCTTAATGTTTATCGGTTCGAATTTCCCCGTGGGAAATATTTATAGTATTGTATATCAATAAAGTTATGTTAAATGTAAATTCGTTATAAAACAAAACATGTGATCTTATCATATGTATATTCCTGTTGTGGTTTTATAATCATTTTGTTGTGATCGTTGCTAATTGGGGAAAAAGGTATATAATTCCAGAGGTGATGTTCACTGTAGTTTTTTATAGATTGACAATAAATAAACCACCATAATGAATTCGATAGAGAAATCTAACACTATATGTATATATGTATACTGTAATAAAATGAGTAATATTTGTATGAGAAAGCAAAATTAGAGAACCGAAAAAATAGTAACATCATCAAGCTTGAAGCTTGGCGATTATGGTAAACCCCCTTTATGAGTAAGTACTAAAATAACCGACAATGGTTAAAGACTTGCTCACCTGAAGTGGCAATACGTAGCTAGGAGAAGCGATCATCATTAAGGCATAAAGATCTCACGTGGACTGGGCGACGTTCCGTGGACAGGTTCCCTACCAGGTGAGCCGACGATTTGGTCAAGGATGCGGGAAAACGATTCTTTATAATGACGCGATACGAAGACATGTTCTAGTTTTACAGCAGACCTAAGACCTAAGAATAAGGTATAATTGTTTTTGAAGACTACAATATTAGCTATTGTAGATCCAAAATTGATCAAGTAATAGGAGAACCTCTTAGTTGGTTTATTATAGATCTACTACAGATAGTGTTCTAGATGGTCACATTGTATAGTATCTCTTTTGTCAGAAATCAAATACAAAATTTAAATATTTGAATAAAATTTTTATTATTAGTGATATTTTTATTTTATTAATTAAATAGGCTTCAGCTTGCCGCGCCTGTTATTGTTTAATGGAACTATGTGTACGATTTTCTAACAGAATCGTCCGAGAATGTTCTGTGTCACAATTTTAAAAAGTTGTGAAAGGACGTCTGTGTGTTAAAGGTTACCTAATTAAAGATTTTATAAATAATAAAACACCTTGCGCATAAAATGGTCTCTAGACTTTAATTTTAAAATTGAATTTAAGTAATTCAAAGTTTGTCAAGTATTGACTAAAAAAAAAGTCTCACAAAGTTTCTTGCGGCGATTTTTCTCAGGTCTGAGGCGTTAATTTAGTGAACCGAAAATTAAGCATATTAACAAACTCCTTCATCATCAAAATCATCAATACTTATTTCGTTTCAGACTTTTTTATCGTAGAGCAACGGGACAATGTGCGACTGGTAACATGATGATATATAGGTAATTAGGATATATATGTAAATTATTTACTTTTCCTCGGTTTGATAAGACAAACTGCATCGTTAGCATGAAGCCCCATAACACGTATATCTGAAAATTGGACGGAAAATGTAAAGAGGAGTGTCTTAACACTACACACGTAGCTGACAATAGAAGTCATGTCGCTGCCGGCAACACGCCGTATGGCCAAAAAAGCATGGTTTTATTAACTGTAGGGGGCGTATAGTAACTCTTAATATGATTTCAGTCTGCACATTTTGGTAATAATTTGACATGTAAAAATTAACAGTAATTATTTCACAATGCTACTTTCAATTTTCCTTATCTCTTTTCCCTTTTCCACTGAACTACGCGAAGCGTTTGAGGGTGATATGTTTATCAATCTACTTATGTATGCACTTCCATGTGTATGTATGATTGTTTCTTCTGTGTGGCGTTGAAGACACCGACATGTTGAAATATAAAAACGATGTTATGATTTTGTTCATCAATCGATTCATATCATATACCTTGCGAATGACACTACAGCAATGGCCCTAATCAAAATTCACTACAGTTCCAGCCAGACGCCATTTAGTCAAAATGAAAAAAATTACGAACTTAGGTCGAACAAGTTATCGTTGAATAGGTATTAATATAATAGTTTTAGGTCTCTTTCGTAATTTTTCATTTCAAATAACATTTTTGTTTTTTTTTAAAGTTATTTAAGCAACTATTTTCGCTAATTTTCGCTTTTATTAAGAAATATTACAATATATATAGAGAATTGTATTGTAGTGATATTTAAGACGCTACATATTACAACGGCTATACCTACTCAGTATTTCATTATTTGGGCTTAGTTACATGACCACCGACTGCGAAAGCAGATGTCGGCAATGAATCCTAACTGAAAGCGTAAAAAAAATATTATAATAAACTAAAAACCGTATTACAAAAAAACACAAAATTAATGAAATAAAAAAAATTGAAAATATAAATAAACCTCAACACAGACAATTTTTAGAAGGATCAACAGTCGGGATCCACTCTTTAACACCTTAGGCGCTATGTATAGTTTTTTGTCACACAGTGTCTAGAACACTGTGTATTCAAAAGTATACACATTTTTGTATCTAAATGTCACACGGTAAAAAATCCTAGGAAAATGGGGAAAAATGGGGGTGAAAAACAATATATGATATATTATGTAGTTTTAAACACATTCCAACAAAAAAAAATTGTGTTTTTTTTAAACGCTCACTTAGGCTCTGGCGCTGAGGGTGTTAACCAATCAAATCTTATCAAGGAGCCAAGTAAATTTTAAATGGGTCAACAAGTTGTACTATATTTTTTATTGGACTTGTTTTTCTTTTAATTTTTTTAATTCGCGTAATTTTTATTTTCATATGCAGTTGCAGTTGGCTTTTGTAATTATTATTTTTAATAAAAATATTTTTTTGTTGCAGTTCTAGCCACAACATTATTACTTTAACTCACACTACTAGAGATGCTCGGATACACAATCTGAGTGAGACTTTATAGAAACGTCAAGTATTACAAGATAGTGGTGGAGGACAGTGTTTATACACCTGGTGGGGACCAGATGAAGGGGGTACAAGACGGGCAGTCCTGATTAAGCCTATCACTGGACTTTCCGTCAACAACTGCAAGTGCCAACAATAGGGATAAATAGAAAAAATGCTCTCGAACTAGACGACGGTATACATGTATGATTGCGAAAAAAAATTCAAAGGTTCTTTATTTTATAATATCAACTTAGTTGAAGTAATAATGTGGCTCCTTTTCAACTTGTAAACGTAATATGCATAATAAGAGGCCATTATGGCACAGTGTAACAGCATCTATATTAGGTTAGTTGTGGGTTTAATCTGCACTCGGAGGAATGTTTATATTAATCATTATGTTTTATTTGCTTTGGTAAGACAAACGGAAGTTACGGGAAGCAACTACTTGTAAAAAGGACCTGAATATCGCAGCAGGGTAAGTAGACGGAGGCTAAGAACTTAGTGTTAAGACACTGTTCTTTTAAGATTTCCGTTCCCCACTTTCCGCCGAATTGAGTGCTTAGTGACGGAATTCAACGCTGCACTTTGCCTTGATATCAGAGCGGGGAAATGAAAATATTATATACTAATTGTTATAAATATTTAATATTTTTATTTTCTGGAGTGGGCACGGAACCCACAACCAGTCGCGCTGACAGTCGCACGCTTGTCCCTCGCCACGACTAGCCACAATAAAATAGTACTCCCTATTCCTTATTTAATACAAAAAGAAGACGTTAATAAGAAGTGGATGTTATTTGTAAAAGGGATCTCTAATATTTCATAGCCTTTGTTTTAATCAACGTAATCGTTAATTGAATACGATATAGCACAGGTTCGATAGCTGCTGAGTTACAGTCACAGTAACGGTGTCGGCACGTGGACGTCTACACCGAGACTTGCATCGAGCGCAGTGCTTCTGCCAGGTATGATAAACAATACTTTCAAAATTATAAGCGAAATATTATTGTAGAATTTTAATAAATTCAAATATATAACTGTATTATTTTATTATAAAATAAAGTTTATTATTTTGTATAAAAGTATAGTGAGTTATTTTACTATTATAGAAAAAAATGTTACTCAATGAAAATATTAGTGTATAATATCAATTGTGATAAGTATTTAAAGTTAGATCTGAGTAATTTGTTCAGTATAGTTTATAAGAAGCTTTGGTTTTTAAAAGTTATTTCGTGTAAGCTATTCTTATTTTCGTTTAGCATAAATTTTTAAAATATTTATTGTGTTTTCTCTCACTTTTGCTCTTGAATAATTAACTTATTTGATTAAAAATATATATTTTTTAGTTTCACACATGTCACGCATATAGCATATATGCTATATGCGTGACTCGCTTCGCCTTCGCCTTTTTTTACCGTAGCGGGGGAAGGTAAATTGTTTAAACATAATCCTTCCCTACATCGAACCACAACTAACTCATTTACAGATATAATATGATATATACTGTATTTATAGTCATTAGTTGAACTAGTAACATCAGCGCGTGATGTACCTAAACATTGAATGCCACCTCGAGGTTCAAAAAAGGTCGAGAGCTGATGAAATTCGCAATAACTGTAATAAATATAATAAAAATATGCGACTATCTTTAAAATTAAATGGTTCGTGAGTTTTGTAATATGAAACACCGAATATTGCGGTATGCGGTTTGTTTTCATTAAAATTAACTTTAAAATAATTATTTAGGTACTTCTGTGATACAAATGCTTATTTATAAAAGTTTATTTGTTGTTTTTTTTTAATAGATCGTTACTCAAAGCAATATAATAACTCAGGGTAATAATATAATAAATATTTTAGTTTTCCATATGTTCCATAGCTCCTACGCATTGACCGGTGACCATCTCTGAGCAATTGGCTATGGTTACTCCGAGATGGATCCCGGTCAATGCGTCAGATTAAAAAATATTGTTGTCTCAAAGGGGCCGGGTTCCTTTGAACCCGAGAACCTGTATCGAGATACATAATAAATATTATATTTAAACTTATCTTTCACACAGCAGCATTAAATTCCACACAACAATGTCTCGATTTAGAGTGGAAAACGGAGAACAATGTGTCTGAACACTAGATTCTTTATGCCTTCCCCGCTATACGGGAAAAGCTTGGTTTATGTAATAGAACTAGTATTCATTTTGTGACGAAACTTTTAAAATTATTTTTCATGAAATGCCCTCAGATCTAGTAGGTAGCTTTCAAATTGCTGGATACCTACGAGGTGAATATTTATGAACTTGTTTATCACCAATATCCCATTCTAAAGACAGCTTCGACAGCTAACAGCGGTCTCTCGAAGAACACATTAAACCAGTTGGTTTTATGCTTGATTTCTTTACGGTCGTAGTACATTATCATATTATGGGAGCGCATAGAGTATGCATTCGTGCCTGCGCCCTTAAATATTATTTTTTAAAAATATGTTTAATTTTGAAAATATTTAATAACGCTTTAAGGCTTTAAATTAATTCAACTTATTTTGAAAAGTTCAAATTCAATCATAATACTAATTATGGAAACTGCGAAGTCATACCTGTTCCGGGATCAAAAATATTTTGTATGAGAATTGAGTAAGATTAAAAACATATATACATACGATAGGATTTAGATACAAGCACAGTTATACATATATATGGAGCAGAATCTTTTAACAAAAACGAAAGTGTAATAAATAATTATTCTATAAAAAAAAAGTATTTTCTAAGTAACTTATACTTTTTTATAAAATTATATTTGTATAAGATTCATCGAAATCATTACTACAATTTCCAAGGTTTGTAATCCTTCCTTTTGATAACGTGTTTACTGTTTGCAATTCACCGAGACGTCCGCTACAGTTATTTTCTATTACTGTAGCAATATGAATATTTAATATATCCTCCTAAAAAGGATTCTAGTAGTGTATTTTTAAGACTCTTTTGTAAACAATTTTTTTTCATTGAAATAACTCATAAATATCATATTTTGGGTAATAAGCTTATTATATATATTTTTAAAATAATTGATTTCCTAAAGCAAGCGATTATTTTCTAATTTCACTATTAATATATTTATGTTTGAATTTTAAACCGCTTACTCCATCCACTTCAAAAACTTATCACATCGTGAATCGTTCTCATTACACTCGGGCGACAGTTGCCTTTCTTCTCAATTACTTACACAGGTGTATAATTATGTATAATTTATTAATTACGATGCTTATAGCACTTACTACTAAAATATAACGATATTTTTTTTTATTGAGACGCCATGGACACGCTTAGGTTGCGAGTTCGATTTCCACATGAGAGTTTATTTTTTATATAGCTTCATGCTTTTTCTTTAGTAATAGGCTAGTTAGAAATAATCTAGTCTGAACTGAAGGAGCTCTACGTGGTGTTTTGTCATAGCAATGTTGGGAAGTAAAAATAATCTAAATATGTCCCCTTGAAATATGACCGACTTGAACCCATAATGCTTCATCATGCTTACAGACGGACGCTGTTCTATTCCATACGATGGCCTTAATTTATATATTTGATTCAAATTTTAAACAAAAAAAACAAAACCAGCTTCAAATAATATGCACTTAATGGTAACATTATTACGAATAACTCAAAAACTACTTGTCAGGTCTTAACTAAATTGGGGACAACATAAGAGCACTAGTCACGTGCTTCATGTACACTTTTGTATAAAGTAACAGACACGTTGCTAAGGCAACGCATATTGTATCTACGTCAATTAAACTTCTAGTTACTTTTATTATCTAATATGATTTAAGAATATAAAAAATATAGATGCAGGACCAAAACTAGACTCAAATTCCTTCTTAAAAATTAATTTCATTTATCTATTTAATATTTTGATAAAAACAGTTTATTTTTTTACAAAGTTACATTTGCAACTATTAAGTAACGTCTAACGTCTTTGCAAGTTGTTTAAATTTAAATACCTACTTATTAAATTTCAAAATTAAAATTAATTTTGAAATACATTTTCATATTTTTAAATAAAACAAAATATTTTTGTTTCAGAACGAGACGAGATGGGGACGCTAATGAAAAACGTTACGCACTATTACACATATGTAAATGATGACCTGGCGGGTAAGGGACCTTTCATTGAGTTTTGAATATTAAATAATTATTGTTTACGAGGTCAAAGATTACCTGTTCCAGTTTTAATAGATTCGAAGTTATTTTGAATTACAATAGTTACGCACCTAAACAATTAATTAAATTGTATTGTATTGAAGATAAAAAACAAACATTGACGTCGTCGCGGCCCAGTTGAGATGAAATTGATCGCATCAGTGTTTGTGGGTTCGAATCCTATCTGCATGTTAATGTATATTTAAAATATTTTCGTTTATAAGTAGTCAGTCAACAATATGGTTAGACAAAGTTTTTATTTATGTTTGGGTGAAATGTGGAATGTGGAATGTCACTCAGCAATAATATTCATTAGTAATTAGCGACTATATAATATTCTCATTTAAAACGTAGTGATGTTGTAACATAAAAGTACAAAAAAATAAATTTAAGCTAAGTAGAATAAAAAAAAATTGGAGACATAGAAACCCTCGCCTCGTGATATATACTGCCTGTACTGACTCCTATTAATTATTTCAAAGCAGGATAGTGAATGATAACCTAGTATATAGACGCTCCGTTTACTGCTTTCTGCCCGAATTCAAAACATTGCGTGTTAAATTTAAAAAAATATATATATTTTTAAATTTATTTATTTTTAAAATTGTAATTGTAAATGTTTAAATGCAAATGTAAGCTTTATTTATATCACTCATTTGTTTTATTTATATTCTAAAATGCTGAGGTAATGTGGTCGTTGACCGCAACTGTGGACATACAATATAATTTTTATATGAAAAATACAGATATATCTAAGAAAGCTTAACGCATTAAAATACACTGGTATAGTTTAGTGCATCGAGTTCAAAGCTATGATTCGGTATTGCGTTCCACCACAAATTCAACACACAATGTCTCAAAATCGTGCGGGAAGCATTGAATGGAGTATTTTAACAGTCGGTTCTCGTTGCAATAAAAAACATGTAGCTGCAAACAAAAACTATTTTAGATTGCCAATTTAAACGGGATGGTTATGAGCCCTACTACTAGAAAAAATGTTTGTATTTAAACCATTTCCCATAAACCATTGTTTCCCTGGCTATGTTGCGCTCTGCAATCCCATATTTTCGTTTTGATTGTTTGGAATTTCTAATTGTGTTGTCAATATAATAGCGTCATTATTCATTTTAGTCTATTAATTTTTTTACAAAAACTTTTTTATAAGAACTAATAGAAAAAAATAGTTTAATGACAAAATCCTGTTCCAGATCCGAGAACGAATAGATTCTGGCTTGTATCCAGCCCGATACCAGTCATGGTAATCATGTTCCTGTATCACCGCTTTGTACGCTCATGGGGGCCAGCTTTCATGTCCAATCGTCCTGCTTACAATATAAAAAGCCTTATCGTAATATATAATGTTGTTCAAATATATTTAAACGGACTATTGTCAATAGAGGTAAGTTGGTTTCATATTTTCCGCTTATCAAAACTGTGATTATGTGATTTATACGTTAAAGTCTAAACTAACCTAACTTTTAAGCCACAATTAATAATGTCATAATTCATAATTAACAATAGAGCTAAAGTAATATTTCGTTGAGTTTCTTTTGTCACTTTTCTACCAAAATTTTAATATTTATTTTGCCAAATTCGTAATTTTAACTAAGCTGAATTAAGTGTTATGTTAATATGCGGACGAGACGCAGTAATTACGAGGTTAGTTTTATACAAATAGTGAAGATTAAAATCTCACTAGACGACATGTTTGCATTCATCCGTTACTCACTAAGTGATAGAGACAATTGACACCCGGAACTAATGCGGAATAAAATCTGAAATTTTACTATGAAAAACGAAACACTATGAAAGGATTTTGTAAAATCCCAGCAGGAACAAAAATCATGTTACCTTTTCAGCTAAAAGAACGTCATAAAAGCGCTAGTTATTAATGTAGAAGTTTCTCGGTTTGATTATACAAAGAGTCGCATTGAGTTTCATCACAGAATGCCATATCTAAAATAAACAAAACATTTTTGTTAATAATTTTAACAAAGATTGGCTTACTTAGTTCTTAGTATCTAATAAATTAATTTCAGTGTCTAAGATGGCTGTATCTGCCGGGACATTACAGTGTATGGTGCCAAAAAATTAATTATGATGACAGTGAAGTAGAAAGATTGGTAGTCTATTACGTGTGGTTGTACTATGTTATAAAACTAGTTGATTTGTTAGATACGGTGAGTAAAATATATTATATTTTTCCATATTTTAAAATTATATTATTGTTTTAATATTATCGACAAGTTGAAGACATTAGATACAAATCGCACCTTTAGAATTATAGTCACCTTTTTTTAAAAAAATAATGTTTTGGAAAACGTCAAATAGAGTCTTGTACATTTAACTTTTTTGAAAAGAAATTATTTTTCTTTAATTTTATTTTAATGTATATTCTTATTTTAATTCAATAAAGTTGTCTTAAGTCGATTTGTGGTAGAAAATTAAATTCATGATTTTTTGAGTAGATTCCTGTAATTCTAAAAATGCAAAAGATATTTTAACTCTACCTAACTATCCGTACCTAACAAAAAAGAAACAAGACAGATAATTAGATAAAAAATATAAGGAAATAATTTCCTTATAATGTACAAGGCAGACTTCTCATAACAAAACAAAATATACAAGCTTTGACTTAAAAATAAGTTTCCTCTTGTTAGTAAACAATGCAAGTGAGTATTCATTGTAAATCCAATGATTTACAATGAATACTCTGATGGACTCTGTCAGTCGTGTGACAGAGTCTAATTAAATTTTTTAAAATACTAAAAAAATATATTTTGTCTAATAAGTAAATATTTTCATTAACCTTTAAATATTTAATTTTAAAATTTAAATATTATAATACCTTTAAATATTTAATTTTTTTTATTTAATTTTAAATATTTTACTTTATTAATCTTTTTAAACTATTATCCTCTTACCTTAATATTCTTGTATGAGAATAATAATTAAAAAAAAAATAATAACAATTTTTAGTATATTTATATAAGAATACAAAAAAAAAGTTAAAGAAAATGTGAACTCTTTGCCACGTTTGATCATTAACCAAGTTAAATATTTTATGTCCTTAAGAAGGTCGTAATAACCATAGTAATATCCGTAATAATTTCGATTGACAAGAGGCACAGGTTCAAATTCAACTACATTCTATGTTATATAGAATTTCATAACATTAATATTTAATTAACTTTAAAATTGATTGAAATTTGAAATTAGGAAACAATGAAAATATTGTAGCCCATTTTACATATTAAGTATGTAATAAATATTTAAACATTAGAAATAAAAGTAAAGAATACATTCATGAATTAGGTATATTAGAAAAGTGTACAAATTGAATGGTAGGTGAAAGATCAAACGCAGTATCAAAATTTTGTTGCGTGGGTTAAAATAAGTTCAAATTATTTTTGTTATTGTTAATTTTTAATTATAATTTCAAATTATTTAAAATGCTTAAACAATTGAAATTGAAAATTTTAAGTCTTTCTTTTTATTCATTGCATTTTTGCAGGTATTTTTCATTCTGAGGAAAAAGTTCAATCAAGTTTCTTTCTTGCACGTATATCACCATTTAGGCATGTGTCTGTTGGGCTTTGTTGGAACAAAATACGTACCAGGTGAGTCATTAAGAATACATTATTTTTTATATTAAATAAAACAATTCCCGCACAAGATATTTTTATGATATCAAAAAAATAATACTAACAAATGCTTTTGGCGCCAAATAGGTGTAATTTGGCGCCAAAAGTCAATGTCAATTATTTAGCAAAAGGAATAACCAAAATGCTGTTATCCTTGTCCATGTTCATCGCTAAAAAAAAATTGAAGAATTTTTGGACTCATGAGTATGTTAGGTACGTAACAAAATAGTCATGATGCAAGATTGATTGTGTTGATTTTACCTTATGACCTATAAGTAAGTAAATACTTGAGACATGTGGCCTTATTTAAAAAAGTATTAAGAAAAATAATTATAGATATCTATTGTGAAAAAGGAACAAAGAAGCTTCGCCACAGCATTCGCCATGTTTTCATTTTTTAGTTATGCATACTAAAAATATTAATCTTTTCTCAAAAAGTACTTAATATATACTATAATAAATATATATGATATGTATATCATATGTATATGGCATTTAGATTTGGTTTCTTAAATTTTCTACCAAGGGTCAAACTACACTACACTAAAGGGCCAAGGTGCGACATTTACCCAAATACACTTCAAGGGCAATTTCTCGACATGTTAAATCAATGTGATCTTGATATTTATACCAGGTTTTCATTTTTGGTCATATGTTCAAGCATTTGGCCTTATTACGAAGTTAAAAGTCAACTTTAGCATTAAAATGAGGAGTTTGTAATAATTATCAAATAAGTAACTACGTGTCGCTGTACGAGTATGTTGCGTTTTACAGTTTCTTTTAAAGTTTTTAAGTCATCATGTCATTAAGTCATTTTGTGTTCCTAGTTAATGGTAGTTTTTTTTTATTTTATGATATATGTTGATGATGTATGATGATATAGATGAAGTATGTTGAAAATAATAACCAAGATTTTAATATTTATTAAACGTAATAAAGAAAATTTTGATTCTTCATGGAATATTGAAGTGTCAGCAATCTACCTCTTATTTTATCGTGAGGAAATCCGTTACGAATACCCACTTGAGCTGGATTATGTGTGACTCTGAAGTGACAGATAGTGGCCGCCCCGTATACCTTTACCACAACTGGTTGGGGGAGGTTGAGACCTCAGGCTGGGCACACATCCAAAGTGCGCTGGACCGTCCATACTATATGACTTTTCTTTATAAGGGTCTAGATCATAAAAGTTCAGCTTCAAAACTACAAATTCTGTACGGATACATAATTGAATTCGTAAAAGAAATATTAAAATGCTTATAAAACTTATTACCATTTAAAAAGTTTCTATTGTTTCTTATAGAAATTGTACAAAGAAAATTAGAAATGCCTTATTAGCTATGCTTAGATGTCGGTAAAGTAAATGCGTTATTGAGTGATGTAGATACCAAAGAAAACACCATACTACAAATAAAGTAATATTTGCCTCGCGTGCTCGTAAATACAGGATTCGCCTCATAATTAGCTGTTGACGAAGAACTTTTAACGTCGTAAATTTTCTCTTTTCATGTTGACCGACTATCGGTATTTTAGTGTTATTGACTAGTATCCTCCTTTCGCTCGTGATTTGTAAATTCGACTTGACGTTACAACCTACTGAGGTCTACATAATGCAGGTCAACTTGTGCCGGTAGATATTACTGAGAGCTTTAATTTAAAATATCCAAATTTTTTCAGAAAATTCTGAACAATCAAACCAGTACATCGTTAGAGACAAAATGGATAATTAAGGGTAACTCGATGATGTCTATTCTTTAGGACATTTTACATATAATGTTCTAGTTGTAGCCCACAAGTACGTTTGCCTGGACTACAAAAAATGTAAAATATATTTTTTTCCGTTTCCGTTGGAGAGTTGCTAAATCTTTTCTTAGTGCTCCTCTATATTATATGCATAGTGTATATTACAAATGTACGCGCTAGTTTCCAGCTTTCTACCAGTCCAGTCGTATCGGCTGGTCATCACTCACTGAATAACTCGGTAACGCAAGAGTTTTATTTATAAGATAGATAAAGTACTTCTGATCTTATAATATGATGAATGGCATAGTTGAACCACTAGTTTATGCCAAAAAAATTATCCAATCTAGGGTCTATACAGATGATGACATAGGTATCATGTATGGTAGTGTCCTTCCACACTTTCGTGTGCTTTTCGATCGATATACAATGTAATAAGTGTATCAATACAGAATGATATTTTTTTAATTTTTTTTGCTGTTAATAATAATTATTTACTGGTATTACAGTATACTACAGCCTTAAGAAAAAATATTTTTTTGTCATTTCATATTCGATGTTAATTTACTTTTACGATTTATCCAGAGAGAATGGAGCGCCAAATGTTACGATCCCTGCATACATCTAATGTTTCGGTAATAGTCATCAAGCCCTTCAAAGGGATCTCATGCTTTTAACGGGACCTTCCTCCTTTCCTCCCTTATTTCCGTCCTTCTCTACTAAACGTATTTCCCAACCAACTTCATTTGCTTGTTCTAAAGTCTTTCTATCTACATTAATCTTGCAATCCGTTCTTTCTTCATCTCTTTCAAATACCAGAAACTTACTTGAACTCACATTTATGTTTAATATTTTGATGTAGTATCATCATCATCTATTTTTATTAATTTGTTGTATACACATATATATATATATATCGTAGATTAATATTATTAATGTCATAAATATATGTAAAAATATAGATATAGTACATACAGTGCTGTATCGATATTACGATGTATCGCATCGTAACGCGTATCTCTAATTGGAAATCTTTTTACTGCTATGTATGGTGTGTATGCTCATTATTGCTATGATTCATAAAAAGTATTCATTCAAACAGTATAAAGTATGGTTTTCTTGTAGGTATGTGACGCTTAAAATCATTATAGACAACATACTATTCTCAACAATGTTACATCAATTACTTCCACAACTGTTTTCATATAATCTACACATATAAATAAAATTGGAGTGTCTGTTTGTAATATTAAAATATTCGCTTTTTACTACGTGTATATGTATCTTATTTATTATATTTACTGTATATATACCAAATAAATATTTTTTACAAGTGTTGTCTGTATGTTTGTTCCGGCTGATTACTGAATTGGCTGAACCAATTTTGATGAGACTTTTACAACTGTAATAAGGAATAACTTAGCTACTTTTATATTAGAACAAAAATCATATCTTTAACATAATTTTATATTTTTATTAAATTCCTTACGGACTTAGTCGCTGGCACAACTAGTTTTTATATAAAGTGCAATAGTGGGCTAACCCCAAAATTGCAATTTGCATAAAACTAAAGGTTAATTTTTACGGAATTTTCATTCATTATCTCCGTTTTGTGAAAAAATGTGGGTTAGACCACTATTACACTGAGAGCCTCATATATTACTTGCCTATGAATATATTTTTTATCAAATTTTAGTTATTACTATCGAAACTATGGAATAGAAATAAAAATAGTAAGAGAAGGGTTATAAAGTCCACGGCAAAATTAAGTTGTATGCTTGAACTCGTCTTATGTGAACAAACTATATTTATTTGTTAGCCTACAATTTATATGGTTGAAATCAAGATACAATTAGACAAACATTAATACATTTCCCATCTTCTTGTTAATTTTATTTTAATTTTGTAATTAATAAATTTATTTATGTATTTATTTTTCTGTTTATAATATTATATCAAATATGTTTAAGGTGGCCATGGGATAATGCTTGGTTTCATCAACTCCTTGGTCCATGCAGTTATGTACAGTTACTACTTGATATCGATAGTGCGACCGCAGTGGGTCAGAATATGGTGGAAAAAGTACATCACACAATTGCAAATTGTAAGTATGTTTTTATAAAATTATTCACGAAGAGAATGTTAAAACATCTAATATTAAAATTAAATTAATATATTTTTTTAATAATCAATGGCCACAATTATACCTTTATTATTTATATGATTTTGTTAATAATGTTATATATGGTATTTTAAATATGTGAAATAATTAATGCATTTATCTGAAGTAAAACAATTTCACGTATTTTACCATTTACCGAAGATACATACAATTTTCTACTTTTTTTTAGCTTCACGCTGTATCCCGCATATGGCAGGGTAGACAGAGGGAACCTGAAAACCTAGTGTTAAGACACTCTGTTCTCTTTCAACAATTCCGTTCCCACTTTCCGCCGGATTTAGGCATTGCTTGCTGAGTGGCGGAACTCTACGTCGCGCTTTGCCTTGTTACTAGACCCAGGAAATGAAAATATTATTTAGAATTTGCATTTCCTGGAGTGGGAATCGAACCCACAACCTCTGGCGTTTACAGTCACACGCATGTGCCTCTGTGCCACGAATGACGTTCAGATTTCTACGTTTAAGCCCATTTCGCTCCATTACATGTTGAGTGGCATAACCTAACACAGCATTCTGTCTTACCAGAGTGGGAAAATTAATTTAAATTATATATTAAGATTCCTTTCGGCGGTGATGGAACTCACAACCATCGATTTCAAACACTACATATTTTTTTAAAATTATCTATTACAGTTGCAGTTCCTACTGTTGATCCTGCACTTCGGTCACATTCTATTCGAGCCCTCCTGCGAATATCCGAAATGGGTGTCATTCATGTTCCTCCCACACAATATATTCATATTGTTTCTATTTTCAGACTTTTATATCAAAGAATATATTTATAAAAAGAAAAAATAATTTCCTTACATCACCATTGTACAGATACGGCTTAGTTTGTAATAATAAAACAATTTATTTATTTCCTTGTGTTTTTATTTTATTAATTATCTTTATACCGTGATTTACTCTTACCTTTATGATGTACTATTATTTATGTACTCTATGGTACTTTACGGTGTACAATAAAGGATTAATTAATAAATATTCCAGTCCAAACACTTATTATTTTTTGTCAATTATTAATAACAATAGTTTGTCAATTCTGTTGCCACCTAGTGTTAAACTTGCCTTATTCTATTAATTGTCGTTATACCATATTTTGTTCCTCAGATGTATTTTGTTTTTTTTATTTGTTTACCTGTATGGGTACACTATTATGAACACTCTGATAAGAGTACACTCTTATGTACTCTGTGGTATTTTGTAATATGCAAAATAAAATAAATAAATGTTACATTTTAAAGATATCTGTTACACTTATCGTGTATAAATGTTTTTGGCATACTCACTCAAATCTCTTCTTATATTTCTTCTATCCATCTACAGTTTAAACTTGTCTTACCCAATTAATTGGAATTTTCTAGACTACACTAGGACTATGTCAATCTTATACGAAATCCCAAATTACGATTACGATACGAAACGAAATTACGATTCGTTACGAATTTATTTCAGATATAAACTTGGTAATTTGTGAATAGAAACGCAAAAAGTAACACTAAAAGACGACATACACACTTACACCCGTAAGATTAGCCTGCAAAATAAATATTAATTTCTATTAATTTTAAAAAAAAAAAATTTTAATGAATTATAAAATAAAAGTATATAAGTGTACTATATAAGTGATTTTTAAATATTTACAACATTATATTTATATAAAATGAACCCTAAGAGAAAAAACTCCTTAGCAATGCATGGATTCAAGGTACAGAGCGTTGTTGAGTGAGGAGTTTGAAGCAGTACCTGGGACTTGCGATGCAAGTATAGTATTTTTTTTTTTTTTACGGATACCGGATGGCAAACGAGCAGAAGGACCGCCTGATGGTAAGTGGTTACCTTCGCCCATGAACATCTACAACACAAGAGATGTACTAGATGCGTTGCCAACCTAGAGGATACAGATGGAAAGGGAGGATAATGTAGTAGTCCGCTATCGGAACCACCACATTTTGGGGAAAGGATGGGTGGGAAAGGGGAAAACCTGGCTTACATGCCATCGAACCGGAACACATCATAAGATATTTGGCGGTTCGTCTTTGACATGATAGTGGTCGCGAGCCAGACGGAGGACGAACCTCCTACCACCAAACAAGGGGCCCCTTTAATAATCGCATTAACGTTCACCTCCACTGCCGAGCTCTTCTCTCTACCTAATCAAATTTGAAAAGATCCTACTAATACCGCCTTCGACTACCGCCTTTTAGTAGATTATAGAGAGATTTCTCTGTTATACCTCTCGCTCCTACCTCTACCGAGTACAAATTAACTCTAAACATATTCCTTGCCAGTTTGTTGGTAATTTTGAAATACTTATTCATTTAGAAATGGTGATTTTTAGAACTATTTTATCCTTAGAACTAAACGAAACTGTTAGTAATAGCAGTTATACACGTTTAATAGTCCTCTACTCATACGGGTTCATCTTAATAGTTCAATAAGAGGCTGATTCTAAAATTGAGTACGACTTGTTTATAGGTTCCTTAGTCGAGGCTTCTTTCACAAACTGTATTAATCATTTGTTATATTTCTCTGAGCTCTTCTTACTCAAATTGTAACTGCTTCACGAATGATTTCTAATAGGGATGAGACCGATATATCAAAACGTAACTAAAAACGTATTTCACTCTTATATCATATCATATTGATATCTAAATGATCATATCCGATATCAAATATCTACATACAAAACGTAACGACAATTTGACGATGAGATATGAAAATTAAATCGTAACGAAAACTATCGAAATGCAAACTCGATATCTGAAAACGGATTTGATATCGGATATGAAAACTTCATATCCGATATGTAACCGTTACAGCTAAAAAACAATAACGCCTAAGTCTAATTTCTAATACTTTGTCATGATAACGCGAATATTGGCCGCTATCTAGGAGTACCCTACACCCTACCAACATGTGTTTAGCTGTTCCTATCGTCTCTCTACAGATATATTAAGACTGCTAATCCTTCATTATTCTCATCCTCTGGAAATTTCACTTTTTTGACGTTCATTTTAAAACTGTTTTTTAAATGGAATAAGGGTGTAAAAGATATATAAATGTGTTAAAGAAAATAATAATAAGCCATATTTATTTTTGTTCTTTATGATTTTTAGGCGTGTCAATTGAATACAATTTACTTCGCCAATATTAGGTAGAATGGAAAAAAGGCGATGGAAATTAATTTGTTATATATACTGTACATACAATGCACAAAATACGTATACATAGTGTCCCTGTTGACGCGTTAACAACGCGTTCCCTACCAATGTATATGTATAAACATAGATTTCAAATCATGGACTACCATGATTACACACACTAGTGTGTAACACTTATTTTATTAATTTAATACATTTTTTTTGCATTATTTTAAAAAGATATTATGTGCCAAGTTTCATGTTTCTCCATTCGCATAGTTATCGTAAAAATAACAACAAACACAAAGTTATTGCTTCACGTATTAATATAATGATAATATATTGGGAAATATATTTCGTTGATTTAATATTATAAATCTCCGTTTTCCATTTACTACACATTTCCGAGAAATTCTGTGTTAACTGATGAAACCCCATGCAGGATCATGAAATAAATTCGTACCTAACTCAATAATAAGGTTATTGTTGCACAGCAGGACAAAATTCAAATGGGTGGGTGAGCATTAAACAAGATAGTTGTAGGTTTGATTCCCACACAGGTGAATGATCGTATTTAGATTATTTTTATTTTACCACCATTTTCAGACGTTTAAGACGAATGGCAGTATCAAGTTCAACACAAAATCTCTCGAATTCGGGCGGAACGTAGATTGTCTATTACAATCTGCATATCTTACTATACGAAAAAAGCATTCAGCTAAAAAATATACCAATATGATTGTTTGATTATTAAATAAAAAAAAGTAATAGAATAGTTAATATTGCTAATCTATATACTCTAGCCTTATGTCAAAGTATTAATGACATATAATACGTCAATGTCTTGTATACAAATTTCAATCTTTAACATGTCAAATGTGAATTCAATCGCAAAAAGAAATATTAAATTTGTTTACAAAATATTAATTTAAATAAAAGTAAATTAAAACATACATAATATGTCGCAAAAAGAATGTAGCAAGAAACCTGGTGAAGGGGCTTTACAAAATATGCAATTGCTCAAAAAGGAAAGTACCCTTTTTAAGGTTCCTAAAGTGCCTCCAAAGAAGAAAATTGTAAAGAGAACAAAAATCCTTGAAGAAGAAGATTATGTAGAGGTAGATATTAAAAAAATAAGTTTTGATTATTTATGTAAACATTTTTTTTTGATTACAAGTGTGTCATTGAAGTTGTGTGGTTCATTAGTTTTCATAATTCTATTGTATTATTTTTTAATCTTGCTTTTTTCAGGGCATAGCAAAAATAATTCAACGGGATTTCTTTCCTGATCTAGAAAAACTAAAAGCACAGAATGATTATTTAGAAGCATCTGAGAATAAAGACTATGTCAGGTTACGAGAGATAGCTAGGAAATACAGTGGAAATCGACCACCTACAGAACCATGTTAGTAATAACTTAACCCATAATAAGTATGATATGTATTTGTTTGTAATTTTCTATTTAAGAGATAAATATTGTTCTTGATTTCTTGTTTTTCTTTAGATAATTCACCAGCGACATTTGATACACCTGGAGTAAACAGACCATATTCACCTTTAACAGAGGAAACACAATCTGTGCAACCTACTATTGATAAAGAGGAGGATAAGCCAAAAGATGTTACAGATAATCATACATTAGGTAAGCAAATACATTGCTTGATTTTTTGATTATATCAAGTAAATAATATGGAAGTTATGTCAGTGCATTTTTTTAATTCAAATATTATTTGATACTCTAATTTTATAATCAGAAAATATAATAACTTAATATTTAAATTTGGTTATTTGTTTTACTACAAGCATTTAAATATTAGCTTTTGAAACAATTCCCGCATCGATATAGATTATCTGTGTGAACACAAACATATATAAATGAAGCTCAAATAATGAAGTCTAATTAAAAATTAAATTGAGATATGCTTAAAAAAATTAAATAAGTTTGTCATTTGCAGATTCATTCCTTGCCAACCACACAAGTGAAGACAATGCCAGTTATGACCGTGTAATAGCTTTAGAGAATAAAAAGAAAGCAACGAAACTCACTTCTCAGCTGCAATCTGAAGTAACATCATTAGCTCTCATTCAGTCAGCACTTGTTTTGCCTTCCATAGAAGAACAAGCTGATCAAACAAATAGACCTGAGGAGGTATGTGTACCAACAAATATTTATAAAAATAATAATTATCTTAAAAAAGTATTATTTAACTTTTACTTAGCATTCCACGGATTCAATATGTAAATGCTGGGCCTATCATGTTGAAAGAAGAGCAGACCAGTGCCTGGTACTTGCCACCTAAATTCTTTAGGAATCCCGCCCAAGACTTATGGGACTCCTTTAAAACATGCATTGCACTCCACTGTCCAAGTTCTTCTCACTACCTAACCAATTAATTGTATAAACTTTAAATATGTCTTAAAATATGAATTGAAAAATAATAGTACTCTCCAAAAAAACAAATAAAATGGCACATATGCTTTTTTTCTACTTATATATTTTTTCTATTACAGCTGGACACATGGCAATATCGTGCAAAGAACTATATAATGTATGTACCAGATGGGGCGGAGTCTCAACTACCGGGTCCAAAGCCTGAGTTACAGCACCAGAACACCCGTCTCAGAACACAACCCTTTGATTATGCTAAAAACAAAGAAGCTATCAGTGCTTTAGCTAGAAATCAAGTAAGTATATTTTCAACCAATCTAAGCAAATTAATGATCTACAAGACGACCTAGTCTAACATTCATATAAATGGGATGTGAATCATGAGAGTTGTATTTATTTATTTAGACTTTCTATTTGTAAGACAAGACTGTTTTTTGTCTTTATATATGCATACACAGTGTAAACTCTTTGTTTTATCCTTTATAACGATAAGCTCCCTATAAAGTAGAAGTGAGCACAACTTGGTTGGTTTGCGGTTGGTTTACACCCTTTACACAATCATTCTCTATTACGAAGAAATGTGTTCATATTTTTAGACAGTCAATACGTTTTTTTTTTAACCTCTTGCTGTATCCGGCATATAGCAGGGTAGGCAGAGGGAACCAGAGAACCTAGTGATAACACACTCCATTCACTTTCAACAATTCCGTTCCCCACTTTACGCCGAAATGAGGCATTGCGTGTTGAGTGGCGCGCTTTGCCTTTTTACCAAACCCAAGAAATGAAAAATACGAAATTTTACATTTCCTGGAGTGGGAATCGAACCCACAACCTGTCGCGTTTACAGTCGCACGCTTGTGCCTCTGCGCCACGACGGATCGGTATTATTGTTTATGTTATGTCATCATGTAACAAAAGACTTTGAAGCTCCGAAACATCCGAGGTCGGTCTAGCTTTTGTTATCTAAACTAATGAAATTAATAACTTTTGTTATCTAAACTAATGAAAAATTCTGGCTACTGCCAGACAGTAGAAACGAACCAATTTGATAGTGAAGACAATCTACCACTGAGTGAATGGATAAGCCAGTTCAACATTCCAAACAATTTTAACGAAGATCTACAATCGTACGAAAATATAGACGAGGATGTAGCCACAACCGGTACACTTACAGATGAACAAATTGTTGATTTAGTGCCAAAAAGTAAGGAAACATCCGATAATCAAGATGAAGAAGATGATCAAGTGGACGAAGCCGAATCACCAACCAACCAACAATTCAACAAGCCCTAGGTGCCGCTAAGTTGGTAGAAATTTTTTTGTTTAATCAAGACGATTCCACCACATATCTAAATATGAAAAGAATACATAAAATAATACAAAACAAGTATTGGCATAGCAAAAAACGTCAGACAAAGTTATCAGACTATATAGGTAAACCTATAGTTAAACTACATAGGTAAACAGGTCTTACGAAGAAAAGCTTTCTCATTTCAACATGCTCTCCTTAAGAAATCGTGGCAAATTTCTGGACATAAGCTTTCTTCATGGTATCTTGAATGGATTGCGCTGAGTTGTTGAGTTCAATTAATTTCCGACTTCCAACTAGATAATACCCTCGAAATAAAATTTCACCGTTTAATGTCCCTCTTCGTAAAACGGTACTGGGTGCTATCTCTCCAGTATGTCGAATAATTAAAATCGCAAATGATCTCAGCAATAACATGGACATCTTCGCAGACTCTCTCCAAACTATTAAATACAATTTAAAAACACTGTGTATGAAAATTTAATGTGTATTTGAGGACTCAATTTATTTTTTATTTAATTTGTAAATTTGATTGGTTATTATGAACCTAATATTTTAATTAACTCAATTTCATTATAATTTTTATTTTATTATGTCAATTACTATTTATTTATTTTTTTTTTGTTTTAATTATTATTGTTGCATGTGGTGCTAATCTTTGATTAATTGTACAATTGAGCATTATTTTACGAATTATTGTAAAATATTTCATTGTATAATTGTAACAATTGTTGTCTAGCCTTAATAAATAAATAAATAATAATTTATAAGCATATTTTATCTAAGACATATTAAAAATTCTTGTTAATTTAGTTGTTTTTTTTGTTCACTCCATATAACGATAACTCTCTATAACGTCAAAAAATGCTCAGTCCCTTGAGTTTCGTTATAAAAAGTTTACACTTTTACAACCATCTAGATCATCAAGATTTTACAACCATCGTGTGTACTCAGGATCTCCCATTGCGCCACGATGCTACTTGTTTTCGTATGTCTTAGGTATAAATAAAAATAATATTTGTAATAACATCAACAGGATGCAAATATAAAAGGCAAAATAGGTGTAGACGGTGTGAGCATATCGTCAGAGAAGCCTCCACCGGAATATCCGCTAGTGGCGACGCCGTCCCCGCGGCCCGGCGACGGCCCCGACCGCTCCCCGCTCATGACATGGGGGGAGATCGAGGGCACGCCCTTCAGACTGGACGGCGGGGACACACCTTTGCCTGCGTAAGTTATTTTTTGTTTTTTTTTTACTTATTTTTTCAGCTTTACGTTTTTTCTTGCATAGTTAAAGAGAACCTTGTAACAAGACACTCCGTTCACCATTTTCTCCTGCCTGGCCTGACAAATTATCATTTAGCAGCTATTGAAGATGTAGTAGGATTCAATTACGAAGCAGGTCAATCTTCTGAACCTGCTACAAAAAAAGGAGTGTTGTCACATTTGAGCACTCCGTACAAAAAATCATTTGTAATGTTTGTGATTGATAAATAAATAAAGTATACATTTTTTAAAGTTATATATGTATATATAAATAAATTAATACTATTGTTTAAAACCACATTAAAGTCTAAAATTATGGTACACCTTGGAATTTTACACAGCGTGTTCGTTGGACACTTCTCAGTTACGTTTGATAAGCTTACTGCGTTGTTAAGGGTTAAACAATTAATTTTTTTTTTTTATAAAAATAAAAAACAATGGTGTGAATCATAAATACGACCACCTGACGATTGCAAAACCTATTTCTCGACGATTAAAAAAATACATACAGTAATTGTTCAAGTTTTCTCATTTGTCGGCAATTATTAATACATAGTATGAATAAGTATTAAGTACATTTTCCCACGTAACATGAAAAGCAGAAAAAAAATAGTATCACTGAATTGTGACGAGCTGAATTCCGATGGATGTTGGAATTAAAGATATTGCCGAACTCATTTTTGTCGATAAAAAATATTTTCAAATAGGTGTCTAACTAACAAAGGCGAAAATCTATCTTTTACTAACAAGCGCGGCATCATATTTTTTAAGATTCCAAGTTAATCGACATAGCTTAAGAACAGATTAATAAAATTATATCGAAATTATACTTAACAAAATACATTACAGCTAAAAATATATAGTGTCCTAGCATTGTTATCAGTTTTTTTGCAAATTGCATTAGCTGGACTTTGCCACTTTTGTTATTACACCTCTGAAATGTAGTCCTTCTAGTGCGGTTCGAACCCACAATGATCACATTTACTCATATATATATAAGAGATAATAATATATGAGACTCATAAGTAAATGTGATCATTGTGGGTATATTTAAGGGATATTTATGTATGCCACACAGTGTGGGCGCGGGCGCGGCATACCGCATGCTGGAGGGCGGCGCACGCGAGCGCATCGCGCTGCAGCTGGCGGAGCAGGCGGCGCGGCGCCGGCGGCCCACCACGCCGCGCACCAACACACCCTCGCAAACGTATGTATTACATTATACAGTAGAACCTCGATTAACTGAGCTCTCAAGAAGCCAATTGTTTTTTTTTTTTTAAAGATTCTTTTAACATCTTTACACGATTTGCTTTATAGTCTATAATATTTATTTTGTAATAAAAATAATGAAGTAAAATACTAGATAGAACTCAATAAAATGTTGTAATTAAATTATCCGGGGTTTTCGATTATCCGTGAACCCATATACTCATCATTAGCCGGCATTAGGGCCTCCAATCCCTCTGCCTATGTTCAATCTCGGGTTTTGCGGGACTAGGATTTTTTAATTCCGCAGCATCTCGGTATTTGCGGGATTCCCGCACATAATAGGTAATTAGCGTTTATAAAAAGGTATTAATGTTCATAAATAAAACAATGAAATAATTACAATAATTAACATAACTCGACGTTTATTTACGTTTTACTATTAGAATGAGATCAAACAAATTAAATTACGCCGATTGTTTATCACAGAAAATTGAAACAAAAACTGTAAAAATAAAAGACTGTCTTCTACAAAATATATAAGTACTAAATGAAAATTTAACCAAACATATTTAATCAACTAGAGTCAATACAGTTTGATAATTTAGTCAGGCTTAGCATTCATTTCAAAATGTTTGCGATGGAAACATAATGTCTAAGGTTTCGTCTGCCAAACTACTGCCTATTTTGGAAGCTACGTAGCCACATTAGATGGCGGTACTCCTCTTTATGCTTTATATGTAAATGTTATATATTATTTTATGCTAAGCTCTATAAATCTCGCGGATCCCGCGTTCGTAATGCCGCAACTTGCGGGATCCCGCAATACCGAAATCGCGGTATTCGATAGATTAGATTAGATTGGAAGCCCTAGCCGGAATGATAAAGGTTCTTCTGTATAATTAACAAACACTCACCATTTATAAAAGTAATATAACAGAAGTAGGTATAACAATTTGAATACAATTATAAACATTTCAAGCACAAACATGATGACCATTAATTCTGCAAAAATGATGCATTTTTTAATAACTATATTTCTTCCTTCTTTATTATTTTTAAGTGATATTTTGGTTTTCTACTACATAAAAAAAAGATCCCATAAATTTCTTTGATACGTTTCTGTTAACTCCCTCAATAATAATCGCTTAATAACAAGAGGTTATTTAAATTTGTTTGTATCATGCGTTTGGATAGAATTTAACGCGGCATGAATTTATACTGCGACAAACATAATAGTATTTATGTTATTATTGTCGCCCGCAACTTCTTTTTTAATCAATCATTTTTTTTTTTCAGTTTCAGAACGAACACCGAGCGCTTAGCCAGTATGTCACCAGCGGCTAGGAAATTGGCGGCAAAACATTTACTATCACCTCGACTTAAATTAACTCCCAATGACGTAGGAATATCGCACACAACCCCTAAACAAAGAGTCCCGAGGACGCCATTAGTAGCAACACCAAATACGCCAAACTCAACGAAAAAAATAACCGCAAATATCAATAACAGCGGTGACATGACAGAAAACAATAATATCACAGATAATCTATTACAGATAAATGTAGCAAAGAGGACGAGGTTAAAAGCGCAAGATTTTTTCAAATAATGTTAATTAATATAAATATATTATACTAAGAATGTTATCTTTTTTTAATATTGTACACTTATGCTACAAATCTTAATAACTACGTTTTTGTTTTGTGTTTCTGGAGACTTGATGATACTGACACACTATTTCCGTTTTCCACGAGTGATTGTCATCCGATAGTTCTAAAGATCAACACACAAACAGAACGAATAAATGACAGATAATTAAAAACAAGTCATAGTTTCATATTTTTTTTCTTCCTATATTATCTTTTCTTAAATTCCATTTACTGTTGTACTATTAGGTATTATAATATTGATCACAACTTGCTCTTGATCCGTCTGTGCACTATTATTTCTAATTTGTCCAAGCTAAATAAGATATGATTTTATTTAAAAACCAAGTTTATTAAATTTACTGTTAAAAATATTTATTTTAGTAAGTTCCACTTGAACATATCCCAAAACAAATAGAGAATATGAATACAAGACTCATGACTAATGAAAAAATTGCCAACCTTATGTTCTGTAGTGGAGTTTAGCGAAAAAAAGCAATTCGTTAAAATATTTGTTAAATTGTTGAATTTTAAAAAGAAGTGAAATAAAACAACATATTCTTCTTGTGAATTGTAATAAATTATACAATATTAAGTACATTACATTTTGTGAGTATATGTCTATCACGAGTATAAAAAATAAATAATAAACTCAAAAAAGTTCTAGCAGTTTATAATTTAATTATAAGCTGCTTTATTTGGAAAATCATGGTAAATTTTTTTCCTTATCCATAGAATTTAGGATGAATACCTTCGCCATTGATTGTGGCTTGTTATTTTAAATTTACATGTTGTGTTCGGTTCACATAATAATTTCATTGCTTGAGTATGACATTAGAAAATATTTTTAAGTATATTACTTTTAGTTTCTTCTATGAATATATAATGTATTTTTTATTCATTAAAAATGTAATAATCTAATAATACTTACATCATCACCTATATATACCTGCATTTGAAAGTATTTCTCCTTATCAGAAATTTCATATTAATTTAGGTGTAAACTTTATTTGCCCGAATGTAAATCCACTTGTTGAACTTAGCAATCTAACTCAGACAAAAATAATTACCAGTATAGGAATAAAAACTTTTTAAATAAATGTAAATAAAATTAAATAATTATATATTTTTAAATTTTATGGCTACAGATGCAAAATATATATGAAATTCATCATGCCATCGCTTCACATTTTCATTCCTAAGTATTGTATCGGTTATCTCAGCGAAGTATTTTGTCCCAGGAATACCTTATTTTTAAATATACATGGCGCAAGAAATAATAAAGAAGAACATTTAGTAATATACTTAGCCATATTTTTTAAATAGCATAATAAATGTATATATGTATATATTTATATTACAAAAAATCACAAATACTTGGAAAAATAAATTCTTTTTAATAACTTAATGGTAGATGTCTTTATGTTAGATTATCTATATATATATTGTAGAAAATCTTGAAATTAGCTATTCATATCATCTTAATACTGGGTGAAGTTTTATACTGGGTTTTTCAAACGTTTAAAGCTTTTGTGTATATTTATGTGATTTTTTATTTTCCCATATTGTTTACAATGACAATTATTCACATGATAACATATATGCCTATAAAATGTGTTTCACATAATATATTAACGTGTGATGTTTTACAATAATTCTGTCAATAACCACTTCACGCTGTATCCCGCATATAGCAGGGTAGGCAGAGGGAACCTGAGAACCTAGTGTTAAGACACTCCGTTCCCCACTTTCCGCCATTAGCCCCGCAGGGGGCGCCCTTGCGCCTGTCGGCATCCTCTCAAGCAGCCAGTTAGTGCTTGCATTTCGCAGGGACTGAGCACCCTCTTCCCTCACCCCCGCGGTGTCGCTGTAAAGACCGCTAGGGTCAACAGCATGTGTATCCATTCGAAAAAAAAAAAAAAAAAGCCACTTTCCGCCGAATTGAGGCATTGCGTGCTATAATACAATAATACTTACATCTAAATCACTAGTCTACACTAATTCCATGTATTTCTTCATATTTATATAGATTATTATAGAGAATTACCTCAGTGTATCTCATTTTATTATTTTTTTGCAAGTATACTGTATACTTGAAACAATGCTGATTTGTCACGGAAATAAACATTTTCTTGAGTGGAATTGAACTTTATGACAATTACGAGCGGTCAAAAGTCAACGTGACAGGCAAAAACATTAAGCAAGTTTCAAGACAATTTTATGTACGAAATACATAAATAATTCGCCTCACTATTTACAGGATAGTTACCAAAATTATTTCCTATTTATATTATATATATATATATATATATATATATATATATATATATATATATATTATTGTTTTTATAGTCACTGGAACACGATTTGACAGAAACTAGATTATTATTTACGTTACTCTTAAAAATAAAATACTCATTTCCAAAATTAAGACAAATATTTGTTATTATTATTTGAAACTGGTGGTTTTTCTTTATAATATTCTGCGTTAGGTTTTGGTATTTCATCATCTGTGGGGTCTTCGCGAAATAAATTGCAATAAGACGTTATTATGCCAAACCTACCAAAAGCTAAAAATGGAAAGTATTTCATCAAAATTATACTAAATTTAAAATTTATATTTAAATAAATTCGGCCAATTGTTGATTTATAAATGTGTACTAAAAATGCGTTTATTGCTAATTTCCATTTTGCCATTGAGGATAGTTTTTTGTATTCCGGTACCGTTTCCAAGGTATCATAATCGTGGTAATAAAGTAAACGGGGTCTCTTCTCCGGTATTTCTATCAAACTATCCGATAACAATGCAGTAGTTTCTACACCTGAAATATAAAAAATAAATTATTTTTTAAATAGTTATAAACTTATAACAACTTATTGGACATAGCAAGATTTAAAACGGCGCCTCTTAGTTTTATTCTAATGGTTCTTAATATTTTTTCTATTCTACTTTTTACCCGACTGTCAGAGGAGGGTTATGTTTTTCGGCGTATCATGTATGTTTGTAATATTCTTTATTACTTCATATCTTCCAAACTCCTGGACCGATTCATAAATTTAAGGTGAAGTTGGATAGGTATTAATACTCCAAGTGTTCTTAGATATGTGACGTCACTCTTAATTGAATATGGTGCCCGCTAGAGATAGTTACGTCATGAATAAATACAAAAAAATCGTTGATGGGTGTGTGGGGTATCAAATGAAAGGACTTTTTTAGTGCATTTCAAATATATACACATAACTAGCTTTTATATTTTATTTTATTTGTATGTGAGAAATGAAAATAATATAAATATAATTCCCATAAATGGGAATTGAATCAACAACCAATAAAACATTAATTATAAAAAAAATATTCCACACGCAAACGGTCTGCTTGCATATTTATAACTATAGGTACATAGATGTTTATTGTATGTAGCCTCTAAATGGTATATGAATGTTAAAAAAATGAGTTTCTATTTTATAATTCTTTTGTTATTTGTCTTTAGCTTTTTTTTAATTCTTAATGGCCTGAAGTATCAAGATTGATACCTGTTTTTTTTTTTCTAAATAAATATATAAAATTCTTTCCAGAACAAAATTCCTTTGATAATTTGACCCCAATACACATTTTCTTTACAAAAAAATGACTGTTGTGACCAACTTGTATATTAAAAGTCTGATATTTTCGCAAAATTGACCCACCGACACTCAAGCCTCTGCCATCACTGATCTAGACCCTCAAGCAAACACAGCAATATTAAAAAAAAAACACTTTCGTAAATCAGGCCATTTAGGGTTAAAACTGAGTATGCAAAGTATATATTTATTTATCTATTTCTATTATGAATTACCTACCTGTATATTCTGATTTTCCATCTAATTTCGTCTTAATTAAATTTTGCAAATTTAGTCTATCACTTTCCGTGTAAACGTATCCTGGGACATTGCACAAATACTTGGTCAAATATATCATAGCTTCCACATTTATAGTGGGGTTAACGCACCAAAGACCATCTAACATTGCACGCGCCATATGCTCGTAATATTCTGGAACATTCTCCAAAGATGGTGTGAACACTCTATTTAAAAGTATGTGACACACTTGGAGAGTTTCGTCTAGATTTTTTCGGCAAACGTTGTACCTGTTGATTATGTTATAGAAATATAAGTGAAATCTACGATCCTGCTGTGAATTTTTCAAAGCATATTACAATTCAATATTAAAATTTAAAAAAGAACTAATGGTTTCCGAATACAATTCTGTAGGTAATATATTAAGAGTCATATCACCTATAAGGTAGCACATAAGCATGATTCATACGTTAATTTAATTTAATAATGTTGGACTCGAGTTAAACGTACCATGCATACAAAATACTTTTTTTTCTAATTTCACGCTGTAACCCGCATATAGCAGGGTAGGCAGAGGGAACCGGAGAACCTAGTGTTAAGACACTCCATTCTCTTTCAACAATTCCGTTCCCCACTTTCCGCCGAATTGAGGCATTGCGTGTTAAGTGGCGGAACTCAACGCCGCGCTTCGCCTTGTTACCAAACCCAAGAAATGAAAATACTAAACTTTACATTTCCTGGAATGGGAATCGAACCCACAACCTGTAGCGTTTACAGTCGCACGCTTGTGCCTCTGCGCCACGACAGGCGCTTGTACAAAATACTATTTAAATAAATATAAAAATTACACATTTTACATGTTTCGTTTAAACTAAAAAAAGTTTAGCTTACAAGCGCTACTCAGCTTTCTGTGTCTGACCCTTTGGTCAGAAGCCCTACGAAATACCTCAAAGTACTGAGGTATTGTAAATATTTTGTTTTTGGTGGTAGGGGTTCGTCTCCGTCCTGGCTCGCGACCACTATCATGTCAAAGACGAACCGCCAAATAACTCTTGTTGTATGTTTCTGGATGGATGAAGCCATCAGCCGGTTTCTTTCCCACCCATCGCTTTCTCCCAAAATGTGGTGGTTCCGAGGGGTGGACTACTACATTTGTTCTCCCCTTCCATCTGCTTATTCTCTGGGTTGACAACGCAGTATTACCACAACATATCTGTTGTTGGCCAGATGTTCATGGGCTGAAGGTAACCACTTCATCAGGTGGTCCGCTTCTGCTCGCTTGCCATCCGTTATCCATAAAAAAAAAAAAAAAAAAAAAAAAAAAAAAAAAAAAAAAAAAAAAAAAAAAAAAAAAAAAAAACTTACTTATCTTCTAAGCCCAATGATTGCTTGATGCTGCTCCAAAATGTGCGTAAGCAAAATCCCAATCTTTTAGTCCTCTAATTGTCAGAGGAATAAATTATCTGGTTTTCAACATAGAAAGCCTATAAAAGCCAAATTGCCTGAGCTGTAGAGTAAAGTCTCTTTGGGAACGATGCCTTGACCTTTAAGACTTGCAGACAAACTGGCTTTGACGTGTCGAAAGGGAAGCGCACTGTCATTAAAGATCTCCATGAGCTGTGGATAATATGGTAAGTATGTTAAAAAATGGACAGACAGTTGGAATAGAATCTCCCTGATTCTAGAATGGTTACTATATAAACGCCATCGTGGCGCAGTTGAGGATATGTTTAAATCAAATAAAAAATTCTGCAAATTATTGTCATCTACATGTGGAATGCACCTGTGATAAAAATATTTTTGCTCTCCGATCAGTGACATGGCAAGACGTCAACACACACTTACATATGTTAATCACTTAGGATGCATGTTGGCCGAACAAGGCTTACGTGATCTAAAAATACGCGTTGATAAAGCACGACGTTGAAATACTCAAATGGTTAGAAGTAGAGCTCTGAACAATTATATTAATATGGCAAGATTTTAGTGACTTATCAATACTTTATCAGTACCTGCTCCCGCATAATTCCGAAAAGATGAGTACCTATACATATTCATTGAATCTAACAATCGATCTATAGTTTTTGTATTTATTTAAGAATTATTATTTCCAAATAAAATACCACTTTTCTAAACTAGTCATAAATGGCCTTAAATGAATAGTTACATATAAACAACTTAAATATTATGAGACAATATTTTTAAAATTTGTTAATAAGTTTTCAAGAAACATATGGTAATTTCACTTAATTCTAACTAAAAATTAAACAAAGGCTTCTAACTACACTTGGTGCAATGACCGTTTTAAAGGAAGTTATATAAAAAAAAGTGCGCACAACAACTTATCGTTAACTGATAACGACTCATATTCATAATAAAATAATTTCCACACTCGCCCCATGAATTGCAAGAATTCTAATTTAACAAAGGTAACCGATTTCATATAAAATGCATTAAAAAGAAACATTGCCACAGAATAACTCTAAAACAGATTACGTCAAATATTAACTAAATTTAAGAATACCACAAAGACCTTATCAAGAAGCTTTGGCTTATTGTATAAAAATCATCAAAATGATTGAGTAAAAAATATAAAGAAAAGCAGTGAAAAATGGTTTTCTATCCCTGCACTTTTTTAAATTCGGTTCAGAAAATAATTCTGACAGCATACCAATGGGAGCACAATTATCTTTAAACTAAAATATATACAAACACATATGTTTAAAAATATTTGTTGTGGTCATTTCGTGAGGATGAGTTCACATATATAAAACGTCTGATATTATGAGATTTACAGAAAAAATTCTACTACAACTTCTACAACAAGAATGGGACGGTCAAAGTTGAGGGAATAAGTATAAAGGCGGGGCCGCAGGGGAACCTTCTGAGGAACCCTAGTGTTAAGAATGCCGTTCTCTTTCAAAAACGTTCCCCACTTTCCGCCGGATTGAGCATTACGTGAGTGGCGAAGTCAACGCCACTTGCCTTGTTACCGAACCCGGGAAATGAAAATAATAAATATTATTTAAAATTTTCATTTCCTGACGTAATGATGACGTGTGATGTGAATCGAACCCATAACCCGTCACTTGATTACAGTTGCATGCCCTAACCAGGCAGTTATAATGCAAAATCCAATTTTAAAGTATTAAAAAAGCAATAATTTAAAGAAATATAAGGGCAATAAGTGTATACTTAATGGGATTTGGCCCCAATTTGACGAGTGTGCTTAACGACTCTATTGCACAACATTTTATTATTGTGCTTTTAATATAATCTTACTTATGATATTTTGCAATGGCATACATATAATTTTTTAATATTAAATGTTAAAAATATATATTATCTCTAATATTCAGTAGATATTTATTATACAAAATATTCAGTGATTGGAATTTTTACTTATTCCAAAGGTTATGTATGTATGTAATTATTTATATATATATATATATATATATATATATATATATGTATAACAATATATCAACCTTATATATATATATATATATATGTGAAACAATAAACTTTTTAGTTGAATCATAAAAAGTTACGAAAATTACGCGGACGGAAGAGCATAAAAATTGGCATACTTATAGTTTATATAGCGAAGGAGTGCAGAATGCTAACATTTTTTAAAAATAAAACAAAAAGAATATGGAATGAACCAAGTAAATGTTACACACACTACCATGTATATATATGCGTTGCTAGGACGCGTTATTAACACAACAACGAGGACACTAGTACAATAGAAACACTTAATGATTTATAATAATCTGTTTGTACCTATGTCTAAAGATCATTTAGTATTGACATAAAATATATTCGAAGTCGTCGTAGCGCAGTGGTACAGCGTATGATAGTAAACGAGAGTTGTTGTGGGTCGATTCCAGTCGCGGAAATGATCATATTTGAGCTCTTTTCATTTCCCCGCTCTGGTAGGACAAAGCGCGGCGTTTAGTTTGGTCAAGACCCAATGTTTTGAATTCAGACGGAAAGTGGAGAGAGTTTGGAGGTTCTCTCTGATTATCCTACTATACGATAAAACGTGAAGCTGATAAAATATATATATACTTACATACTGCCAGGTTTTAGTTCATTTTCGAACCAGGATATCGTGTGCAGAAGTGTAGACAGGTACCGCCTGTAAGCTGTGAAGTTTGAATTCGATCGTCTTGAACTAATAAGAACCTTTAATATGGACGGAATCGCAAACACCGCGACAAGTCCCAGCAACATAGACGTGGCCATCTGATAACCGTTGTACCAATAAAAACGACGAGCTCTAAAACAAAGTTATATTGAAAATAATGTATTAATATACATATATTTAATAAGTTATATCGAAAATACTTGGTGTCTGATCGAACCAAGGTGTGAGCCTAAACGAAAATAAATCTTCGGCTGTAGTTTTAGGCCGAAACTGACCAAAACCGATACTGAATATTCGGCCAGTGAATTTTAGATTTTTTTTTTAAAATAAGTAGTCAAAAAAGCATCTAAACGGAAATAAAATAATGTACTGGTCAAAATCTAAACTAAAGGGCCTGTAGTGGCGCAGAGGCACAAGCGTGCGACTGCAAACGCGACAGGTTGTGGGTTGGATTCCCACTCCAGAAAATATAAATTTTAAATATTTATATATATAATAATGAATATGTAATAGTTTAATTTACTTGCTCTGTTAACAATGCTAAGCGCGGCGTTGAGTTTTGCCACTCAGCACGCAATGCTTCAATTCAATTCGGCGGAAAGTGGAGAACGAAATCGTCAAAAAGAGAACGGAGTGTCTTAACATTAACATTAGGATCTTTAGTTCCCTCTGCCTACCCTGCTAAGTGCGGGATACTGCGTGAAGCTATTTAAGTAAGTATTATTATATATATTGTATAGTAAGTAAGCATTGTGCCCGCTTTTATCTGTAGATCCCTTCAGTTTGGTTGCCTGGAAGAGATCACTTTTAGTGATAAGACCGCCTTTGTGCATTTGTTGTATTATTTAAATTTTTCTTATGTATGATTTAGAGTGTGAAATAAAGATTTTTCTATCTATCTATCTAAGTAATGTAACACAACGCTTTTATTTTATCATGCTGGAGATCACTAATAGTGATAAAATTGCGTTTGCATATTTCAGTTACGTTCTTTTCTTTTTTATTGATCGATTTTATTGTGTAAAGTGAAGATATCTTTCTATTTATCTATGACAAATAAAGTGGTCACATTATATCTTGTATCTAGCTACCTACAACATATAGGATTTTAACAAGCTCATTTCATATTATTATACAAATAAAAAAATAGCCCTGACTTTATCCCTACTAATATAATAATTGTGAATGTTAGTTTGTTTGTAACACTTTCACGCCAAAATTACTCAATCAAATATAATAAATCTTTATTAATATTATCTATACACATAATCTCAGAGATATTAAAAAGGACGTAGGAAAAATATATTTATATATTTTGCCAAGTATGATAGTTTGTCAGAAAAAAAAATCTAGCTCTATTAAAGTCTTCAAATTAAAGCATATATCCACTATACACTATCGTATATATCGTACTGCCATTGATCATGCAAGCAAAGCCGCATATGACAGCTAGCAAGGCTATAAAAAGCCAATTAAGAATATTTGTAACATTTTTGTACAGCTCTTTGACTTCATGTCTAGACGTGCATTACAAAAAACTTCTACTTGCAATAGATAACAATTTTTAAAGTTGCAATGTACACTGACGTGTTTTTTTTTTATTTATATTAAATTATTTTATATTTTATATATTATACTAAACAAATCGGACTTGATCTGGAGTTTTTTAATGTCTTTATTTTTTGTCAATATAGTACAACAAGTTCTTTAATTTTTATATTATTTTGTATGAAGCGATACAAAATACTCCTTATTTATCCAAATTGCGTACAAAATTGATACTGTTAATATTTTTAGAAACGTATATTTTTGAACGTAACTTAATTCGAACCTATGCCTCTTGAAATCTATCGAAGTTCTCTCTCATTATGCTATACGATTACCCTATAAAAATGCTGACAACCTATAAGAGAGTAGCCTTCATATCCATGTAGAGCTCTAAATTAAATCTAATTTTTATTTTTATGATGACGATAAAATTTAACTACTAATTTACTAAAATGATGTCTTTGAACACCATTTTTTTTTTACATATTTATTTTCTACTTTCATATGAATATGGGGTTATATCAATATGGGGTTCTTCAAAAGGGGAATAAATAGGTTTTTGAAGGGTCGGCAACGCGTAAGTGATGCCCCTGGTGTTGCAAGCGTCCGTAGGCCACGGTAACCACTTACCATCAGGTGGGCCGTGTGCCTTGTTGCCACCATCGTGGTATAAAAAAAAAAATATGAAAGATACTAATATTCGTTAATTTTCAGTACTAATTAAAATTTATACTATTAAAAATTATTCTTTTGAATTTTAAATTCATTTCATTCAATAATTTTCTCCCTTGCAATGACTCAATTTCAATGCGAAGACGAAAAAAAAAGACATTCAAAATCTACATATTAACATATATGTAAATTTGACAGTAGGACTATTTGAATTACAAATATGAATACTTACTTGTTGAATTTCTCTTCATCAAACCATTCTGGCAATCTCATCTCTAAATCTTCAGGCTTTTTCGTGTCTGATGGCTGTTCAAATGCTTCTTTCGAAAACAGACCCTCTATATACTCGTCCACTAAAAATAAGATGAAATTTATTTTACTTTTCGTTATTCGCAATGGTTTGGGCTATTATTAATTTAGGGAAGCCTATATATATTCAGGGACGCCGGTATATAAGGCATATTTATGGAAGCCGGTATATATTTAGGGAAGCCGATAGAGGATTTAAAGTTATTTATAATAGTAATTTCACTATCGGACTTTGCCGATGATCTTTTTTTTAGGTGGCTTTAGATGCCAGAGCTTGTGTTTTTGCAATTTTATACCCAAAATTTTCCTGGCATGCTTGCTTTTTAGTTCTTACACCTTTCTTGACCTTGTCTTATTACATATTCAATTACAACTTAAGCTCCACATTTTCCTGACGACCTTTTTTTAGATCTCACACTTGTTTTTTTACAGTCGCTCCCAAATTTTTTCAAAAATTTATTGTCATTTACAAAAGACAAACCGATGGGAACCGTGCTATATGGACACCTTGCCACTGATAAGTATTAATATACTTATCAGGTTCTATATTAATTTTCAACAGCGTCTATGTAAAAAAATATTCTAAATAGTCAGCATCATTATGTCAAAAACAGAGCTCATGTATCAGCTACGCAACATACGAAACAATATCCCAATCACATTTATATATATTTCAGTGTGGTCAAGTATTCTCAATAGAAAGATAATAAAATAACCAAAATAAATATACCTTATATTTTTTTTTTTTTTAAATTCCGCATTAAGTTCTGATTCTTTCAAAACTTTTTTCAGATTTTCCGGCTTTGTTATGAAAAGGTTTAGGAGAGTGGTAAATATATAATTTTGTGTAAAATATTATGTTTGTATATCTATGTTTAAATATTTAGATATTTCTTAAGAACAAATTAAAAATAAAACAGACCAAGTCGTGATTTAAAGATTATACTCTGCTAGATAATACAGGACATCGTAAGATAATGTGACTAAATAATATGATAAATATTGTTAATTTGGAAACAAATGATTTTATCGTATATTCTTTTATTAATTTTGGTAGATTAAAAACCTTAATCTAAAGCATTTATGACGTAAGTACTTAGTTTTTGTTAATTAAACATGCTATAATCCTTGATAAAAACACTCTATTGTAGATTTAAACTTCTCGCGACTTCCAATGTCGCTATAATCTCATAAACATACCTAACATAACGCCTGTCGTGTCATGGCGACAGGTTGTGGGTTCGATTCCCACTACAGGAAATGTATTTTTTCATTTCCTGGGTTTGGTAACAAGGCAAAGCGTGGCGTTGAGTTTCGCCACTCAGCATGCAATGCCTGAATTCGGCGGAAAGTGGGGAACGGAGTGTCTTAACACTAGGTACACTCTGCCTACCCTGCTATATGCGGGATACAGCGTGAAGCTATGTATGTATGTACATACCTAACATACATTCACTGTAAATATATATTCGAATTATATTTAAAAATAAGTACAGCAAACACAATAACACATGAAATGGTACAAAATGTGCATGCGTGAAGCTAAAACAAATAAAATATGTATATTTTTATTGTATTTAAAGTGTTATTCATACACTTAAAATAAGAAACGCCTGTCGTGGCGCAAAGGCACAAGCGTGCGACTGTAAACGCGACAGGTTGTGGGTTCGATTCCCACTCCAGGAAATGTAAAATTTAGTATTTTCATTTCCTGGGTTTGGTAACAAGGCAAAGCGCGGCGTTGAATTCCGCCACTCAACACGCAATGCCTGGATTCGGCGGAAAGTGAGGAACGGATTTGTTGAAAGAGAATGGAGTGTCTTAACACTAGGTTCTCAGGTTCCCTCTGCCTACCCTCCTATATGCGGGATACAGCGTGAAGTAAAAAAAAAATGTAAATATTTAAAGAACTCAATTATTTTTGTGGATCGACTTTTAGGTATACAGTCTTTTTATTTTTGTTTATATAAGTATTTTCATGTACCATCGAATGATTTCATTTCTTAGAGTTACTTTAAATTTTGGTACTATCCATTTATATCATTAGCACGTAAAAAATGAAGCAAAAGAAATATCAATCATAATCTATGTACCATAATTCAATAGCTAATATCATTCCTTTCCCAAATCTTATCATACATCCGGTTGCCCGAAAAGTAGCTGAGTAAAAAATAGAACAAACGTAATAAATAAACAACAGTTGTTTTAATTATGTTTAACTGTAAATATATGAGGTAATATGTGATATTTTTGTATGAAACATACAAATGATTAGGGGTTTCACGAGCTCAGTTATTTATTGTTTTTTTTAAATGAAAATGGTCTTAATGGTTTAAGGCCTTATGTGAAAGGTATCAAGTATAAATTGATGAAACCTAGAAGGGCATAAGAAGTTCGCACTAAAAAACTTGCAGTTTCATGTAGAGCTCGAGTTATTTGCGTTTAATTTTTACAAAGCATTGTTTTATTTTAGAAAAACGTATGAAAAGTTTAACGTATCGAGACTCGAAGAAAAGACACTTATAAACAAAAACAAAACAAACTGTAACAAAAAGTCGATCCACAAAAATAATAGCGTTCAAGGTAGTCACCGATGATTTTAACTTTGTCATAGTCCAATTAGCACAATGTTCATAACTGTTATCGTCTAAAATTGCTATTGTGAAGTAGCAATCAGGTTGTTTTCACATAAATATACATTTAATTTACAATTTAAGGAAATATTATTTTATCCATGTAGGTAAGCACTGACCGTACGCTTTCATATTTAAATTTGCGCTGAAATTTTGCTTCAATGTTATAAAAAAAAATATATATTTTCTATTTATGGAGACCACTGGGTTATTTTGTTGAATAGATTAATTTAAAAAATCGTGAATTTATTTTATGATATTTAGAAATAAAATAAGAAGAACGTTTCAGTATTTAATTTTTCGTCGCTATTTATTTACTATTTATATCTTATGTTAACCATATCTTTTTTTTTTAGAAAAGGTCTTATAAAATATTTAAAGTATTCAAGCATAACATACATTTTTTTACGAATTAAACAGTGACAAATAACGGAATTCAATATAAACGGTGAAAGTCTAAACCTACATTGGGTATGCTTATCGACTTTAGAAAAACACAAAATACCAACTCATACTAATAATAGAATACATATAGAACAGTCATAACAAATAATTAAATTAACATGTATTTTTATTATAACTTACCACTTAACTCCATTTTAAAAAATCAATTTTCTTATTGTTATTCTAAAGACGTAAAAGGTTTCTATTCAACATAACCGGAATTCATACGGTATAGAGAATATACAACTGTATATGGACGAGCCTATGGCATGCACTGACAACCTAAAGTTATTTACACACTCCACAGACGGCTTACCCGCGAAGTTTTGTGCGACACAGACTACTCAGAAAAAATATGTTATCACAGATAAACAATATGGATACAGATTGAGCTCTACTCTCGTATGATATGATTAAATAAAATGTTATTTTAAGCATTTATGTTTATTTATAACATTGTAAACTTTTTTAACATTAAGTTCTCAAATATATATATGTTATAGAAATTTTAGAGTTAAATTATGAGATCTAAATCTATACTAATATATAAAGCTGAAAAGTTTGTTTCTTTGCTTGTTTGTTTCTTATTTTGAACGCGCTAATCTCAGAAAGTACTGGTTCGAATTGGAAAATTCTTTTTGTGTTGAATAGACCACTTATCGAGGAAGGCCTTAGGCTATCACGCTGCAATTATTAGGAGTGAAGAAATAATGCAAAATGTGGAAAAAACGGGGAAAATTATTCATCCTTGAAGGCTTTTATTGCGTGCGATGCGAAAACCGTTCAAGATACCAAAAATATATGTATGAAATAATGATATCTTTTGAAATGATCTAAAAAAATGTCCGCGACAGTATATGTCTATCTTTTAAGATTAACTCACTAGAACCGTTTATATGGTAATCAAATTTGGTCGAAGTTATTGTATTATTTGTAAAGAGTTGTAGCAGCGTAATAATATTAATCTTTATCCAAATAAATGTGTTGTTGATTAAGAGTATTTAATTGTGAACGAAATTGTCCTTAACATCACTTAATTTCAATGAACATCTTAGAAGATATTACAATTTTAATATAACATAAATCGCTTACGTTACTGAGTGACTGACAGACTACGTACAGGCGAAACTACTGGACGAGAGTTTCTTGATTTTTTTACAAAACGAAGGGGTTCTAACTTTTATACTCTACGCCGACGAGTTGAGGCCATCGTGGCATTCTGCTCCTTGCAAACGAAGTTGCGGGATACAGCTAGTGATTTATATATAGCATGTCATCGATGTAAGCTATTCTTACCTCACTGTAAATATATTAATATTCAATTTACTTTTTCATTATCATAATTATGCTATTTAAGTAAAACAAAGAATAGATAAATGTCTCTACATTCTTTTATGCCTCTTCAGTATAAGAGAGAGTACGAATATTTATGTGCGTGTGGTTTTTACATGATGTTCCTTTGTATATCTACATGAATACCTATATACGTACACGCAGATTCACACATTCCACAACAATTTCCATATTCAAAAGTGACCTTAAATAGAAATCCTCTAGATCCTACTACTGATATAGGTACACTCACTTAACAGTTATGGCTAAGTAGGTAGTAATCGGTACGAATCTTCAATCGTGGAAAAGGAAAAGCGTGAAAGGAAAGGCGTGGAAAACATGATGTTCTATCTATACTAGTATCATTAGAAGTGATACTGAATACATAAAACAGTGATACAGAGATACTAGGCGTTCCACTTAATATCCATTGGTATACAACGAAAACTGTCAACTTAGGTAACCATAGGTAATCCCCTCCCAATAACGGCTCTCCTACTTTTTTACTAAATAACTCTCCCACTAATTCCTCGCATGCATTGGTGCCACCAACGACCAATCAACGAATTTACAGTAACACACGTTACCAGTTTCACACCACAGATAGCGCCACCTAACTATCTACCTCTAGTTCACTAAAACTAAACTAGGTGGTGTTAACCGAAATTATACTAAAAGCTAAGCGCCAAAAAATATTATAAATAAAAATATATAATATTGTTGCTTGTTTTTCGTGATCGTACATATTGTAAAGCGCGCTTGTGCATTCTATAATAATAATTATTAAGATTGAATTTTGCTTACTATAAATATAGCTACAATTTGTTAATCATTATTTAATTGTACTAATGGTATATTTATACTAACTAAAAGAATTTGTATGCACTCTAATTGAAGCAGTTTACTTGAACGTTGTATGTGAATAATACGTGTACATCGTGGCTTAAAATTTGCTTTAGATTAGATATTGTTTATCGTAAATACATTTAGTGTTCTAAAGTTGCAAATTAATAAACGTGACATGTTGATAGAAGAACAAAAGATGAAATATACGGGTAAGTAATATGGATGTAGTAAATAGTTTGAAAACGAATTTAAGAGGAACATGCTTAAAATTATTTTCGAACTATCTCGGTTAGATACAAGACAAACCTAGACGTGAGTGCAAAAGCCAAGAAGTGGGGCAAAATAAAGTTAATTTTCTTAATATTAATAGACGGATTTAAGTTATCGTAACTTTGTGAGACGCCTGATTCGCCATGCAATGTCTCAAATTCAGGTGGAAAGCGACAAACAAGTCTTTTAACACTGACTTTGTGACTACCCACAAAGTCAGGATAGAGACAATCTGTTACTAACCGGGATAACCCTTTTTTTTAATAATGTACCTAAGAAGCTATTATAATTTTCTTAAAAAATTAAAGAGAAATCATAGTTCCTTACAATTGCTAAGTGAAAAATTATTTACGTTAATATGAAGATATATCGATGATCGATGATAGAGACAAAAACAGCTTTAGGTAGAGATTGAACAAACGATCTGAACTCTACAACACCTAAGAGTGGCTAAAGATATTTCCCGGGATTTGATATTATATCGAAAGATATATCAATTCAAAGAAATCAATTTATAAAAGTTGATTGATGACTGCTTAATTTTTTTTGGCGTTAAATTTTTAATTTCGGAATTAGTAGGTTCGCTCCAAATTTGGTTATATACCTCTTGAAAGCGGAGCTCGGAACGTAAACGAGAGGTATTTTAAAGAGGTACACATGAGTATCAAATCTCAAACATCGCTCCGTGCTCCTCTCCCTATATCGCAATGAGCCAGATCTACACACTGTTAATCTGTGAATGCTAAAAAACAACAACAATTTTATTATATACCTATCATAGAAAATGTTTTGTATGTTAATATTATGCACTATAATCCTAACTGCTGTGCATCAATGTTGCATACTTAATGTAATTATTGCTGCAATGAATGTAATGCTTAACGAACGTATAGCTTCTTGATTTTAATAAATCATTATAAATATTTTTCTATGGCAATGACAACAAATAAAAAATCTACCATAAAATTTCATAATATGCGCAATACACCAAAACGTCGCTATATGGCTGCAACTCAAAACACGTACACTAGTACCCTCTGCCTACCCTATATACAGCGTGAAGCTAAAAAAAAAACTGCAGGTGTATTGAGCTATTGAAACAATACGTTGTCTAACATACGATACGTTAGACAACGTATGATATGGTCCTTAATTGTTGTATTTATATGGCGTATCGATAATATACATACATATTTCCTTTAGTGAGGTAGCTTTGAATCGAAACATCACGTACTTTTAGATTTACATTTTACTAGCTTAAAGTTGCCGCAATGTCTTATGGTTATCAATCATTAAAAAGTAAATATAATAATGAAATACAAATTGGTTTAAGAAACTAATAAGCTATTGACAATCGCGTTTACAATTAGACGCTCTCCCACTGTGCCAGGCTAGCCTCAATTTCCATTTAATTTGTCATCGGGAAAGAAACCACTATACTAAATAACTTTTTACTACTTTTTTCTAATGCTCCGTTTATTTCATAATTTAGCTGATTTGTTATCACTAGTGTCCCTGTTGACGCGTTACCAACGCGTTGTCTATCAATGTGTATGTCACTTTATATAAACATGCATGTCAAACCATGGTAATATGTGTAACATTTATTTTATTAATATAATATATTTTTATGCATTATTTTAAAAAGATATTATCATTGTGCACTTCATCGCTATATAAACTATAAGTGTACCAAGTTTCATTCTCCTCCGTCCACAGAATTTTGATAAAAATTGATCCAAAGTTTTCCCTTCACGTATTAATATATTATATATAGATTCTACATTAGATGTAACGGTTTCTAATAACAACACTGTCGCGCCCGAGCCTAATAGCTATACAACGAAATAAGTTACATTCAAAACCGTTCAACCTTTTCAAAGTTGTGTGTGTACAAACAAATAGACAAACATTTTAAAAATCATAGATTAATATTGTGTTAGATATTGTCGCTTCATCTCCCTACATTATAATTTTTAAATATATTTAACGTACATATTCACTTCTTTTATAGTATAGAATATAGAAGATGACATAAAAAAGTAAGAAAAGTCACATGAATGTAGCAATAGACAAATGATTATATATTCGTGAATAGGAACAAATCATGAATCGTGATTCATGATTTGTTCCTGCAAATGGCAAGTCTAGGCTAAGCACATAATATATTATGTGCTTAGCTATACAAGTATACTCGTATATTAAGTTCTAGTGTTTTTTTAAGTGTTATTCATACTTACGATAAGAAAAATTTTAAGAAGCTTACAATAATTTTGAACGTAACAGGATTCGAATCCGTTCCTCTTGTAATCTGTCTTAATGCTCTAGGCTATTGACGCTCTAATAGACTAGGTGCAACTTATTTTTATTGTTATCATCTTTGAACATTTTTGAATATTTTACAAATAAAATTTTGTATTCGTTTCTAAATATGCGTAAAGGAACCCGCGCCTTGAGAAAACAATCCTAGCACTCAAACCTAGGCTGAGCCATATTCCTATCCAACATCGTCGAAATTAGCTAGAAAAAATAAATTGTAACAATTTATTTTTTCTTGTTAGCATCTCTCAGAGAGATTTTTACATTACGTTTGTAGTACATTTTTATTTACAATTGCAGCAAAAGAATTTGTTGATAATTTACTAAGTGATGAGGCGTACGAAACACCTTCGGATACGGTTAGCATCGAAGAACTGGAGAGCCAGATGAAACTACCCGAATGGTTCGATGAAAAGAAATATAACCAGTAAGTTCCTTTTATGTCACAGAGATTTTACTTTCTTCAGCCATCTCCTTTCTACAGCAATGCGAGCAAAGGGAACCTAGTCTTAAAACGCTTCATTCTCTACTTTCCGCCGATTTTAAGACGAAATTTTCACAGCGAAATCTAAGGACGCATTTTATTTTCCAATTACTGAAAAAATATGGATGTCAAATGTTCTTTTTTTTATTTAATATTTTACAAATGAAAAAACATCATCAGTGCACTTTTGGATTTCCCAAACGATTTATTTGATTTAACATGTTACATTTTTTAATTTATGATTTCATGATTACATCATTATCTACGCTTATAAATACCCGCACGTTAATATTTGCGTTGTTTATTGATTGCTTAATTAATAATCATATACGATAATATCTGAAAGGATTATGATTTATAGGAAGCGCCCAATAAGTATAGCATCAAAAATAATAGATAACAGAAGAAACGCGATATTGTTTATGTAAATAAGGTTCTAGAAGCATAAGGAAAATTGAAGTATAAATTTTAAATGCATATCTATATATATCATATAATATTAATACGCAAAGGAAAAACTTGTCGAAAGTTTTCCCTGCTTACGAAATTTATGCTGCTGGAGATGAGTTTATATAATGAAGAATTGCAGAAAGCCAATATTCTCTATAATAATACATTTATGTTACATACTTATTATAATTATTTTTAGTACCATTTACCATATTATTGAATAATATTAGTTAATTATTATATGTATAACAAGAGAAGAATTTGTGACATTGTTATTGTTTATTGCGATTTCATTAAGTAATCAATGTCAGTTTGATTTAATTTCACAGGGGCCGCCGTTTCTTCTGGGATTTCTGTTTTGGATTTGCAACAGCTAACATGTTGGGATTAATATCAATTTATTCAATACCATCAATAATAAAGATACTTTCTGGCAGCCGTCGAGGAAATTCCCCTTACACAGCATACAAAAGATTTTCTTCGACTTTCTTGCATACTATTTCCTGGCTAAATCATGATCTAAAACCTGGCTCTCCGTAAGTAAATGCGTTAACGATTCCAGCTTCCAGATAGAGATTTATACTCCATTATAGATAATGTTGCAAACAAATACTTTACTAAGCCATCACCTATATTACAAACTTGTTTTTATTTAATTTCATAGTTTTCCACATCACGTGGAAAGGATCTAGAATTACCTACCCGTTAGGTAATCCTGAGATACTGAAGCTGCAATGTTTCTTAATAAAATCGAATAGACTATTTATAAAATAAATATAAAACGAAGAGGAAAGGCTTACGACAATGGCATATTAGTTTCAATTTAGTTATTTAATACTTTAGATTATGAGCCATAAACAAAATTGAAAATAAATTTTGATAGAGCACTTTTTTCTAATTTTTTGTTAGATCATGGAAATCACTGTTTACGGTAAGAACTCGTCACCTAAAAGCCGGTAAAGCGGCAAAACTTCAGAAAAGAGGCACGATTTGTCAAAGAGACCTAGCTCTCACTTCGTTTGCCGCTGTTGGTCTAGTTTTTGTGAAACCAGATCAGTTTTCCATAAGACCACTTCAAAAAGATGATTGGGAGGGATATAATCATTTATTCCGTGTCATAGGTTACATGCTTGGATTACAAGACAGGTAGGTGCTTACATTATTTTGTTTTATATATTTCATTGAATGTTGCAATGTGACTTTACAAGTATTTAAAGTAATGTGTATATAAATTAATTTATTTTCGAAGTAGTAGTGTGCAGTTTGTTCCAATGCTTAAAGTTTACCTATGACCATGGACTGACTGAAAAATGAACAATGTGGAATGAGCTTAAAAATGGAGAAAGCCAAATATCTTATAATAATTTTATTAATTTGCTCAAACACTTCTTAGCAGATATTCTTTAAACTCCTTCAACTCCTTTATTGTCCCCTTTACACTATTCAGCCATAATGGGTCATCTACGCCACAAATAAAATGTTAATTAACATTAAATATTTAAATATGTATCTACAACTTCAATTACAGATATAATATTTGCCGTGAAACTTTCGAAGAAACACGTGAAGTATGCAAAATGGTCATGGATCGTGTATTCACTCCATGTCTTGAGAATGTTCCAGAATATTTTGAGCACATGATCCATGTTACTGTGGAAGGCCTACAATGTATAAACCCGGGTATAGAGAAGACTTCTTTGTTATATTTTACTAAATATATCGCAAATATTCCGGGGTACATTTACACGGAGGAAGATCGATTAAATTTACACAAAAATCTAAGAAAATATCTGAAAGGCAATGAATCTTCGGAAATAGGTTCGTTTAATTTTTTGTTGTTTCCAGACGACTTACTACCTACATAATTTTAAAAGTGGCCAGATGTATAATTTAATTGCTTTCATTTTTCGTCTGAACCTACCTCTGTCAACATTTATAGTTAACGAGTTCAAATTCCACATATAGAAAATTTGTGAAAATATAACACAAGTCAATTTGAGTAACTAATAGAATAATTATACGTATTACACTTTTTAATTCTTTTCAGGCGTCAAAACGACAGATCTTATGGAGAAATGCGCAATCAAAGGCTTACCTAACACATCACCACGTTATATATACGTTCACGACTATGATTGTTTAGATTCAGCACCAGCCTACAAAAATCTGCCTTTCATAGGAAAATATAAACTAGGTTTTACAATGTGGACATTTGCCTTCTACAATACTAGAATTGGACGTATTTTATTGAACCTCCATTACAGGTGGATGTTGTTTCTCGGCAAATACTTTCCGTACATTGCAATGTGGCGATTTGGTATTAAAAATGCATTTGTTGACATGTTCAAAGAAGATCCACTTGATAACACAGTTCTGAAACCAAACTCGGAATATCATAAGCCGCAGATTGCCAAAGCGTGGTACAAGAACATTCTTGATATGTTGTATTAAAAATAATATACAATTTTATTACCACGACACTTAAATGTGTAGATTAACTGTCGTAAAAATAGCATTTATACTTAAAGGCTCAATTTACTTTTAGTATTTATTTCTATAGAAATATATATTAATTTAACATCATTTCTTCCTGTTTTATATATTTGCTGCTGTATCTTATCCAAATAAAACGTTTCTTGAAATTAGCACTTATTGTTAAATCTGATAGTTAATGTAGTTGTATAACAAGTGGAAATAATATGGAAATTAACTGTAAGCTTATGAAGCAATTACGGATGCATATTGTTAATATATTAATTTCCGTCCAAGTATTTTAATTCCAAAAAATTATACTCTATGCATTTATTCTAATAGCTATTGTTAAAATAACGCATACATATAACTAAACTAACTAAAGCATATCTCTATATAGATATATAGATAAGTATAGGTACTTTTACTAAATATTGTCTGTATACACTTTTTTATACACTCCTAGATATCGTTCTGAATTTTGTATAATTTTTACATTAATAATTGTTTATTTTGTTTTAAAAAACAATATTTTACCTTTATTATGATGTTATGTCATTGGTACTCGTATACAATTTTTTTAGTAAAACCCGATTGTAAACATTTACACGGTTCATGGTCTATCAAGATAAACCGTTTAAATAATTGTTTGTAAAACCATATATGTATATAAATAAGAATAAAGTAACTGTCTTGTTTGTGCGAGTTACTCTTGGAAGTGTAAGTAAATATATTTTTGATAGTACTTTCCTGGGCAAATTTGTTTGGCAAAAACATTAAATATTATAGTATTTTGAAAGAAATGATTATATTCGGCGTTGAGTTCCGCCACTCAGCACGCAATGCCTCAATTCGGCGGAAGGTGGGGAACGGAGTGTCTTACCTCTAGTTTCCCTCTGCCTACCCTGCTATATGCAGGATACAGCGTGAAGCTATGTACGTATGTATGTGAAAGCAATTAGAGTTTAAATGAAACAATGTCAATAATCTGACAATAAAGGCAGTGAATGCAAGCTCGTTGCCAACTCAGAAAGAAGAAATTGTTATATTTAAATTACTTTTATTTTGGAAGTCTTCAATTAAGGTGGAATTTAAGTAACCTGAAGGCGACGGTGGCCTGTAGTAGGATGGCCGTCCACCGAGGCGTCATACTGGCAGGCACCAGCGATCCAGCGGCGTCTCATGTGGGTGGTGATGTTTCCGCTGGATTTTAGTGGGTAGTATCAAGTTAGTCGGTGAACCCCACAGTACCGTTCGTCCCCGTAAGGCATTTTCTGCCTCGGGCGCGATCGGTCTAAGTAAACAGCATTTCCCAGCGTCACGAAAAAAAGGGCGGAAGTTACTTACTTTACTTACAAGTTAAATTCTTAATAAGCCGTGATAAAAGAAATACGAAAAACGTTTCAACCTAATTCCCTGAGTACTCCGATCTTTTATAGTATGGTTTCTTGCATTTAGTTGTTCATTATTGGTGTAACAAAGTGAAAGTGTTAAATTAATAAGCTTATTAAAACTTTATCTTGAAAATAATAACAAAAACATTGATATAAAATGAGGAAACAGGTAGTAAAAGGTAGTAAAACTTCAGACATCATTGCAGTTTAAAAATATCCAGCTCGGGTGTAAATTCTGCGCTCGACCTTTCGCTTTACATTCCTTAATAAAAAAAATGTTGTATGTTTTCTCTAAATAAATACTGCATAAATATACGTATTATTACTTACAGATCATATTATTTTTTATTTTCAACGAAAGTTTTATGTATTAAATATAAATTGATACTAAAAACCTTGTGTAGGACATGCAATATGTTTAACATACGAATAAGTTACTTCCAGACAATTTCTAGCAATTACTTGACAAGTTATAGACAATAAATGTGGAATCAACAGTTATTGTTATTTTTGTAAAGCTCTTTCGGTATATGAGGTATAAAAATATTATTTTTATCTATTTACCGTCATAATTAAAACTAAGGGTATTTTCCATTTTGGTCATGTTGGCGCAGTGTGACAGCGTCTTACTATTAATGCAGTGTCGAGGCGTACATACAACACGGTTCCCATCGGCTTGCCTAACTTTTTAAAGTATGACCTAAAAGAAAAGGTCGCTAGGAAAATTTGGAGCTTGAATTGTAATAGATTTTGCAAAATTACAAGGTCAAGAGAGGTAAAGGTAAAAAAAGAGGTTCCGATAGCGGACTACTACACTGTCCCTCCTTTCCATCAGTATTCTCTAGGTCGGCAACAAATCTGAAACATCTCTTGTGTTGTAAATGTTCATGGGCGAAGGTAACCACTTACCATCAGGTGGTCCTTCTGCTCGTTTACCATCCGTTATCCATAAAAAAAAAAATAGCTAGGTATAGGTTTGATCCTCCCTCGGAGAAATATATTTTCAATTCCCCACTTTAGTAAGAAAAATTGCATCGAGTGCTATTTAACACGCAGTCTCTAGTAAAAGTGGAAAACACAGTGTCTAGACATTGAGTTCTCTCTGTAGATTCTGCGGAAAAAAGTAAAGCTAAAAAATTACCATTAAACATATGTGAAAATTGTAGTGACATCTTAAATATTATAAAGGCTATACATATCAAGTTTTTATAGGTGATGTTAAAGTAGGAAATAAAAATACCAATTATTTTTAATACTTTTATTGCACAAGTCCTTCTGGTTATTTTAAATATTATTATGTTTACATAGACACTATTGCTTCAACATATATACAAATATTTTACTAGTATGTACACCTTTCGTTGCTTATTAAAATTGCCTAAAACATATATATTATACATAATATATATTATAAACCAGTATACCTAACTTCTTTTATTTATCTATATAAATAACTAATCGAAAATTGCTTAAATGATTGTTTATTTTGAAACTAAGGCCAATGGGATACAATCTTCAATAAATTAATATTTTTAATATTCTATTATTGGAATGCTAAATATTCTTATCAGTAATTTAAGATAACGAATAGAATTAAATTTGATTACAGAGTAAAGTCATGTAATATTTGCGTATATGTAATAAGACGTGGGTCAGATGAAATTGATCCACATCTCACTAAGTGAAAAAGTAGGTATGACATGAAATCTAGAACATTTGTATCATATGATAGATATATTTTTTACCAGAAAATTCCGTACAGCACTTTGTACCAAGGTTCAGGTTGTGGCTTACGGTATTCAGAATTTGGTATCAGATTTGTATTATCAACAGGGTCTTCTTTGAAGGCGTTAACGAACGCATTCCTTATGCCAAACTTCCACATCGCTATAAATGGTAAGTAAGTACCAACAAAATTGTTGTACTTAAAATAAAAATTTAAGAACATTCTTCCAAAGTATGTAAGATATAGGGATGTAATAATACCATTAAAAGCTAGTTTGTATTTTCCTACTAATGATAATTTTTTGTAAGCTGGTGACGTATCTACGGAGTCGAAATCTCGAAGATAAAAAGTATTGGATTCCTCTGTTGAAGACATCTTAATTGAGCATTTTTCCATTAATTCAGTTGCGTGCACACCTGCAACAATTTTGAAAGATTATTTTAAATAATAAATAAAATTGTGTTCCTGATCAGTTTTAAACGTGAAAAGCAAATGAAATTTATAGTTAAAAAAATAAAAATACGAAAACAGGTCATTAACATTCGAAGTATAGTTATAATATGAAACAAAGGTAATTTTTAATTTACCTGTGTCCTCAGATCGCCCTTTTAACGCTCTTTTTAGCCTTTTTTGGAAATTATATCTTTCGTTTTCCGTATAAACATATCCAGGTACATCGGCTAAATATTTAACTGAAAAGACCATTGAGTGGGGCTCTATAGATGTCAGAATGTTGCTAAGGCCACCTATCATTACGTGAGTAGCATGATCAAAATATTCTGGGACATTCTCTAAGCATTGAGTATATACTCGGTCCAGTAATAATTGACATATTTGACGAGTCTCTTCAAAACTGCCTATACATATATTATATCTGAAAAAATTTTTTTTTTGAGATAGGAAAAACAAGAAATTGTTGGACTTATCATGTGTTAATATCATAAAACATAGTATTCAATTTGTTAGCTACCAAATAAATGGCAATAAGTAACGATATTTGAAGTGAAAACTTCTTTAGCGGAATTGTACCTACACTTTTTGTAATGGGTAAAAAATGTTAAACTCGTGTCAGGAAATGTGACCCTGATTGAAAATTCGTAAGAGGTTATAATAGTTCTGATGTGTCAAATTTTAATGTAACTAGAGACTGTTAACCATATAAAGAAAATCTAAATATCGAAAATGCACATCGCTAATAATAAATACCTCAAATATTTTGCTTAACTTTTCGTTATTTCGTAATTCTTTTGATTAAATTCAACCAACAAAGTTCATCATACGTCAAAAAGCCCGCCGTCATTTTCCTTCCTTACCTTTACTTTTTTTATTCTTCCGTCCAGAAAAAATAAGAATGGCGGCCGTATTAATTTAAAATTATTAATCACAAAATATAAACATTAGCTAATAAATTTAATATAAGTAATTAAATTATGCAAGTATTTTATAATTTAAGATATATATTCATCACAGTATTTTTTTATAATTTAACAGTAATATTCAAGTTTTCACTTCTGCTGGCATTCCTGGAGTGCAATCCGTTGTATTGTTTTTATATAATTACCTAATCCTCACTTATAAAATAAACAAAATAGTAACCTGTCTTTCAACCCTATCATATGGCCAATAACGGCCCAAAAGTGATTATATGCTTCCCAGTCGCCCTCCTGAAGCTGAGTAATTGCGAATTTTTCTGGCTTTAACAAAGAAAATCCCATAAAACCAAAGAGAGTAAGTGCGATGTCCCGCTGAGATACCGTGCCAGTGCCCTTTAACCTGGCTGCCCTGTCTGCTTGTAGGTGTCGACTTCTTACAGTATAAAGGGATTTCCAGGATCTAAAAAAATGTTCAGTTTAAATAGAAGTTAAATACATATCGTGTCTAAATTAAGGCAGAAACTGATCTAACTGAAGACTTAATTTAATATTTCTTAATTAAAATTTAAAAAAAAACGAGCTTTTATTTAAATGCGCTAAAAAGGATAAATTAAACTTTTCTTTCAAAACTATTATTACTTACAAGACAATTACACAATTTACATGATGTAAAAGCAATAGAAATAAAGAATTAGCATTTTGAATTCCCACCTAAAGATATTAACATTCTACCTTATTACCATATCATAAATATGTAGTTCATTCCTCGAATAAACTCGAAGAATTACGTATTTTGTTTGACGCTATTGTACCTCAACCAGGGCAATACCCTATGTATTGCGCTTTTCATGCTGAGGTAATTAACCCCCCACTGGTTTTGGTTTTTTTTATTTAGCAACCGGCACTTTTTATACGGGATTTGTTCATTATTATTTGTTCATGATATCATTATACATATATTGCCATTACTGAAAATTAAACTTACGAAATTCATAACACTTACTATCATCATATATTCTTTGAGAAAGTTCGGTCTTATGTAATAATTTAAAAATATTTTTTTAAGGCATCTATTTAAATATAAATAACCTTTATAAATTATGTTGGAAAAATGTAAGTTGCGGCTAATAGTAGATACAACTAGAACTTACAATGATCCAGGCTTCAATTCATGTTCAAGCCACGAAACCACATGAAGATGAGTAGAATAGTATCTTTTATAAGCTGTGTACTCTGAATTAGAGCGTCGAGTCCCAACTAGAACATTTAAAATCGATGGTATGGAAAACACTGCAATCAATCCTGCTACCATCGACGCTGAGAACATGAAACAGAAATCCCAGTAGAAACGTCTTCCCCTAAAACAAAATGTAAATAAAGCTATGTCATAACATCCTCATCATACTTTTATGTTGGAGCTTATTTATTATAATTACAAAAACTGTCATGAAACACGTGAAACACGTAATGTGGTGAGTATTTAAACTCGGGATTATTTCAATATAAATACTAACTGGTTAAATTTCTTTTCATTGAACCATTTCGGCAGTTTCATTTCCAAATCTTCGACTTTTCCATCATCACAAGGGTCCTCGTACGCTTCATCACTGAGCAGCCTGTCTACAAATTTCTCCACTAAAACAAAATAAAAACGAACTTTAGTACTCATTCTTTGGTAGGCATTTTTTTTTCATTTTCACGTTCTTTCCTGTATAGCAGAAAGATCTTAGTGTAAGACTCTCTGAGTTTTAGCATGTTGAATAGCGGAACTGAACGCCGCGCTTTATTTTATAAAAATATAGAAATAAAAATAATTAAATAAAATTTGAGATCAAATCCTAAGCCATGTGCAATGTGCATCTTATCTATATATTAAGCAAAAACGATGTACCTCTTTTTACGACAATTATGCGGACAAAGGAGCAAAAAGCTTGGCACACTTATTGTTTATATAGCGAAGGAGTGCAAAATAATAATCTATTTTAACATTAGAAAAAACATTAAATTAATAAAATAAATGTTACTATGGTTTGACATCTATGTTTATATAAAGTTATATATACGTTGCTAGGCAACGCGTTGTTATCGCGTCAACGGGGGTCCTAGTAATTTAGTAGTCTAGTAATTCATTTTCTGGATTCTACAGCATAAAGCTTTAAAGTGATTCTATTTAACTGATAAAATTTAGCCATATTTTTTACAATATAAATAAGTTATATCAGTTTTAATTATTCAAATATGAATGACGTAAAATATATAGATATTAAACGGTGAACAAACATCCTTGATAACTTTACTTGTTATTTAAATGAAATCAAGATAAAATTGATTAACAACGGTGATACATCAAATTTGCTTAAACCTTAAATAAGGGGATCCATATGATAACTGACGTGGATTATTTAATGTAGAGGTTGTGGGTTGAAATCCCATGTGATGGAACATTATAAGCAAATTTATTTATTTTTTATTCTTTTTAAGTCACAATTTAGGTATTTCGTGGTCTAATGGGAAAATCCGAGTATCTAAATTGAGCGAAAAATACCTAATTTCATAGTCGTCGGTTTCATTTCGGTGAATTTCAAATAATTTTATTCAATAATTCTGCAATATTTATTATAGGTATATACAATAAGTAATTAACATTACATTTGTAACTGACAATTGCATCAAAGCGAAATGATGCAACTGTTAAAACAATGACTAACAAATCTTATATTTATTCATATATACTGTATATTTGAATAAATAGTATTGACATTGGCAGTATCCTCCCTGAAAGCATGAAGTTGATGGTTTTATTCAACTCTACATTTTTAACATTTCAACTGAAAAAATGGACTAATAAAGTCGATGTGCAGAAACTTTTTACGATTTATAAAACAATGGTGAATAGCCATTTACTCCTTATCGGATATTCTAAACAGAAACTATAAATTTACCATTCACAAAGTGAATCTCGTTACGTGCGCGGAACTAATAATGCGTATATTTTGCCTATTATTAATTTTCAAAGCCACATTTTGTGACTGGGTAAGATTTTTTTTTTTTTACTTCACGCTGTATGTGGTAGGCAGAGGGAACCAGAGAACCTAGTGTTAAGACACTCCATTTTCTTTCAACAATTCCGTTCCCCACTATCCGCCGAATTGAGGCATTGCGTGTTGAGTGGCGGAACTCAAGGCCCGCTTTGCCTTGTTACCAAACCCAAGAAATGATAATACTAAATTTTACATTTCCTGGAGAAGGAATCGAACCCACAACCTGTCGCGTTTTCAGTTGCACGCTTGTGCCTCTGCGCCACGACAGATTATTTAAAATATATAAAATTATGTTTAAGCTTATAACGTGTGCACTGAGCACCAGTGACCGTATGGAAATGAGGTAGATAGATTTTTTTACCCCTAACTTTTGTTCCCAAGAAATTTAGATAGACTCTTCCGTCCCATTCCGTTCAACAACACCAATAACCCTCTTATTGGTTATTGCCACCAATGATATTTCCCCTCTTATAGAATTGATTCTATATATAGAATTTATCGTGATGATATGAAGAGGCCAGATCCTTGTTTAACACTAGTGTCTTGGAAAAGGGAGCGGGCATTGTGTTTGTTAACATATTAACTCCGTCTCGTATGAGGAAACGTCTGGTCGGAAGCCGAGGCGGAAAAAGCCAATCCTATAACGTCGTAAATACGCGTCTATAATTTCTAAAAATCACTTTTCCGTTTCCGATAGAAAATCTTGGTTCATGAAGTCGTCCATTAGTAATTTTAAATATGTATATACATTATATTAATACATGAAGTTAAACTTTGTACCCCTTTTAAGAAAATTATACGGACAAAGAAGCATGAGACTTGGCACACTTATAGTCTATATAGCGAAGGAGTGCACAATGATAATATCTTTTTAATATAATGCGTAAAAAATATATTCAATTAATAAAATAAATGTGACACTCACTACCTCGTTTTGATAACCCTGTTTATATAAAGTGAAACGTTGCTAAGCAACGCGTTGCTAGCGCGTCAACGCGGACACTCGTTAAAATTATTACACCTCTACTCGTCCAGATATGACGTGAGAGCTGGCTGAAATCCAACGGAGAAACGTAGCTAGCTATTTTATGCGAACATGACTTATATAGACATAATTGTGTGGCAACTGAAATGTAAACTGAGTGAGCGTAAAAAAAAATAAATGTTGGTATCTTACCAACATTTGGTAAGGTTAAGAATTTACTCGAAAGAATATATTTAAAATACATTTCTTCATTAATCATACATTACTTACACATACAAACATCATTGCACAAAGAATTGTTTGATTCGATGAAGGATAGGTCCATTGCCTAAAAATATTTCGCAAATGACAAGAAAATTTACTTGAATTGAAAACAAAATGATTTCATTTAAGGTTCCTATGTCTATCTATATCGCAAGAATGCGGCAGATATGTAAAAATTAAAATAGCTTTCAATGCCTAACAGAAACCAAACAATTTATTAGACACTAGGTTCTAAAAAATACATATTATATTTTTCTTTTCAAAATTATGATCTAATAGTTGTATAGCTTGTTCTAGTAATAATTTATTATATTTAGCACTCCGCACTAGCTCTTGTTTATTTTTTCATAATGTTCTATGAGATGAGAGAAGTGTTCAAACTGAAGAACGTATGTATATATATGGTACCCATATAAAAATAACATCGTAAATAAATCAGGATACTAAAGTTAGCCTATTAATTGATATTTTAGAAGTCATGCTTTGATTTTGAAGAGTTTCACTTAAAATAAAGCAGAACTAGTAAGATACAGATGAACGAAGTAAGGAAAGCTTACAAAATACAAATACAAATATTCTTTATTGCACACAAATAAACAAATAACATAGAAGTAGTAATAGCGTACAATAAGGCGGCCTTATCGCTTAAAGCGATCTCTTCCAGGCAACCTTTGGATATTGGATTTGTATAAAGTAGTGGTAGGTGCACTAATCAGCTTACTTACATATTTTAATTTTAAAATTGCTAAAATCAAAAATTATAATATTTATTCATAAATGTTCAATTACCCCAGGTTTCTGAATGGCTGGCTCCCATAGAATATCAACTGTGAGTATAAAATCAAAAATAATAATTTAGTTATTTCATTGATTGATTGAATTATTTGAATGACCATACATTATACGTTACGCGACACCGGAACTTTCGAACTCATTTCTCGCACCGGATAGGCGGTCATTGCCAACATTGATGCGCTTGTTATAAATTATAGTGCGCATCGGAAATTACCATTTTAAAATTTTATATATTAATTCATTGAATTGAGTAGCTAGAGATATCTAGATTAGATCTAAAACGACTTTCCTACTCAAAAATGTCTTTTTAAAAATTAAATCTATGTACACCTAATATAAATAAATTATGTCAATTCATCTTTCTACGTCATAAATCTTGAATTGTTTTTTATTTATCTAATAATCGCGAGATCCATCATTGGATTGAAATCGAAGCGAAACAAGAAATGAATTATCATAGATAACAAAAAAATATAATCCAAATTTTAGAATGGAGAAAAAATCTTGATTAGGGATTATTTTCGCTCATATTTACTACATATTAAGATAGCATAAATAAGCTTCTTAGGAAGTCTTTAGTTTTTGCTGTTAAAAAAACATGTTTATTTAAACTTACCTACATTTTAACGCAAATATATTTGTATGCTCTATTTTTATATTTGGAAACCAAACTGTCAAACGTATCTGGTATATCCAACTGTGACATAATATAATAATAATATATAGTCTATGTTAATCGTACCATCTATGTTTGTAGTTAGTTAACCTGACAATGAAATACTTACTTTTACGGATTCAATATTTTAAAATTACATCCAATATAATGTTGTTTTATTATTTTATATTTTTTTAAGATGTGCCAATTCATTCTATACCTACTGCAGTTAAAAACTGCAGTAATAAGTAGTAAGAACTAAAAGTTCGACTCCAAACTTTTATTGGTGTGTGGAAAACATAGATATTAATACTATAATTAGTCTAAAGTATGACTCAACTTATTTACCGTAGTGTATAAGACATAGCATTTCAGGGAAAATACTTTACCAAAAGTCAAAAAGTCAAAGTCAAATAATTTTATTCAAAATAAGAAGTTACAAGCTTCATTTTTTGAACGTCAAATAATTCTAATACTCTCTCACCGGTTCACTAAATTTAAAGCCTCAGACTCCGGAGAAGAATCCGGCGCAAGAAAACTAGCGGACTCTTTTTTTTTTTTTTTATATTCGACAATGGTTTACAATTCTTTATTATTATTGGCAATGATACCTTTGAAAACAGACTCCCATGGAAAGCTTGAAAGCATTTTCCTTTCATTCCCAAGGTGTGACATCACTTCTATACAAAATCACCACCAGGTAATAACCTTTACCACAAACGTCATTTTTACAATTTTTTTTGAATTGTAAATGGAAAGTTCTTCTGGACGTTTTCTGGGGATCCTATCTCGTAAAAAAACATACACATTGTCCCATAAAAGACCAGGACTCGATGCAATCGAGTTACAGGCGCTGCAAGTTTAAGCCTATCATTTATATTATATGCACGCTGACTTTGTTAAAATTATTAATATTTTTTCTAACATACAGTACATTTTCGAAGATACTCGAGAGTGCTTACTATTACTACTATTTATTATACTATTTACGAAATATATAAATATGATTAGATATCTAGGTCGATTGTTGTTGGTTTTCCTTTTCCAATAATTATAATTTTATCTTGTTGCTTAACATTTTCAGCAGGCTTACTCCGCAAAACTTAAACGATTCACGAGCTATTCAAAAAACCCATACGTACTTCAGTAGAAATCGGAGAAGAAAATGTTTGTGCCATTCCAGAATGATCAAGTGGAAGGATCGCCCCAACAACTTCAACCTCTATGATATCAAAGCTTAAAGAAATACTTGAAAATGCGAAAAGCTTAACGAGAACTTTAAGAAAATATATATTGTTAATACAGGAAAAACGGGAACGTAAATTAAAAAAGAAGCTTATAGTTAGTGGCAGGTAATACCTTTTTGCTATTATTTAAGAATGTTGAAAAAAATATGAAGATTGCCTTGAATTGTCGTGGGTCGAATATAGATGTGTGTGATGAACACAAATAAAAAACCAACCAAAATATTTTGAGCTTCCTTTTTAGGCATTTTAAGTACCTACCTCTAGTATTTATAGATAATTATGTGTTATTTCTAATCCCAATTTTAAAAGTAACAGAAAAAAATAAAGCTGGGAACGGAACTGCAAAGGAAAGAGAACGGAGTTTTAACACTAGGTTCCTCAGGTTCCCTCCTGCCTAGCTACAATTCCAGATATATGCGGATACAGCGCGTGAAGTTAAAAAAATGTAAATAAAAATAAAATAAAATGTTTTCGTTATAAAAAATCATCGCAAAACAGTTAAAACAGAAAAAGGGTACAAGGCTAAAGTGTATAAGGGTAAGGGTTACAGTTTCGTGTGAGATACTTAACCACTGTTGCAACATAAGACAAAGTGAATCTCACGGACATATATAATAATGTATGTCTAATACAAAATATAAATTTAAATACTTTTTGTTACTGTACAAGGATAAAAAGTATCTAAATTTATCTTTTATAAAGATTCACATGCGAAAAATGAGTTAGGTAGGTATTAAGTTTTTAATATCAGATAAAACTCTTTTGGTGGTAGGAGGTTCGTCCTCCGTCTGGCTCGCGACCACTATCATGTCAAAGACGAACCGCCAAATATCTTATGATGTGTTCCGGTTCGATGGCATGTAAGCCAGGTTTTCCCCTTTCCCACCCATCCTTTCCCTAAAATGTAGTGGTTCCGATAGCGGACTACTACATTGTCCTCCCCTTCCATTTGTATCCTCTAGGTTGGCAACGCATCTACAACGCCTCTGGTGTTGTAGATGTTCATGGGCGAAGGTAACCACTTACCATCAGGTGGTCCTTCTGCTCGTTTGCCATCCGTTATCCATAAAAAAAAAAAAAAAAATATATATAATAAAGGATTAGTTTCTGGAAAGTTTTTTATGTTCTTACTGATACACTTATGACCAACACGTCTTAAGAATTAAAGGCGGTGTATTTATTATACTTACCTATATATAAGCTGTACCTACGTATAGTTTAAATATGTAACAAGTAATAATTATGGCCATGACGCTCAATTATATTAATACTTATTAAATAAAGAAAAATATACGTTATCTTAGTACTCTAATGCGTTTCACCTTTTTTAGCGTTCCATGTCTTGAATAGAAAAGTTGACCCATACTATGACTTCTCTGTTCGTGCGTTAAATAGAATATCGAATACTAGACTCTATGTCTCTTTATCTTTGTACATATAAACCTAGTCAAATATATGGTTTAATATATTTATAGGTATAATTTACACTGATGACGCATATTTTCGAAAATTTTACGAAAACTTTCAAAAGCTAGAATCATGACATTCGCCAAGAAGCATTTTCTTATTGCACATGTAAAGGGACGTAAATATGTTAAATATATTGTTAAGTACGGAACACTCGTTGTATGAAGGGAACTCGCACATTACCGGTTTTTGAATAAGAGATTAAAAGGCAAGTGTCTCGCAAAAACTTATAATAAAGTACCTTTTTTTTCTATGAAAAAAATAATATGAATTACCATTATTCCACGCAACAAATATGACAAGCTTTTTTATCAAATTGTATTAATTACTTTGAAAAGATTCAATGTCTAACTATTGTCGTAGTTCCTCTAGCACTCTACTCTAGAAAATATTTTAAGCAGCTTCGTGATTTTTCCCGCATAGCAGGCTTGAGAGAGCCTAGTGTTAAGACACTCCGTATAAATATTTTAACTTTAATGTAATATATATAGTGAGGAACGGAATTGTTGAAAGAGAACGGAGTGTCTTAACATTATGTTCTCAGGTTCCCTCTGCCTACCCTGCTGTATGCGGGATACAGCGTGAAGCTAAATTCATCATTACACTTATGAATACATAAAAGAACTTTATGTATACTGTATTGAATTTCAAAAAGTACAAAATAGAAAAATAATCAAATTATCATTGCCGAAGGTAGAGTTATCTCTATAAGAGATCTCTTCCAATCAACGTATAAAGGTGGATTTAGTAATTAAAGTTCGGTGTAATTATAAAATTAAACTTTAGAACACAGTTTGGACGTCCATATCAGTATGGGCAATGTCTGAAGAACGCCAATATTTTTGCAATACATTTTGCGTGAGGAATACATTTTTTTTTTAACTTAACGCAGTATCCCGCATATAGCAGGGTAGGCAGAGGGAACTCGAGAACCTAGTGTTAAGACACTCCGTTCTCTTTCAAAAAATCCGTTCCCTAATTTCCGCCAGATTGAGGCATTGCGTGTTGAGTCAACACCGCGCATTCCTTTGTTACCAATCCCAGAAAATGAAAATATTTCATTTCCTGGAGTGGGAGTCGAACCCACGACCTGTCGCTTTACAGTCGCACACTTGTGCCTCTGCGCCACGACAGGCGTACATTTAATATATAAAATAAATGTTAAACACATACATGCCATGTGTATGATATACACTTTTCTATAAAGTGAGATGTTGCTAGGGCGACTCGTATTTTACACGTCAAGTCGTTTGCTACTTTAAATACAAAGATATAAAAAAAATCTTTAAGAATTGAGTTTTATTATTGCTTTTTTTTCATTTTATGTTTTCTGCTTTTTTTAGAGATCAAAAGGTTAATCTTCTAGTAATAACAAAAGCTTTTGACGGTATCGTACGTTAGAGTTTTTATATGCATGTAGATATATAGTGTGGCATTAACTTTTACAAGATACATAGTTCAGTATATTATTTTTTTTATATAGGATTATTTTGGTAGACTATTTTATTATAATAATAATTTAGTAATAAATATTTTCTTCTAATATTATTTTCACTTTTCGTAGGTCAGGGACTACAGTTCTTGTAGTGACGACACTCGTCAGAACTCCCCGCGTATACTTTATCCGAGACGATATTTGGACACATTGCAATGGTATTGTGCAGTACCCGGTAACTAACCAGCCTTACAATGTTTTTACAGAACTCTTCTCAACACCTAGATGCATTGGCCAAGAAGTGAGTTACATACCAATTGATTTAAATAAATTTAACTTAGACTCTTTCTTTGAACGGAGTGTCTTAACACTATGTTCCCTCTGCCTACCCTGCTATATGCGGGACACAGCGTGAAACTATGTATGTATGTACTCTTTCTTTACTAAAACAATATCGCCTAGAGCGCTATTTTTTCGCATAGCAAGATAGGAAGAGAGACAATCTAATTTCAATACACCACATTCTCCACTTTCCATTTAAACTTGAAATATTACGCGGATTATCTTACCAGAAAAAAACAAAGATATTTTTTTATATAATCATTCTCCGAATGTGCCTCGTGCCCGCAACCATTCTGATTACAGAAGCCCCACAATGGCTCATTTTAAATTTCCTAAAAAGTCATAATAATAATATACATCGCAAATTAAAGAACGAAACGGTTTAACCTGCTTAATTTTTTTTGTGTTAGTCAAATTGAAATTGCAATTCAATTTTAAAACTAGTTATGGTCAATCGGCTAATCCGAAAATTTGCATTTAAAACTGCATAATGCGATTGCGTCAGCTTCCATTTTATATGCAAGAAACAATAATTTATTTTGATTACAGATAGCATCAAAAAGAGATGAATGCGCCTTCAATTCTTTAATAAAATATGAGACTATACCAACAATAAAAAGAACTTCATATATCGAAGACGATTATCTTTGTCTTAAGCCGACCTTCAACTACACGCTTGAAACATTTATGTCAGTACCACGACGAATTATAGACGAAACATGTAAAAATGGTAATATTTTTTCCTATTTACAAAACTAGAAATCCCACTCAAAGACATCACTAGTACTAGTCGAGCATTAATCGATGCAGAATCGATTTAAAAAAAAATCTGTATTATTTTAAATAATTCATATTTTTTCTTTTATTTATAAATTATAAGTAGTTAAGTACTATTTTATTATCTAAGCAACGTATTATCTAAGTAACTAAGTACGAACTCGGTAAAGTCGATCATCTCGATAAAAATGTATTAATGTAAAATATATCATTTATATAAAAACTAACATGCAAACAAAATTAATAGGTACAAAGTATCCTATTTCATCACGTGGTTTGTTATTTTAATTATCTTTAAAATAAGACTTAAATATAAGGAAACTTTTTATCATGTTTATTGATTGTGATTAAAGATATGATAGATGAAAAGCAAAATAAAATTGATTTATGACTAACAATACCTATCGATACTTTAAATAAAGTGTTAAACCGCACTACCGTTTAGCAGTCTGGCTAAATAGATATAATTGTAAACGTTGCATGCGAATGTCAACTCCTTTCCCCACAAAAGGGAGAAGGAAACCGTTTCAGGGCATTGCCCTTGGCCGTAGTCGCATTCGTAACCCACAACTGTGCGCAAGTCACTGGAAACTTTCCTTGAAACCAGAATATATAAGATCGTTTCCATTCCCCCGTTCCCTCGTGAGAATCGAGTGTCAGTTCAGTGCCATTTTTCGAGGCAATGCATGTTAAGTCGTGAAACTCAACGCCAAACCTTATCTTATCAAAACAGAGAAATAAAAATGACTCAAATATAGGAATTAGAAAGTACGAGGTGTGTTCAAAAAGTAAGGTGACTGTGAAATTTGGCGGGCAACGTACTTTCGATTATCGATTTTTTTATTTTGTTATGTTGGTACACTCTTCCCGAACATCTGTACCAAGTTTCAAGTGTATAGCATTTTTTGTTTGGTTGGGAGAGGCGTAAAGGTTATAAGTGTTTTGCGTGCTCGGCGATTTCTTGCTATCGAAAAATATGGATTTGCATCAAATTTTGTGTAAAAAATAAAATAAAGTGCTCCGAAACACTTAAAATGTTGACAGTGGCATACGGTGAAACTGTTCTGAGTAAAAAAAATGTTTACAAGTGGTACAAACTCTTCCAAGATGGCCGGGAAGATGCCAATGACGAGCTTCGCTCTGGACGCCCAAGCACGTCAACAACTGATGAAAACGTTCAAGCAGTGAAGAAAATTGTTCTGGAAAATCGTCGAATCACTATCAGAGAAGTTGCTGAGGATGTTGGTATATCGCTTGGCTCGTGCCATGAAATTTTTTCTAACGTTTTGGGCATGAGACGTGTGTCAGCGAAGTTTGTTCCGAAATTGCTCATCATTCATCTTTGCTGGTGAGAGATTTTTTGGCCAAAAACAACACCACAATCATGCCTCAGCCACCATATTCACCGGATTTGGCCCCATGTGACTTTTTCTTGTTCCCAAAACTAAAGAGACCTATGAAAGGACGGAGATTTGCAACGATTGAAGAGATAAAGACTGCATCGCTGGAAGAGCTCAAGGCTATACCGAAAAGTGCTTATGAGAAGTGCTTTGACGATTGGAAAAACCGTTGGCATAAGTGTATTGTATCTGAGGGGGATTACTTTGATTACTTTTACATAAATATTGATAAATAAATAAATATTTTTTCTTAAAAATACAAAGTCACCTTACTTTTTGAACACACCTCGTATAACATATGAACAAATAAATAGTATCAAAATAGATAATACCAAAAAGTAGTTAATTAACTAGATAATTTTAAATTGTCGTCATGTGATATAGAAGTTACGTTACATATATTAGTTGAAACTTCAGCGCATATTTGTAGGTATATTATTATGACAAGCAGAATTATATTTAAACAAACAATTGTTCATCTCTCATGAGTGTATGTAGTGTGTACCATGCAAATTACATACAATTCTTCCGCCACATACGTATTTACTGGCTCTTAATAGGATAATAACAGAAGATTGAATAAGTATTATTGCTATTTATCCAACGTTTGTCGTCTGTTCGTGTTATGTATACATATGTAATAATTTATAAGACGCCATTAAAATTCTAGATGATTTGAATGGCTCGCCATAAAAAAGTCTGTAAATGTTTTATTACATAACAGTTAACTTCTTATTTTATTGCTTACATTTTCGTCACCTTTTATGTTCGTAGCAATTATATAAAAAATGTACATATAATTTAAAATAATAAAATTTTAAGAACAACCGTTATTATAATATAAGTATCATAATTGGCAAATTAAAATGTATATTTGAGTAAAAGATAGTAATATTAATACCTCAAAGGGCAAAAAAGTTATACTTTCATAACAATGACAATTACAACGATAAATTATAATTTTTAAAACAAAAAGGACAGTAAAATTGTAATCCTTTGTTATGCGAAGAACGAGAAAAAGAGCCGTCTAAAGTGGCTGAAATAAACCGAGAAACCGGTTCTTTGTCTGCCTAGAATTGTGTCTAACTGTAGGGATTAGCCTGTTTTGTAATCATGATTTTTTTTAAAACATTTCAATAGTTTTATAAATTAGTGCTTTTCTAAATACTGCAGAGTCGAGAAATAGTATATTTACTTTATAGTATTTGTATATTCCATACAACTGTGTTTTAAATATTTATTTTATTTTTTGACGAAAAATTTAAAATCTGCTTATCTCATATCATAACTGAACCCATTATGAATGTGTTTAACAAATATATTCCACTGTCCCATAGCATATTACTTATAATAACGTAAGACCACGTAAAACCATATATCTAATTATTTAGATAAAGCTTAGAGATTTAGATAAAGTTTAGAAAAAGCTTTATAGCTTAGCTAACTTTAGTTGTCCTAAAGATTTCATAGTCTGACAAAATGTATGTCAGCGTAATTCATTAGAACAATATATTTTTTAATAGTAACTTTATAAATATTTATTTAAGTTACCATGTCACCTTGAACTACCCTACATTCGCTGGTGACGAACTGGGCAATAATGGCGAATAATGAACAGCAAAAAACCTACTATTTCTGCCAATTCTAAAGTCAACGACCTAGTACTTTAAAGAAAACTATTTTAAGTGGATTAATTGATGCATTTTGATATTCGAGAATATATTTATAAAATTTTACGTATATCAGAATAAGTCCTCCAATATCAAAATAAGTTAAAACATTTATTTGGTTAAATCATTTAATTAAAATACGTAGTAATCGCGAAAAACACAGATCTGACTTAACTTTCTGATTTCTGATCTGACTTTTTTTTGTTGTCTTGTAATCAGAAATCCATAATTTTTTTTTTAAACGTTAGATCTTTAGTTAAAATTGGCTGATTTTGTTATATTTTTTATTCGCCTTATACGCCTTTAGCACGACAAGTATTTTTTTTTTAAATAATAACATATTAGGTACTTAGATTTTATATACTATACGAGTACTTCTACATTTCTTTTCTACATTTACAAATGTTAACGACTTTGTCACAAATGGAATGCACAATTTTATTTAGGAATATAAATAATACTTCTATTTCTCGGTAATATAACATACAAATACAATGTTCAGCGTAAATTTAATTTATTTTTATAAATTTATTTAAATTTAAATAAATATATAAAATATAAAAAAAAAATTATATTTCCGATATTCCTAGTATAGTTATGTAAAAGTCGATAACATATATGTCTATATTTCATGTGAAGTTGAGATTTGTACAAATCCTCCAGAGCTTCCAAAACAAAGACAACGAAATTTGTGATTTTACCAGCTTAAAAACTATTATATATTTATGCAATGGACCACAATTAAGAGCAGACCAGTAAAAAATTTCGAGAGAAAAGTAATATAACGTTTGCTCTAACAATTTATATGTTCACAGGTGTTATTAAAAATTTATCAGAAAACATCTTGGACTGTGGACTCAGAATTTTTTTAGAATACACATATTACCCTAACAGAAGTGAGACTCCATTGTTGCCTTTTGAATATTGCACGGAAAGGGATGGCGCCTGCAAACTACTAATCGGATGGCATCTCTCTAACCAAACAATAGAAAATTTTGAATTTTTGAAAAAAGACGACGATTTTAAAAGATTTTTCATTAATAATAAGCAATGCCCTGAATGCTTTAAATGAAAAATGCTTTTTTGTAATAAAAATAAAATATTATTTAACGCATTAAGTCGTTAAAATAAATAATTTATGTACGTTGAGTAAATAAAAATGATACTTGTATTTTTATTATAAAATTATTTAAGTTTTAAAAAAATATGTTGAATACGAACCAAGATAAAATCTATATCATAATATGTTTTCACAATTTCAATGGATTTTTTACCTATAAAGGAATAGATTATGATAATAAAAATATTATCTCACACAAAAGATTACTATTTTTTAACACAATTTTATTAGATTCAGTCGTAATATGTTAGTATGTAATTACATTTTACAGCTACAAACTTTGAATGCGATTTTCAACGACTTGTCGAAATGAAATGTCGGATTCATTTGAATTTTAACGTACTTATCATCGCTGACAATGCAATAATATGGAAAAATACTAAAAGCATGTTAAACCTTTATGAAAAATCTAACTAAAATATAAAAAAATTATAATAGTTAAAAAATAATTAAAAAAACACGTTTTTGTAAAAAAAGACAACTAAATATTAATAAATAATAGTTTATAAAACCAATAAACGTGATTTTGTGGAAAAATTAATTAAAAAGTAAAACATATATTTTTTAATTTGCATTTAAAAAGAAAACTGCTTGGGGTGCATGGTTGCAAAGTATCACCTAAAATGCCAATTACAAAAAAAGTATTTATACTTTTTTGTTTTGTGTTTTTTTAAATTATTTTTTACAAGTGGTTATTGTAAAATACTTAGTTCATAAGCTCTTCCGACATTTTATATTCATTCACACTTACTTTACCTCCTTAAAATTATTTAAAATAAGAAATCCTAATGCGAAATAATCTCTCTAAGAATTAACTTGATTATGTACCGGTGTTTCTGCGAATTTTTTTGTTATGAATTAAGCATTAGTAAAATTGTAATTACATTTTAAATTGTGTATTTCTTTCTCTTAAAAATCTAATACAATTTTAAAAATTAAAATTCAATATTTAATTTTGTAAGCAATAGCAGTATAATTTAAAAAAAAATTATTGAAAATAATTAAAGAAATAATATCTGGCACTCACCTTCCAAATCCATTATAGAATAGAGTCGTTATAAATGTTGTATATATCCAGTAAAGCTAAATAAACGACGATCAAACAGGACTACGAACACATCAAAAGTCTAATATACTAATATAAATAAATTCGCGAAAAAATGTCTGAAGATAACAAACTGTAATGAACTGACTGGACTGGTCGCCTTTACTATATATACTCCACTACAAGTAAATATAATATTGTCACATTCGCTAAAGGAGATAAAAATTACGAAGAAATACGTACAATAGCTTGAACAGTCTACACTGTTCTGCTTATGACTAACTCATTCGCAAAGGTGCTCCTAGTTGCCTAGACAGAATGTATACAAGCATTGTGCATGTTGCAACATATACGTAAATATATAAATAATCGATTGTTTTTTGTAGAAATAAAATTATTATAATATGCAAATCGCTAACTTCTTAAGCTATATCTATACTTAAAGTTTAGTTATATGTAATCTGATAAATAAATAAAATTCAAAATTAAAAACAGAATTCTGTGAGAACGGATAAACATAAAGCTCTATTACTTTTTCTTTGAGTCCTTTGTAGCTAGATAACTTAAACTTTTTGCGTTTACGATAATTAAAACAAAAAACCAGCTATATGCCTAGTCCCAACACACGGAAGTATATTAATAACAGGACAGGTCTAATTTAGGAAGAAGGTGAATTTTTGTAACGTGTTTTGAGACTAATTTTTTTTAAATAATAGGTTGATTTTTGTTATACATTTTTTATAAAAAATACTAAAAGAACACAGTGACATATGTTTCCATGTTTTAAGCTCATCATCATAAATAATTGGAATAGGAAAAAATACAAATACCATGTCAAAATGTACAGTTCAAACTTACCGGGTCACTAATCATGAGTCGACGACGATGAAAAACTCATATCATGATAATGAGGCTACCATGGCTGTTGCAATAATGGGGCTAGAATGAGTTATAGAGGTGCATGAACATGGACAGCTTTACATATCAAACAAACAAATCAAACAATAAAATATTTTAATTTAAGCTTTTACCTGTTTTTTTTTACACAACAGTGTATGCGGAACAAGAAAACCTAGTGTTAAGACACTCCGTTCTCTTTTAACATTTCTATTCCCCTCATTCCGCCACTCATCACAGCAGCTGAGTGGCGGAACACAACGCCGCGCTTTACCTTGTTATCAGAGCAAGGAAATAAAAATTATTAATATTATTTAATATTTTTATTTCCTGGAGTGGGAATCAAACCCACAACCTATCGCGCTTACAGTAACATACTTGTGGCTCTGCGTCACAACAAGCCAGAAAATTATTATCATTTTCAAAAATAAATTATCGCTATAATTAAGTCATTAGTTAATACTGCGATATATTTTTTCACACGTAATAAAATAGGCATTTCCTTTCGTCTGATATATGGATTCGTCTG
>JAKGSA010000583.1:148348-230390 GCA_033558755.1 Philaethria dido
TAGGGCCAGAGAAGGAGCAGTGGTTAAGTGCGATTAGGAAAGAACTAAACTGCTCGTTTTATTAGTAATTATACTTGATATATAAAAAAAATCGTTTACACACATTTTATGACGCTTATCATCTATTTTATTTTGATTATTGGGCCCAAAATGTTACTAACTTTACCTCGTGGACCTCCATCCTCAATTTTTTTTTAACTTCACGCTGTATCCCGTATATAGTAGGATAGGCAGATGGAACCTGAGAACCTAGTGTTAAGACACTCCGTTCCCCACTTCAAATAATTACATTTATTAGTAAATTATTATTCTAGAATATCCAAAATAGCTATTCCTGACTTTTGATTTTCATATACCAATGGAAAAGGCCATGTCACTGATCAGGCATTTTAAAAGGCATTATTTACTGTCTTTTTTAGATATTCCAAAGGTTTTTCTTTTATGTATCAACAGAAGCTGTCCATCTTAGTACAGATGTTAATGTAATTTCATATAGGTACTTATTTCAGCTATAAAAGTGAAATAAGACATTCGAATATAGCTATACAAAAAAGACACGAGCGGACAACTCGATAGACTTGGAAACAAAACAAACAGGCAGACAGATAAAAATTTTAAGTCATATATTTGTTTTACACCATTTTTTCACAGTTTCTTTCTTCTCCTCTCGTAAGAAGGTAATTATATTTCTAATATTATAATCTATCACCCGGAGTGAAAATCGAACCTACAACCATTCACACTTACAGCCAGACGCTATGACGAATTTCATCTTTTTCATCGTCCTAAATATTTTTTATAATTAGATTTAATGTACAGACACAATCTTTTATTATTTTGCTAGTAAGTATACATACAATTGTTATTATCTAATGAGGAAGTTGTTGGAGCGTGGAACCTACAACGCTTGATCGCTCTATTGACGCAATGTATCTACCTATATATATTCCGTCACTACTGAAATTCCCTTAAGTTCCGTACACAAGTCGACAAAAATCTGCTTTTTACGGTATTTGAAGGACATAAAATAATAAATTAATTAAGATTATTATTATATAATTGCCTATATCGAAATTTAATTAAAATATTGTGTATGCCCAAGTTCCGCCACTCAGCACGGAAAGCCTCAATTCGGCGGAAAGTGAGGAACAAAAATGTTAAAAGAGAACGGAGTGTCTTAACATTAGGATTAAAATTTATTCTGAAATCTACTGTACTAAATAATAGAGTAATTTGTTTAATCATAAATATAATGAGACACTTTTTTACATACTTATTCAATATTAGTAAATTATAAATCATAATAACGAAAAGAAGCTAAAAAAACATGATGTAGACCTTGACGCCTTATTTTAAATAAGCCCAATTAGTCATGAGCGTTATTTAACGTAATCGGTTTTAAAAACGCTTACGAGCCTGATATGCGTGTAACTAGTTACGGAAACAGACACAAAGCCATTTTTTTCAAATAAGCAGTTTTATGACGAACATCAAACTACTTGCAAGCTTAGTTTGAAAACTGATTAATGATTATATACTAACTAGTGTCCCCGTTGACGTGTTAACAACGCGTTGTCTTTAGCAATGTATATGTCACTTTATATAATCATGGATATCAAACGCATGGTATACTTTTTAAAATTTTACCTGTATTGACAGAAAATCGTTTAAAATGGTATGGACATAATAAAAGAAGGGACAAAGACTATATATATAGTAAATTTGGCTTTAAATATACCGGTGTCAGAAGTAGAGGCCGCCCGTCTTTGACCTAGTGGTCCACTACTATTAGAGACCTGAAACAAGCCCAATTCCCTGAACTGACAACCCGGGATTGCACATCTTGGCGCAGAAAAGTAAGAAAACCCGACTCCAAATAATGGGATGAGGGCTAGAAGATACAGAAAATTAAAATTTTACCTGTTACTAATACTTTCGTAAGCATAACAAAAAATATAGTAAGATTAAAGGAAGAAATATCTATAACTAGTTACGTAAAAGAAGCAATTCTGAAACTAGTTACAACTATTTTCATGTATATACATGAAAATAGTTGTAACCAAATATGAACAAAATAGTATACGTTACGATATAATACAAGTTTCTTTAAACAATGCTGTTAATAAAAATGTATACTTTTTGATTTTTTTTTATATTTTTTGCAAATATGAAATAGTTGAAATTTTCTATTTAAACATATTCCCAATGCCATAAATCAATTAAATTGAATTATCTGTCCGTATCCAATTGACATTACCATTTGACAGATAAATAGATCTTTGACTTAAGAGTAGTAAATGGGGTGTCAACAATGGAGGCAAATTTAATTTAAGTTCTTGATTTATGATAATTAGTCATATTTATACCATATTACTTATATTTCTAACAATGTAACATATGCATGTAACAGTTACAGACATAAAACTCAAGCAATGAAATGTCATATACCAGGACCGAACGTTAAAGGTTAAATTTTACTCTTTAGTTTATCAACAAAAATGACTTCTTAAAAGTTGAGACTTTCAATTTCAATTCAATTTCATAAATTTCCTTTCAGTGCTCGGTAGGACTATTCACGCTTTAGCAAGATTTGGAGATGAACTGTATCTAGAGTCTCTTGCAGACTGTATTCTTTTAAGAACTTTAAATGCAGCCGAAAGCGCATATGCTATGATAAAATTCAATAAGAGTTTCTTTTCTTACTTTAATTATAACTTCTATGCTTCTGAAGATAATGAGGGACTAAAATGCAAGATATCAATGAAATCTGCTTTAAATGCTTTCAAATCTCCCAACCATATGGATAAACAAGTAGAAAATCTAGAAATAAAACTAGATCCCGAGTCTTGTAAGTTAATATTTCAGTTAAAGTGCAAACAAGGTATTGTAAAGACACACTTTGTTTGCATATTAGACTGCAAAGTCATGCAAGCAGTATATACCAAGGATTTAGTACCTAACAGGTAAACTGACAGGCCTTCATAAGAGATTGTATTGTATATCATTCCAGTATACCTACAAATTTGTGGTCATTTTATTTCAGAATAACATCATCTCAACGGGTCTTATCTGAGGCTCTAGGCAATTTTCAAAACTCTGATGACCAAATAACATTAGAAGTGTCATCTCAATCTCTTTTAATGCGTAACTATGTGGATGCTGCTATGGATTTGTCAAAAATTATAAGGACACAGATATGTATGAAACCATCTGAGTTTGCCAGCTATACTATAGGTACAGATACAACTATCACCTTTACACTTAAAGAATTTAGAGCATTACTTGCATTTGCAGAAGCATTGAGTTTACCTATTCAATTACATTTCGAGGTTACTGGGAGGCCAGCAGTATTTATTATACATAATGGCATCACATTCGAAGCAAATTTTGTATTAGCTACTTCCAAACCAGAAGTTGCAACACAAGCAACTACACAAAATAGTTCACGAGTAGAAAAACGAAAAGAAATCAATACAAACATGCAATCTGCTACTAAAAAACCCCACCTAGATGTTGATGTGGAGAAATGCTTAGATGAAGACGATCATTTATTCAATTATATTGATATACCAGAAGAAAGTTTACATATGGCAAAAGATATTACTAGTACTAGTGGCAATGAAATACAAATTCAAGAAGAAAAAATGGACTGTGACAATATACCTGCATCACCCACATCAAAGATTAAAATAAAATCTGTTTTCAAAAGATGTTTTGAAAGCACTTTTGATCCAAGAAATATACAGTGTACAATATTAGCTGAAAATTCTGATAGTGATTAAAAAAAAAAATAAATAACTTTTTAATACTCGGTATACTGCAGGAAGGGCAAATAAATTGAGTATAATTAGTAACATTTTAATTTCGAACTAAATATCAACACTAACTTGCATACCAGCTTACTCCATTTTTTCTGTAAAACAAGTTTTAGATTAAAGTTACTATATAGCCATTTTTTGGTTAAAAACAACTCCAATATCATTGTTGCGTAAATCACAATTCAAAACTCAACAATATATTAGTTAAATTGTACTGTATTATATATATTGCTACCTAGTTTACCAATTAAGTATCAATAAGTGTAAATTATTGTTACTGTCCGTAGAAACATTTTAGGCACAATTTTAATGTTACTTTGTTTTCTATTAATTTATTATATAAAATATATATACATATCTCATTAAGTTTTATTATAAAAGGCAAATAAAATAACATTTTCACTGCATTATCATTTTATAGTAAAAATATACATACAAGTAAATAATGTACACACTTCACAAATCAATATAATATGAGGGCATAATTATAACATTTGCAATTGAATATTATAACATTAATTTCATTATCATTATTAATTCCAATCTATAGAGGAACCATCTGTAGGTAATATTTGAAGATAATTGTTCGTCTACTTCCATAGCATTCTTTACAACTAAATATATAACAATTAGGCAAGTGACAATAGATTTAGATGAAACTTCATATATGTATAACACAAAATTATACTAGTATATACTATATGCCACAAAAAGTGAACCATTGAATGTTAGGTAGTCAAAATTTCTTTCATAACAGTAACTTATTAAAAGCATAGGCTATGCTATGACATTGGAAATACATGACATGACTTAGTGATATTTATTATTTAGCTCATGTGTGCTGTTATACCTAGTGCGTTGTATGGGCAAGGCATATTGATATAAAAAGATTATGTTAAAAAATTTGCATTTATTCATTAAAATAATAAGATTTAATTTCACTACTAATATAGCATTACAAACAAAACAGTAATTTAAAAATCTGACCTCACAATCATATCAATGATTCCTTGCATTAACTATGGTAACTAAAATTTACAAATATAAAAATTGCCATTTACAATTTTCAAAGATTTGTTTTAGCCATGACTATACATTTTCAGCAACTAATAAATAAACAGTTTATTGCATTATTAATTTGGCTTCACTAAAAAGAGATCTTGTTAAGAGAACAAATGCAGATTTATTTTCTGTGGAAAAAATATCATACACCATTTAATTATAACAATAGCTAACTACCATGTCTTAAAAAAGATGAAAAAGACCTCGAGTTCTACATTTAATTTATTATTTATAAAATACGGCAGCGATACCATTTAATTACAATAATTATTTATTAAATCAATTTCAATATTGTCTCTGACCCGGTGTTAGGGCCTGCACTGTGGCGAGTCTTCACAGACCTCCAAACTGTCACCCAACACTCACTATCCAAATAAATAAATGAAAAAGGGCACTGTTATCTATGAACAATCCTCCTGGCTCTTTCTCACACACTGCGCTACTTTTCTTTTAAACTCCGAATATGATTCTCTCCATTCTTTCTGTAAAAAGAACGAGAATGAGCTCACAGCTACTACTATAAATTTGGTTTGGCGCCGGTGGGTGTGCAACCTAATGTTAAATTATATATGTCAATGGTGTCACGTGGCCCTTTTTCGACATGACATTCTGCTGTAAAATTTCCTTTGATCCTAAAAACAATCTTCTTGACTTTTCCTAACACATCTGGCAACTTTCTTTTTGAAATCCGAATACCTCTCTCTCCATTCCTTCTGTGAATGCAAATAACATGAGTTTGAGATCATTAAAATCATGAATTTGACCCATACACACTTGTGATATGATGAGGCCTTATAATATGATGTGGTGAACTTATGTGATTTTTACATCCAGTTCATACAGTAAGTATGGAACAAATATGGGAGGAACAACAAAATTTATTTTTAATTTATACTTATTACAAATAAATTTGTGGAAAAATATTACAAAAATGAATTTTAATTATGTGGTCATTGTGGTCTTTATTGGTTGTCTGGACAGTGTCAGACTGAAAGTGCAATGACTGGGTTTAATTCCTGCTGAAGGAATTATTATTCTGTAAAGAATTACTAAAATTATTTTTATTTTCCCGCTTTGTAACATCTTACAAGCACAACATTAATATCCACCAGTCATCACATATTCAAGCAGAAAGTGAAAAAAGGAGTGTCTGAAACTAGGTTCTTTGATGTATTTTAGTGCTTACACTAAAATTAAAAAAATACCAAATGATAAAAAGTGAATAGCAAAATTGTTGTTCCTTAGTAAAAAATAATTAATTTTAATGAAGTGAATATATGTTAAATAAAAGTTTTGAGAAAAAAAACAAACATTGGTACCTCCAACGTCCAGCATGAGCAAGTTAATTATAAAATGTACCGATTATGCTATTATGATATTACACACTAATTTGCACTTGAATATAAGAAAATATTTTGTCAATTCATTAATTTATTTTATTTATTATTTGACAATCTCCTCATAAATATTATAGTATCCAAGTATTACAGATATAACAAGAGGTAGTGTATGATTTACATAAAAAAATATCTAAAGAAAAAATAAAATAAAAATTCTCTAGAGAATAAAACATTTTTTTTAATAAAATGTTACAAAATAGTGTAAAAGCAAAGGCATAAATAAAAAACAGCCTGGAAGTTAAATAAGCATATTATTGAACATTTTATTTGCAACAATTTATTTTGTAAATTAAAATATATATCAATGTCAACGTCCAAGATAGTAATGACTTCTATTTCCATAAACATTCTTAAAATATATAGACTTTTTTATAGCTCAATACACATTTGTAGCTAAGTTTCTGTTGCTTTGCAACATATAATCCAAGAACTATATATATAAGTTGAGTTTAAACAAGCAACTCATATTTCTTAGAGAAGAATTATATCTTAGGAAAATAATTACACAACTTGATAAAAAAAAAAAATTTTTACTTACTGCAGCATCAACATTAGCAGGACTTTCATCATTAGGATCAGCCAACATAGAAATAACACTTATCAAAATAGTCTCAACAGTGTGTACAGGCAACCATCTCTCAGAGGCTTTCTCATAACCCCATTTATCATCTCCTGGTTCATGCAATATTGATATACAAACATCACCATTCTTTTCAACTATAAAAATATTAAAGATTAAGAGAAATTATTAGAAATATAGCTATCAAATATCAATAGCGATAGAATTCCTTCTTCCTAAGCATTCCATGAATGAAATGTACAGTTTTATTGTATGTATTTAAATGTATATACTTATTAATAGGAAATAAATAAAACAATAATTTTCCTGTATTTTTAAATAAAACACAGGTAATAAACTCGTGATTCAGTGTAAAACACAATATTAGATAGATAGATATAACAATTTTATTGAACAACAAATTACAAAGTAAAAATATTATTATAAAATAACCATAACAATTAGAAAGGAAAGTTTCAGAAAATGGATTATTACTCACTGTTTGGATGCCAAATTTCAGTAACAAATTTCATCCTAGGTGGTCTCAAAGGGTACTCTTTAGGAAAGTGTAAATGTGCTTTAAAAAATCCACCTTCACTGGAAATGAAAGACAATAGTTATTAAAAAGACTGCAACATATGTAAAACACTGCAAATCAATAATACTGCAATGTTAACAAAACATAAAAATCGTTACCAATTTATATAGAAGTAGGTCAGATTTGTGAAAAATATGCAAGTGTAAGAGATATTTTTGATTCTTGAGTGTATTACACTCTATTGTAGTCCTAAATATATTTTACAAAAAAAAACTTACTATAATGTGTCTGGAGGACCAATAATGAGAACCTCCCATCTGTATATGTCATTGTCGTCTATCAACCCAGCAGAAAAACCTTCTACTGGATTTTTGTTTAGTTCTGAAAAAAAAGGTTAGTTCTGATTCATCGGAACGTACATATTTTTATACAAGACGCATGTGATAATGGTAACATGAATCTCTGCCAAGATTTAACCGAAATGCCTCATTATTTTATTATATTTGTCTTTGGCAACTAGTGACAGTCACTGCGGTAGATATTGATTTTATTCGCACTTATTTATTCCTTTGTATGCAATATTCTTACACTCTGAATATAGGCGACTACAGAATTCACTAATTTAAATTTGAAGACCACAAAGAACCCTTAAATTCGACCCGCTAAGGTCAACGATTGCACGAAGAGTTATGTCGCCTGACGCTCTCACTAAAATTATTTAAAAATATTTTAAATTTTACATTATGTTTAACGTACCTGCTAATTGCTTTTTTAATAAAAGCGAAGACTGTGGCTCTGACATTAATTACAATTATGAAATTTACCCTGACGACACGAAACAAATGATATTTCCACAAAAGATGGCTGGCTGAATTTGTGCAGGTTGTGAAACATATGAGCTGTGCTTGTTTCCGGTACATTAGTGTTGCCATCGTACTATGACTTATGGACCTAGATAACTAAAATTATTTTCTATTGAAAAAAATAAGTTAACTAAATTTGCTTCTATAAAATGTTACAATTTTACTATTTTCCAGCCACATTTTACCAAAAGTTTGAAACTAAATATTAATTGATTATGATCATGATATTATAATATCATTTTACAATATCAGACCCCTCAAATTGAAAGAGACAGTTGAAATTCATAAATATCATTCATAAAATTCATTTTAGGACCTTAGAAGACTAATAAATTTTTAGCAGAATTAAAAATGAACCGAATATTTTTTTTATATTTTAATGATACGAAATGAGTTGCCTTAAAAAATTACCTTCTAATGATTATTTTTAGTTTTCTTCCTTTTTTCAAGTCAATTAATAACATTTTATAGACTTATATAAACATTCATAAAGATAAATACTCTTTATATATAATAATCTTTAGAGGTTTAGTATAAGTAAATAATGAAACAATATTAGTTCATAATACTTAATAATAATCTTATATTTAGAATGTTCATGTATATCCTTTTTACATGGAGGTCAATTTTTTATTTTAAATGTAAAGTATATTTTTAAATCTAACTTGCCACGTGGTAATATTATTAGCAGGGTAGGCAGAGGGAAACAAGAACCTAGTGTTAACATTCCGTTCTCTATTAACAAATTCGGTCCTCATTTTCCGCCGAAATTGAGACGTCGCGTGCATATTATTCTTCTTTTGGAATTAATTAATAAAAACAACAAAATTAAGCATTGTTAAAAATTATTTTGTTTATAAGATTTATTACACAATAAATCAATTCATTCTTAGTACAGTATTATTACACTTAAAATATAAACTATTAGTCACTATCTGAAGAATCTCTGCTTTTCTTTGTTTGTGGTTCTACATCATGGCCATTTATGTGTTCATGTTTTCTCTTATTTTTTTTGTTCTTTTTCGATTTTACTCCGTTTTGTTTCAAAGGCATGTCTGTTTTATTTTTATTTTTAACTGTTCCTTTGAATGAAGCAAGGTCTTCATAAATGGATTTGAAATCTAAATTAGTTGGTATTTTAGAGTTATCATGAAACATTTTGATTATATTAATGAGCTTCCTCAAAGTTGCTAAGAAGTTTGCTGTTATGTCTTTATCACTCTCGGATTTAAACTCTGAAAACACATTAATGAAATTTTTCTCCAATTTATCTATATTTTTATAAACTTGTTCTGCTAATGGTTTATTTCTATTTAATGTTTGGTAAAAACCTATAATTAAATTTAAACCTTCATTACGACGAAATTGACGCACTTTCTTGTTAAAAACATTTTCAACTATGATTGGCAACAGGTGATACTTTCCGTCCCATTCCGTTTGCAAAATGTTATGAAAGAAAATAATTGGAAGCAAACAATTGCGATTATTAAAATAATTCTCGACAGATTCTTTTAGAATGTCAATAATAAGAGATGAATGTTTTTGTTTTCTTGGTGATTTAGAATTATTTGTGTCAATCTTTTGGGAACAGTGTATGATAAATGTTGCAAAATGAGTAATAATGTCTCCAAGAGCTTGGTACAAAAAATGAGACCTATCTCCTTTATCTATGATTGATCTCAAGAAATCACCCAATATCTCAACAGTAATATCACCAGTTGAATTGAATTTTTTAACTTTTGTCAAATTTTTGATGGTCTTCCTTAACCTGTTCTCTAACTCCTGGAATTGATTGTCCTGCATACAAAACTCAAGACATCTTGTAAGTGGAGCAATCATACTTAAGCAGATATCCATGGCAGGTTCTTTTTCTAAATATATCTCTACAAGATCAAGAACCCTTATCCGGAAATCAGATAATGCTTTTTTATTTTTACGCTCTCTTTTCGATTTTTTATTTTTCCCTTGTTGGAATTGTTTAAAGGCCTCAGCTAATGCCTCATCTAATTTCTTTCCTTCATCTTCCGTTATCATATCAGCATCTATACTTTCAGCATCATCATCTGGAGCTGCAGCACTGCCTAAAGCTTTCTGAACTGCTAAACGAAGCTGATCTGGTATTTTCATGTCCTCATTTTCGTCTTCTTCTATTTCACTGTCACTTTCATCTTCTTCATCAGATTCTTTTTTTTCATCATCTTCATCATCAGATTCTTCAGGTTTATCATCGTCGCCTTCATCCTCTGATTCACTGTCTGCTCTCAATGGATTATCTTCACTTTCTGGATCTAAAACTGACACAATTTGTCCGATTGCTGTAGGTGTTAAGTATTCGCATAAAAGTCTAAACACACATTGAACAACACCACGAAGAACACTGGATTCTATGGACAAAATCGATAAGAGAACTTCTACTAAAACTTCTATCCACTCTGGTTCATTTTGTGTTATGCTTTCTCTATTCTTTTTTGTTTTTTTCTTTTTACCTTTGTTATAATGTTCATAACAACTTTTTAATTCTATTATAGAGCTTCTAGCTACATTAACATGACTTGGTTCAGAAAACAAGAAAAGGCCAAGTTGATAGAGTAAAATAAGAAATACTTTATCTACTTTAGATTTAGATTCATTTTGTTCCAAATTTTCACATACATTCTTAAGCATATTCCAGCACTCCATGTTTTCTTTTGAAAATTGTTTTTCAATCTTTTCCTTCACCTGATCTTTGCTCATTATGTTAGTTATAAAACTGGATAGTGATGTCAAAACAGTCACTAAGTTATCCACATTTGAAAATTTAGATGTGAAACATCTGTAGAAACATGTTTTTATGGATCCTGTAAAAATGAAAATATTTATTCAATAAACTATGTAAATATATATTGTAATGTATATATAAATGTAAAAGTATATTTTTTAATTACCTGCTAAATCACTACTAACTGCAACATTTTCATCTCCACTAATTTTGAAAAATCCAAAACACATCAATAACTGCATGTAAGTTATTTTAAATTCAGTGTCATCTTTCACTGCTTCATGACTCACTATAAAGGATATGAGTTCTGCTGCTTTCACTTTTTCATTATTATACCAATTTCTTTCAACTCCTTCTTTTACCACTTTCTTTGATGAATTAAGTAACACTTTTTTTAATAATTTGGCCATCTTTTTTAAGCTATGTTCATCTAAATCTGCTATAGTGCTTTTAACTATAGTAGAGCCTGTTATTTCAGTGAAATTTATTTCTCCTGGATTTAATAACAACTTCTTTAGAGTAGCAAGTCTAATTTCAGAGCTAACTCCTGGAAACTTCAACGCTTTGCTAAATGAAGTAAGAATTTCTTTTTGCTTCTTTATCATGATTTTATGATCATCTTCATCATCTCTTTTATTTCTAATTTTACTTGCAGTTTGGAGACCTTTAAACCAATCCATAAATAATTTGAAAAAGTTTTCACTGAGAAGTTCAGGTAATACTTCAACATTATTGTGGATATTCAACAGTATTACATTGAGTATATTTAATGACACTAATTCCCTATTTCTATTATGCTTGATGAGATGATTGTCAATTTTGCTCCAAAATAAGTTCAAATGAGGTGATTTTGATATGTGTATTGCAATTTCTTTATATATAGGATGATTTATTAAGGTGAAATCTAATCCAGCCTGAAAAGAAAAATATGTCATTTAAATAACATAATAATCCACAACATCTGTTATGAAAAAAAAATTAATTAAATTTTTTAGCAACAACAAATTATAAAAAATTACCATCAACTTTTCACAAATGTCAGGGATATTATCTTCATGTAAAATATCTGGCACTCCTATAAGTTTTCTTAATTTGACTTTTTCTGGGAATTTTTTGCTAAGAACTAGAAGGACATAGAGAGAATCTAAAGTGTGCTCTTTAATTTCCTTTTTGTATTCTTGTTTAATATTAGACCAGACTATTGTGGCAAAATCATCTTCACTTAGCTGGAACAAAATATTACTTTTAAATTAAGACTATATGGTATAAAACAGTTATTTTAATAATATATATATATTAGAATGAACTATACCTGATTAACAAAATCTAGTAAAATAACAGATGACACAGTACTTAGGTATGATTTTTTACCACTAGCTGTTTGTAGAAGTTGTAATATTTGCTTTTGTTCTTCACTACTACTTTTTACCATAAGGCCTGATCTGAATAAAATCCCACATACTAAAATCTGCCCTAAAGCAACATCACCAACTTCCTGTAAAAAACAATAATATTACAATACATACATTAGACACTGGCGTTTTTGTTTTTTAAATCGGATATGAAGTTTTCATATCTGATATCATATTCATTTTCAGATATCGAGTTTTTGTTGGGATAGTTTTCGTTACGATTTAGTTTTCATATCTCATTGTCGAGTTGTTGTTACATTTCGTATGTAGATATTTGATATCGGATATGATTATTTAGATATCGATATGATATGATATAAGACTGAAAACTGTTTTTAGTCATGTTTTGATATATTGGTCTCATCCCTAGTATATATACTTTGTTTAAGCATTTCTAATCTATGGAAATAACAAAAACAAAAAAATGTATGTTGGCGGAAAGTAGGGAACGAATTGTTGAAAGAGAATGGAGTGTCTTAACACTAGGTTCTCAGGTTCCCTCTGCCTACCCTGCTATATGCGGGATACAGCGTGAAGTTAAAAAAGAAAAAAAATTGTATATATAATAATGTAAATTTTCTCAAGAATTCAGGAAAAATGAATAATACTCATATTATTGTTTTCAAGTTATTACAGAAAAAAGTAAAAATATATAATTATGAACTCCTAAATGTTTTATTTATCCACCATGCTGTATGTACTTTTATAGTATCTTTCTAACAAGCGATATAAATATTACTTACACTTTTTGATGATCCACTAGCATGTAATTCTTTTTTTACTAAATCTAATAATTGAGCTACAGATATTTCTTCAAATTTTTGAATTAACCTTACGAGAGTTGCAAAATATCCTAATCGCATATCCAAGACATTAGCACCCAAGCTCCTGATCAATCGTTTCAACACATATTGTAAATCTTTGTCATTCTGAAAAGTTTATTTAATATACAATACTATACAAAAATATTATAAATTTCAAAAATGTAAGATTTGTTTGAAATAAAGTTTAAACTAACCTTATTTCCAAGAAGCCGCGCAATTATTTTAGTGCCACCTGTAATTTTTAAATCGTCCTTTGGTGACTTTAATAAGTCGAATGCATCTAATAAAGACGCAGTCACCTCTTTTTGAGGTTTATCGACATTAATTTCGTCTTTCATTTTAATGTTTTTACTAACTAACACATAGCAGCTCGATCACATATTTCGAAAACGAAGCCCACATGGGTATCGCCACGAACTGTCAAAGTCATTTGCAAATTTTGATATGTTAATGTCATTTACCATCTACAACGTTAATCCTTATATCTGACACGCCTAAAAGCCGTAAAAAACAGCCCCTGACTAAAAGTACTTACAATACATGTTAGTAATTTACTTTGATTTACATTTTAATTAACCAGTAATTATACATTGATTTTATACATTCATTAATTTTATTATTAATTTTACTACCTTTAATTTTTTTTTGTTTTTAGTAAGAATATTTTACTAGATTATGTTGATTTCTAGGTATTTAAAATATTGTATAATTTTCTAAAAAAAAAACTATATGTATACATACTTTATTTATTTGAAGTTATTTAGTAACAAAAATAGTTGATATATTAGCACAATAACTGATATTAATAATTTATTTTATAATTGAATTTATTATTAAAAATATTATATTCCTATAAATATGTTTTATATTATATTTATATAAATGTGTATTACATTTTTATATGTTTTAAATACAATGAAAGCGTAAATGCACTTGGCGAAGGCCGCTTCCAGAATTTGATGCGCGGAATATTATCTATGTTGATGCGCGCGCATTTAGTATTCCATGTTTCTAAACATGGCAGGTCGCAGTGGTTTTGACGATGGTAATCTAAGGTATTTATTGAAAAATATGATATTACACATTAAACTTAATTTCAAGATGCCAAATAATTAATCTTAACATTTGACAATAATTTGCACCACACAGGTCCGCGACATTTTCTATATTTTCAGTTTTCTGACAGTGCGATAACATTGAATGAAAGTGGTATTTTAACAAAGCGTGCGAATATAAATTAATTTGTCAAACATCCTTTGGCTATGTGCGATGTAATTGACCAAATCGCCGATGTGAAAAGTGAGTGAAATGTGCATTTATAGGTTATAATATACCATGGTTATCATGACTGTGTGCAGGGACTATGGAGGCGGCAGGAGAACGACAGGCGGCCGCCCGCTCCCGACAGAGCCCCCATATAAAGCGTATGTGGGTAATTTACCGTCTGGTATCATCCAAGGCGATATCAACAGAATCTTTCCAGTAAGTATTAAACTTTTATTCAATATCGAATACTAATAGCAATAAATACCCGATAGATAATTAAAAATAATTGTTTATTAAAATACTACGATATTTTTTTTCTCTATTAGAATATTCTTAAAAAAATTGCTTATCTTGTTTGTTTGTTTTAAAATCTGAAGCCTTGAATGCGATTATGTCACCCTCTTGTCTAGGTCACTTTTCATTTAATTAGTGCTAAACATTTTTTAGTAAGGAAATTTTGCCATACATAAAACATGTATGCATGTTCTTTATCTTTATTATAAATTTTGAATGAAACTAAAAATTCATTCATACACTATCTATATTATAATAATTCTAGATTCATAATATCAAGTGACATTAGGATTAAAAGTATTTACATAATATTTAGCATATATTTAGAAAAAAAAAGAACTGAATTTTGTATAAACATAAAAACGTATAATATGATTATTGGATTAATAAAATTAAGTGTATAGCAGCAAATGTACCTGAATTCTTATAAATTATATTGTATTTACTTCTATTTTATTTATTAGGTGTCAACATGTTTGCTGTCAAAAATGATGTGAAATAGTCCTATTTCATGTAATAAATATAGCAAATTACATACAGCAATTAGAATTTTGTGTTAAAAATATTTAACTCATAATGGTTGTACAAAGGACTTGTGTTTTCCCAAACTACTGTTTCATACATTAGAGTCTAAATTTCATTATTTACCAAGATTTTTTTATATAATACTACTGTTTATAGTATGTTTAGTTTCGTCAAAGTTTGTGTAAAGAATTAACTTTTTTATTTAAAACAAATAAAATGTTGCAATATATTAAAAAAGAATACATTTATATAGTTATTTTTTGGTTATATTATAGCCAAATAGAAAATATCCTAATTTGACTGAACTGGATAGATAAAAAAAACTTATTGATAAAAATTTCTTGTCTTTTACATCTGACTGCAATGCGGTAATTAACCAGTTAAAAACTTTAAAAGCACAATAACATGTTTCTAACTGCTGGCAACAGTGTCGTCTAAATGTGCTATTTTGAAAAATAACAACCTAACTAATCACATTGCTTCCCAGAATTGGAATTGATTTTTAAATATAATCAGTAAAAATTAAGTTAACTGCTCTGAGTATTCTTCTGAGACAAACATCTCTCTACTGACAAACAGCTCATCTCTCTAACAAAATTTATAAAGATCTTACTATTGCCGACTTAGAAATATGTATGAGTTACGAGTTGAAAACTATGATAGTTCTAGACAGGCCAGAATCACTCGGTCAATAATGGATTTCACTATTATATTGCTTGCTTTACCCACTCTTACACAAATTGACTTACAATCTAATACTGATCAGTCCATCGTAAGTTCAAAGTACATGTTTACTTTGAAATTATGTTTATATAATGTCATTTATTATTTTTGTTTATATTCTGGTAGATTTCCCTCTTCGGGTTTCATGTTTGAATTTAATAGTTTGCTGTGTTGATTACAGAAAAAATATAAAAAAACTTACACATATATTTTAAATACTTTACTAGATTTTTTTACAAAATTTATTTATTTTATTTGTTTTTTATTAAAAAAAAAAGGAATTCTTATAAATAATTAATCATATATAACATAATTAATTAAATAGCATATATTATCATCAAAAAGAGGGTAGGCAGACTTATTAAGGTAGATTTTTTATTTATATAAATAGCAACATAAGTTCATATGGGTATATGTATTTAGTACTTCCGTACATTTCGTAACGTTCTCTTCAAAAACTTCGCGAATTTATGAGTAACCTTATGAATTTTGACAAATTATTGTTGGTTATTGAAGTGAAATGATCTTAGTAGAAATTTCAAGCTAAAATCTGACATTCGCAACGCCTGTCGTGGTGCAGAGGCACAAGTGTGTGACTGTAAATGCTACAGGTTGTGAGTTCGATTTTCCAGAAAATTTTATTATTTTCATTTCCTGGGTTTCGTAACAACGCAAGGCGCGGCTTTGAGTTCCGCCACTGAGCACGCAATGCCTCAATTGGCGGAACGTGGGGAACGGAGTGTCTTAACACTAGATTCTCAGGTTCCCTTTGCCTACCCTGTTATATGCGGGATACAGCGTGAAGCTTAAAAAAAATCTCATATTCAGGGCTTTATTAAAAAAAGAACAAATCCTCAACTCAAGTATTTAATGTTATAAAACTGTATTATTGTTTCTTTATTAATATTATTAAAATCATTACTTAGTGAAGTTGCCACATTTTGCAAATTCATACGTAGGGTATTTAAAAAAAACTTGGAATGGTACAAAAATCCATAAAAGAAATAAATGTTAAAATATAGAACTGAGTAATTATTATCATTGATTGTAAATATAAGCAGCAGCTTATATACAAATAGACATACATTTTATCATAATATAAGACAATCAGTACTTAATACTTACATGAGTATTATTGATCTGTCAACTTAGCATTTGTGTAGGATACTTTACTATTATGATGGTAACATAGCCAATTGATAAAATTATCAACTTTTAAATGCAAAATATGTATTCAAAATAATATTGTTCTTTGTCTATATTTATTTAGTTTCTCGAAGTTTAATTTTGCCACTATCATATTTTTGTCATTTATCTTTACAAAGACTATGCTCATGATGGTATGTTTAAAAAGAACAAACGTTTTTGTAACAATTTGAAAAGTAAGTAGATATTTATATTATTATCAGATAAAATATTAAGTCTTGACAATTAAAATGGCGCGCATTTATGACGAGGCCATCTGCTGGTAAACTTTTATTGTTACTTGTTTTTTTTTTTTCTATATAATTCGTAGGAACTTTCACAAACTACAAAACAACCTTCACCATAATATAGTGCGTTCGTAAACTTAAGAATTGATCAAAAATATTTTTTATATATAGCCTGAGAAATCTGTAAATATCATATTTCATTGTTTTACTGAATAATAAAATGATTTATTAAATTTATATAAAAAACAATATAAAATCACTTACCATTTATAAATAATGCTTAAAATTTAAGATGTATTTTTTTATGTATAATTAAGCATTTTTATAACTGGCAAGGCTTATAAATGTACATTAACATAAAAAAAATATTAATAAATATATATGTCTTATTCTAGCTATCTATATATATATTTAGTCGTACCTGTCTAAGAGATTTTAAAAGTTTTTAGATGTGGATGTATTTTTATTTAAACTGGTACCTCTTTAATTTTTTTTTCAAAAAGTAATTTAACTGTGTATTGCAATATTCAATATTCATAATATAGATTATATAAAACAAAGTTTATTTATTTTACCATTTCCAGGATCTGGCAATCAAAAATGTTAGATTGGTTATGGATAAAGACACAGACAAATTCAAAGGCTTCTGCTATGTAGAATTCGAATACATAGAGGATTTGATAAAGGCGATTGAGCGTAATGGAGCTCTTGAAGTGGAAGGGAATATGATAAAGATTGATGTTGCTGAAGAGAAGCGAAGCGACAGGTAAAGTTAATTGTTGATTGACTTTCTAAATGCATATTCTAGGCAAAACTATATCTTATGTAAAAATACTTATTTGTAAAATACAACTGTAACAGAGGCGGTGGTTTCGACCGGCGACGCGACGGCGGGCGCGATGGCGGCCGCGACGGTGGGCGGGAGGCGCGCGGCGGGTTCCGGCGGGACGGCCGTGGTACGTACGACCACTTCGACGCACAAGAACGCCGCGCGCCACGGCACCAGGGTGGCGGGTTCACACATGGTAACATTGCTAACACATGGAGACTTGTTTTTGTCACATACTAGCTGCTACTGTATGTCCAATGTTGCCAGATGTATCATTTATTTCTTTTTTATTTGATTAGAACTAGAAGACGTTTTTAGTTTTTTTTTCTATTTCATCTATTTTGTAGAATCTGGCAACACTTTATTTTAAAAATTTATTAAAAACCAGCAATAGATTTTTCCTACTATGACATAAGTAATTTGTAGCTGTAGCTTGAATATATAAAAGTTGCATGCAAAAAATATGGAGCTGTAATTCTTATATAAATATATAGTCCTGTTATGTTTAATGTTATTATTATTTTATGTAACAGATCATTGAAGACACCACTTATTCTTTACATTACATAAAGGTATTATTGTATTACCCAACCACATGGCTGCATATAAGTTTCTTAACACAACGGTTTAGCGGAAAAAGGAAATTTGAATTTATTAGTTTTTTTTTTATAAGTAATCAAAAACAAGTCTCTTTTCATCCAGCACTGATCTCATACATTAATATTTCTAACCCTTACCATATTTGCTATGATTTCACTTTATTTTTTTTGCTTGCTTTTTTTTTTGCTAATATAAAATAACTTATACAATATACAATGAGCCTAATGATATGTCATAATATTTTCAAAGTTTTATGCACTAGTAAGACTTAATACAATTACACGGGGGAAGTACTTTTATTATATTTTTTTTTTTTAATTTTATTTTTACTAGAGTTTTAGCTAGCAGCATGTTTTATATTTACACTGTAGTAATTATAATGATGGAAGACATAAATCAATTGCACAACAATTTATTGGAAATTTTAACAATTACAATGTTCAAAAGATGCATGCAAAAAAATTCAAAAATTTTCTTAGATATTTTTAGAACTTTAAATGTTTCTCTATTAAATAGTAGAATTACAAAGGTAAAAGTTAAATAGTATTTTAAACATTATATTCAGTGGAGCCTCGATTATTGGGTTTCGAAAAACCGTGGTCAAGGGTTCAACTTGTTTTTATAAGATTTTTTTAATATTTTCACACGATTTATTTCACATTGTCACATGAGATTTTTTTTTTAACAATTACAATATAATTGTAAATCATATATGTAATTGTTCTTAAAAATAATGACATAAAATATTGGATAATAAGAGAAATACGCGGAGGAGCATGAAACTCGGCACACTTATAGTTTATATGGCTAAGGAGTGCACATCCATATTTATATAAAGTGACATATACATACATACGTTGCTAGGACGCGTTATTAACGCGACAACGGGGGCACTATTTTACTTAATAATAAATCATATTAAGTGTAATATAATCACTATGCTTTCAAATTTTTCTTATTCTGGAAGTTACTAACTTTACCAAAACTCACTTATATTTTTTATTATTTTTTGCTTTTATGTAATTTCAAATATATTTGTAGTACTTAATATATTTGCCGTATGTACTAACATCTTTGTTTCAGTTTTATAATATACATTAACAGTTTTAATTAAGATATAAATTTTATTAACATTTTTTTAAAGGAAACTTTTTTGCATTATTTTTTTTGTCCATGAAAAAAATATATTCTTGTTACCCAAAGCGTTTTATGCTATCAAGCTGGATAAAGCCAGTGTGGAGATTGAACCCATAACAATCGCTTTGCTTTGAATATGATCTAAAATTTATTAATTTGCTGAGTAACAAATATGTACTGTATACATATGTATGTTCTGTGTTTGTGGACTCATTTTTTTTTCATTTGGTTTATTTTTCAACATATGCTTGGTTTATAAAGGTGTCCCAAAATTAACGCAAGATTTGACTTTGCCGCCATTTGCTATTATATTCATTATTCATTCGCTATTAAAAGACTAAAATGGCATTTTCTATTTAATTCAAATCTTGCGTTAATTTTGGGACACCTATATTTGTATTTTTAAAATAATAGAGTGTAAACCTGCTCATATTTACTAAATCATCAGAAATATGTTTTATAAGCAAGCTTTTATATTAGGTGATATTAGATAGTTGCAAACTTTTGAGACATGGATTTGACATCACGCTTTTTTGACAATATTTAACATAAATAAAAAAACCATTACAGCCAAATATGAATTTAGCAGGTTCATATTCTAGTCCGATGATAATAACACTTCCTGTTGTCAGTATATATAATCGTGCTAACAATATCCGAGAACACGCAGACCGTGAGCGCGCGGGCGTCAGCGGCGAGCGGTGGGCGGAGCGCGGGGGCGAGCGTGGCGGGGAGCGCGGCGGGGAGCGGTGGGCGGAGCGTGGCGGGGAGCGCGGTGGAGAGAGGGGAGCCCGCGGCGCTGCGCCCCCGGGACCGCCGCGCCAGCCGCCGCGTAGGAACTTTGATGATATGCCGCCAGCGAGAGCCGGTTAGTTTTTTATACTATTTATTTCGATAATTTTTAAACTATTTTTTTCCTCTTACATGGCATTGCTTGCTGAGTGGCAGAACTTAACGCCGAGCTTTGCGTTGTTGCCAGAGCGAGGAAATGACAATATTAATTCTTATAAATTTTTAACATTTATAACAATTAATATCTAATATTGTCATTTCCTGGAGTGGGAATCGAACCCACAACCTATTGCGTGGCTCGAGCCTCTTAAGCCACGGCTGGTTTCAAATTTTATCAAAATTTTCGACGCTAGAGTTACTACAGCAATTAGGCTTTTGTTTGGTGGTAGGAGGTTCGTCCTCCGTCTGGCTCGCGACCACTATCATGTCAAAGACGAACCACCAAATATCTTATGATGTGTTCCGGTTCGATGGCATGTAAGCCAGGTTTTCCCCTTTCCCACCCATCCTTTCCCCAAAATGTGGTGGTTCCGATAGCGGACTACTACATTATCCTCCCTTTCCATCTGTATCCTCTAGGTTGGCAACGCATCTAGTACATCTCTTGTGTTGTAGATGTTCATGGGCGAAGGTAACCACTTACCATCAGGCGGTCCTTCTGCTCGTTTGCCATCCGGTATCCATAAAAAAAAAAAAAAAAAATTCTAGCGCCGATTTGGTTTTTTTTATTATACGTCATGATACTCTTATGACGTATGATAAAGAGACATGATAAGCGATTGCTGGAAGAGCAAAAAAAATAGATATGAATTTAAAGAATTTCTATTCGTTAGGAAGTTTTTTCGCTTCAAAAATACGGAATGAATTTAGGCACCTAATGAAAATATATAGAACGTAGTTACCAGGGTAACATAAATCGTAAGGAGTTTAGTTTGTAGCGGTAGTGTGAACTCCTTATGTGTTATCTTGCCCTAGTACCTAAACTATTGTATGTACACACGGTACGGTGACGCGATTTCGATAGTTTTTCTATCTCTAATGGTGGTTCCAAGGTGGTTAAAAAAATTCACTTTAAATTCAGTATATTCAAATTTTATAACGCGAATTTATAAATTATTTTCTTTCTTTTTTTTTTAGCTTCACGCTGTATCCCGATATAAAGTAGGGTAGGCAGAGGGAACCTGAGAACCTAGTGTTAACGTTAACACTAGGTTCTCAGGTTCCCTCTGGTGACACTACGTTTTCCTTCAACAATTTCGTTCTCCACTTTATTTTTTTAATTTTGTTGGGTAACGATTTATAAATTGTTTAACACGTTGACAGCCAATAAGATTTTCGTAAAATGTCCAAATAATGTTTGAACGATTTTAGGTTTAGTTTACGATAATGAGTGGGAAATCATTTATTTATTTTGCATATGTATTGATATATTTCTTAAGGTGGTTTTTTTGTGTTTTTTGATATATGAGTCAACGGTGGTTGACGCGGCGCCAAGGTAAAATATTACAGATAACGTCGCGTCGGCCACCGGTGGGTGACACGGCGATCAACGTGTTAAGAAATAAGAATCTTCGTAATATATCGATAATCTAAATTTTTACTGTAATTTGTTGCTGTGTGTTTCAGACACATCAGGGCGACCGAGGCTGGTGCTGGAGCCGCGGACTGTGAAGGAACCAGTGAACTCGCTGGCGGCCACCAGTCAGGCCTCCTCGATATTCGGCGGCGCGAGGCCCAGGGAGGAGAGGCTTAAGGAACTCGCAGGAGAATAAAACCTCCTTTCATTTCCTGCATCCCCCTCTCCCTCTTTCTCCTGTGTGTATATGTATCGTCCAGACGCCCTCACTGCTATATCGTCGACTAATAATGATAACTAATAGTGTCGATTAAACACCAACTGTAATTTATATTTTTCTTGTATTTCTATCGAAATTGTTATTAATATATATTAAATATTATATTGTCTATTTTTTTAAAATGATAATATTTTTTTTTCTTTACTTTGATTGGTTTTTTTTGTCGCTAGGCCACCACTGGCCACAGCTCAGCTCAGCTATCACTATTATACGACGATGCTCTCGATGTATGTCAGTCTACTACTACAGTTTAAAGCAGTCTTGTAAAAATGTACCGAGTGGATTTTTGTTAGGTTGTGAGGTTGTAAATTATTTTAATCGTATATATTTCTTTAGCTTTATCGCTTTGTAGGCGCATTCGAGCATCGGCTGCTGTAATTAAAATTGCTAGTTTTTGTTTTCCACATTTTGTCCGGGCCTGATGATAACTAAACTTACATGTTGCTCATTGATTCTTATTGAAACTTTTTTTTTGTCATATCGTCCGCATTGGTAATCTAATGTTACATATTTTTGATTTTTTCATTTATTTGTTGTAGTTGATTCTTTTTTTTGTTTGCTTCATTAGGATCCTAAAACTAAATAATTACACACGTATTGAAGGATTAATGTAAGGGTTGATAATACAATGTAATTATGGTGTCATTAATAAATTAAACTTCCACGTAATGGATTTCTACTTTATTAGATATTATGTAATGTCATAAGCTATGTGGCAGAGAAAAAAAAATCGCAAAATTGTAACTGAACATAGAAAATGTAATAAAAAGTGAATTCTTTGTAAATGGGGCTTTGAATATGCTCCTGAACCCCAAGTACAGTCCCAATCCCCAATATCCACTTGTCGAAATATAAAACTTTATTAGATGTTAATTTGCTCACCAGCTAACTTCTTTTTTCTTGACAATATTTTTTTTACGCAGTGTTTACTGTGTTCGAAAGTCGCTGGTTACTTAAATTGAGATATTGATAAGTTATGTATTAAAAAATTGAACATCTATTCATAATTTAAAGAGAAAAAGGATAAGGACAGCTTAACTGCATGAAAACCTAAATAATAAAAGTAAAAAACTCAAGTAATAACATACTGAAAAATGTATAATTAACAAAATTACAAATTTTTCAGCTTCGCACTGGATTGCTTTTTTCCATTCCACATTGCATAGCAAGGTAGCCGGAGAATCTACAACCACTGCGTTCATAGTTAGACGCTGTTCCACTTCAGAGTGGAAGCTAAAATAATCTATAATTTTACAATTTTTTCATTATTAAACATTTAAATTGGATAACAGCCATTTGAATTTATTGTTTATAGGGTTTTTATTTTCTCAAATATTTTGCTATATCATAGTGATGGGAAGTTAGATATATATTCTATATCTATTCTAAGACATTAACATTAGGTCGATTCTTTCCTTTAATAATGGCATTTCAAATATGTTAAAAATTACATTTTGTGTTGTAGAGAAACCTAATGATATATTAGTCAATAAAAACTTAGCCAAGAAACCGAACCTACTGATGTATTTGGCTAAGGAATTTAAGTGTGCAGCAGTACCATCATTTTAAAATATCTTTATGAAAATTTGTTGGTTGTGTGTATTTATGATCACAATACAATAAATGTTACATGTTATGTTATAAACAACTGTAAAGAAACAATTTTATTTTTAATAAAAAAAAATACTAATTTTTTAATTACTTAACTAATTACTATTTACTTGATTTAGTATTATGAGCAAAATAATTTGGCCAATAATACTAAATCAATTTCTTTCATGTGAATGAAACATAAATAAAACATTGCAGATTTTATATAATTTTATTCAAATATTCAGGTCATCATCTGGATCTTCGTCATCCCAGTCATCCACAGCATCTGGTTCATAATACACTTTACCTTTCCCCTCATTTATTTTGCTCATATATGGTAACTTAAGTTTATGTTTCTCTAATTGGTTTATTTGGTCAGTTTCAATTTTGAATGTGGTAAGGCTTCCAGGTGATACACTTTCCACTTCTTCCACCTTTTTATCTGGTTTTATAACGGGTGACATCTTCAAAATACTATGCTTATTGTCATAAGATAAAATTTCTACGCTTTTAAAAAATTTCCCATTTTTCTTTACTTGTACAGAAACTTCATCCACTTTTTCACTATCGTATGTTATAATGCCATTTGCAACGTAATTTAAATGTGCCTGTAGTTTTGAGTCATGTGGTATTGAACAATCACGATGCCAAATTAATATAGTTTTTGTCACACTTGTGTTATTCTTAAGTTTTATTAAATGTTGAAGACAAACATTCCAACCTAGTTCCAAAGCCATTTGATTAACTGAATCTATGACACATATGGAATTTTCGTTGCTAGATTTACTACATTCGTGTGGTTGGAAATCTTTAAAGCATTGCACTGGTTTCCCTTTAAAAATATTTTTCCAAGCATGCACTGGTTGTTCATAACAAAATATTTTGAGGCTCTCATTTGTATCACCAATTAATTCCAAGAGTAATGGAAGTATATTTTTATTGCAGTCGTCTTCTATTAATATAGGTGATACCGATTTTAATTTAAATAATGCCATTTCAGTTTTCTACTTTGTAAGTTATACAATTGAGGTTATGTTTGTATTATCAATGACATTTAATAATGACAAATTTGTTTAATAAATAGTTAAACTATACTTTTCATTAGACAATATCCACCATTTTTTTTATCTTTAGAACATTTTTATACGTATTATATGTCTAATACGTAACTTATTTAATCATATATGTCGATGATAATTGATAACATAAAAACTCTGTGCTCCGTAATCCATCACTTGTAGACATGGGAGCTATCATTTTTTAACTGTAAAGGTTACATATCGGATATGAAGTTTTCATATCCGATATCAAATCTGTTTTCAGATATCGAGATTGCATTTCGATAGTTTTCATATCCCATCGTCGAGTAGTCGTTACGTTTTGTATGTAGATATTTAATATCGAATATGATCATTTAGATATCGATATGATATAATATAAGAGTAAAAACTGTTTTTAGTTACGTTTTGATATATCGGTCTCAGCCCTAATCACTTGACATTGACAGTGGCAATGAATTATGAAAATATTTCATAATATTATAACACAAAGTTTATTATAATAGAAATCTAAATAAATTATACACAATTTCATTCATTTTAAGGATTAGTATGAACATCATGCTTAACAGAATTATAAGTCACAAATGTTTAGTGAGGCACATTGTTTATGTTCCTGCTTATAAACCGCCTGAACAAGGAGATTTTCAAAAACTACGAGAATTTATTGATAGACACGAGAAAGTTCTTTTCTTAACTGGCGCAGGAATATCTACCGAGTCTGGTTAGTAAAACTAACAATATTTACACATGTTTTTACAAGTATTTAGTTGGTAAATCTTATATATTTTTTAACTTTTAAGGCATACCAGATTACCGATCTGAAGAAGTTGGCCTTTATGCTAGGAGTAACCATAAACCCATTCAGTATCAAGAATTTGTTAAATATCCAAAAGTAAGACAAAGATATTGGGCAAGAAACTTTGTAGGTTGGCCACGCTTTAGCTCTGTTCAACCAAATACTACACATTATTCTATCAAAGAGTTGGAAAAGGTAACAATGTACTAGGTAATGGAATGAGTTATTATACATTATTCTATAATTAAAGTATAATTACTAATACTTATTAAGCATAATTTATTGTATAATGATATATGAATTTTGTCAATTTTTTTAGTTCAGTATACATTAAATACTAGTGCAGAAGATACTTACGAACACAAAAAAATATATATAACAATTCAAAGTTTTAATTGTAATACCTAGTACATATATGTTTATTTAATGTTATTGTTTCCCTCCACAAGACAAAGTTGGCTGGTAGAGAGTGCTTTTTAAATATATAAATAAATTTTGTAATATGTGCCTGTATGATTTTAATGTGCTTAATTTTGAGCTTAAATCGTTAAATATTTTTTAAGGCTGGAAAAGTAACATCAGTTGTGACCCAGAATGTGGATAGGCTTCATCATAAAGCGGGCTCTGAAAATGTTATTGAGCTTCATGGTACAGGATATATAGTAAAATGTTTGAAGTGTCCTTATGAAATTGACAGATCAGAGTTGCAAGAAATATTAGTACAGAATAATCCTAATATGAAAAGTAGTTTTGATATGATTAGACCTGATGGTGATGTTGAACTGTCTAAGGTAAAATAGTATTTTTACTATATCTATACAACTATTGATATGATGAAGTGTTTTATTTTTGATGGTGAATATAAAAAAATATTGTTTAAATAAAAAGAAAAATTAAAAAAGCATGTAATAAGAAAGTTTGAATATAATTGCTTATCTATATTTTTCAGGAACTTGTAGAAACATTCAAAACTCCCTTATGTCCCAGATGTGAAAGTCCATTGAAACCAGACATTGTATTTTTTGGTGATAATGTCCCCAAGCAAAGAGTGGAACAAGTGAGAAACCAAGTGACTGCCAGTGATGCTGTGTTCGTGTTAGGATCCAGTCTGACTGTATATTCAAGTTACAGGATAATATTACAAGCAAAAGAAGAAAATAAAGAGATAGCTATCTTAAATATAGGTCCTACAAGAGCAGATGATATTGCTGATTTGAAGATATCTACCAAATGTAGTGATGTATTAAAAGATTTGTGCAGTGCTGTATGTAAAAAAATATGATATATATGAACTTGTTAGCTTGTATAAAAATATGACCGTTTACCTCATACCAATGTACATATAATGTAAATAAAATAACTATATGGAGAATTATTTCATTTTAATTAATAAAAAAGGAAGTGTTGATACAAATTTATTTAAAACAATAGGTACTGACCAAATTTTCATTCATTTATTATCAGAAATACCATTTACGAGAAAGGAACATAAAATAAGTAAACATATTTAACATAGTTCGATTAAATTGCAATTGTAATCAAGATGGTGAAAATACTTGAGATCATATCACAACGCTGAAACAGAAATGGTCAACTTTAAACAAGAAAATATTAAAAAAAATACTAATATATGTGTAAGTTAAATACATAAGTCTTTTTGCATATTAAAAATTCAAATTGAGCCTCCCAAACAAAACAAATCTAATCTGTGACATTATTGTTATTTTTTTCAATTTTAACATGTGACTAACTTATTTTTTGTTACAATGTTACATTATTGTAATTAGAAACATAAAACAATGTTTAAAATATTACTTAAAAAATACACACACAAAGGAAGCTAGTTTGAGATTTATATAAAGTATTAAAAGTTTTATGTGGGTCAATTTTAAATTAAATATTAAAATTGAATACTAAACCAGATTTCGGTTTCATCATTTGTTCTGACAACCTTAAAGTTTGAAGAAATACATTATTTCCTTAAGTCTTTCTTAATAATTATCATCAAAATGACAAAATAAGCAAGACATATATTTCAAAATAAAATTAATTGTTATGGCAGAATAGCAAACTACTTTGGTATAAATTAGAAGTATCTAAACCTTACAGTAGTGTAAAGATGTTTAAGTAGGCCTAAGTATTAATCTTAGATCTTAAATTGAAATCTAATGCTATAACCATTCTCAAATCACATATTCATTTGAACTATTAAAGTAAAGTCTGAGTGTAAGTTATGTTTTACATAGAATATATATCCACAGGTGTTTTACTCACATGCCCAGTTTGTTAAAATAGGCACAGAAGACCGAGCTAAGATTCAGTAGGAAGCACAGTCCTTAATTTAAGTGCTGGTATCCAGTAACAAACAATGCATATTCCTAAAACACACTCACTAATATTATTTAAGCGAACATATCATTATAAATATTTAGTTATTATTAAAGTACTTAGTGATAATTTAAATTTTAACACTTACATGAAAAGTTCCTAAAAGTGTGTATTCTACATAAACATTTAGTTTATGGCAGTGCTCATTGAAAATTTTCAATAATTATTATTAATATTGGGAGACATTGAGATAAAACACATGGAATAGACCAACCATATTTATGAACTAAAAGCATAAATAATGTTGCAATTTTGAAAAAAATATTACGAGTTGTTCAAAGAATAGATTCATTCTATTTCTTCGAGGTTGTTAAAAATATTTATAATTGTTTAAAATTTAGTATCTCTATTATCTCTAAGTTCCCCATAAGGCAGTAGGCATTAACATCTAGGTGTTAGTAGGTTTAAAGAACATCATTGAATTTTATTTTAAATAGGTAAATGTAAACCCATGTGACACATAATTTCTAATTTCCTACTAGCATTATGTTTTATGAATATAAGCAGAAACATATAATTGTTCCTCAGGCACTTGCATCTACAACAATTATAAACTTTTACATGGATAAATGTACACAGCAGCATATCATATATAAATATCAAAAAAAAATTCAGGAACAAAAATTTAGTAAAAAATATTTTATTATCATTCTATAACCATGTGTGTTATATCAATGTAATCCTAACAATAATTGTTAGCTTATTTAAAAAGTCAAATTACTTATCTCAATGAAACAAGGTAATAAAACAATTGAATGTAGGTTATGAGGCCATATTGAGTATCATAACTGAATTTCACTCATCAGTTACAAGTTTTACTTTTACTTAACATAATGTTTTTTTCAATTTAAAAATATTTGATTTGGAGCTGATATACATACACAAATAAATATATATTATATATTAAATTTGATTCAATTCTACCAGCTTATACAGCTTATTATTAGCAATACATTATTATTTAAATATAACATTTTATATACTGACATTTGTCATGAATAAAAAAAAACTTTCTGAATTAAAAAGAAAAGGTATATTTTAGAAGTAAATCAATTATTTTCTATTTAGTTGTTATATTAAAGAACCACCTACCGTTGCTTGTTGCCAACCATCAAAAACTGAAGCACTTCACTTGGCCTTATAACACATTCAAATTGCAACACAGTCTTAAGATTCACAATAAATTGTTTTGTCACTACATAACATAATACTAAATGTCTATTGGTAACATTATAAGAAGTAGTCCGCTTGAGGTTTTTTTGAGGGGACACCTCGGGACTCCTGTGGTGCAGCTTCGAATATCGTGAACTCTCTTTGAAGGCTCTCGTTTAGTTCCAATATGGCAGCCACGTTACCACATCTGTTAATAAAGATATAACATTTATATTATGATTTAAAAATAAACTAAATGTTGCAGAAATTCGATTATATGGATGATGCAATATTTTTTTGACAAGCTTTGTCTTACAGAAATATAACATACCTATAACAATAATTAGGTGCAGACCACACAGTGAGGACAGTCTCGTTAAAGTGCCACTTGTATCCTTCCATGACAAGCTGGTGAGCTCGGCATATCATGTCTATGTCATTGGACACATTGAACTGAGCCACTACATCAGAGCCGAACAGGTAGCCAGCACCACGTGGCGATACACCCCAACCTTGCGTGTCTGAAATATTAATATAAAAAATATACAATATTAATTCATGCAGGAATACATCATGTGAAAAAAAAATTACATTTTTTTTTTTTTTGTTGTGTAAATAATATGTACTAACAACAGATGATATTTAAATTTAAAATCTTCTTGTCAATATATTTTAACCAATTTATATTGACAAAATAATTAATCAAAGTATAGTATATAAAAAGATAACCTTCAGGATCACTCCATAACAAATCACACATGGGACCATCGTGAGGCACTTCCTGCTTGCGATCAATAGTCCTGATTTGATCCAATGTTTGTATAGAAGGACTGAGTCCTCCATGAACACAGAATATTCTTCCATCAATTATGGCTGATAATGATAGATAGTCAAATATTTCAGTGCAGTACCTATAATAGTTATAAACGTAATTAAAACCAAGAACAAGTGACACAGACCTAAGAAGTTAATGTTGTCCGCTGCACTTTGTTTTTAACAGAGCAAGGATAGCAAAATAATTTAAATATAATCATTCTTCAAGTAGAATTTGAACCAACAACCACTACAATATTTAAAATTTTAATTTAACTTCATGCTAACATAATTCTTTTCAATAATAATAAATGTTTAATTTTTTTAGTAGCACCCAGATGTCTATTTGGCTATGTATAATATAACATTCATGATGTTATTGAAACTCACAAAGAAAGGTTGAAAATAACCTGTATTTATTTAAGTAAACTTTTGGAAATTAAAGAAAAAGTTGTTACAATAAGTACCATAATTTTACATTCAAGGTAATTATTTGTAGGCCAAATTTTGTTTCCTTTATTTTAGTTCCTTGTTTTTTGATACTTGATGAATTATACACTTTTTTTTTCATTTCATCAATATAAATATATATTAGAGAATCACAATGGTATTTTACCGAATAATAATTACAAAACACTGTAATTTTGTAATTATAACATAATATATACATAGGCACATAAGGAGATGTAGTTTACTTTATAATAACACATAAAGAAAAACAGCTACACAATAATTCTGAGAGGGGAAGTCAGAGGAAACATACTGTTAAATCACTCTATTCTCAACAGCTTAATTCAAAACAATGAGTATTTAATAGCAAAAATTATTGCCAAATGTTATCTTACCAGAATAGAGAAATAAAAGTAATTTAAATATGATCATAATCCTGTGTAGGAATCAAACCTAAAACCAATCCCAGTTACAGTTAGAACCTGCCCCACTGCACTACTATGGTCTCAAAGTTATAATACATATTATAATTATATATTTATATATAATAACTTTACCTCCACACTGTGATTGATCCATATTTTCTTAAGCATTCATCATAAAATCCATAGACTTGTGTGATTTGTCTTGACTCATGGTTACCTCTTATTAATGTAATGCGATCTGGGTACCGAACCTAAGATCAAATAATATTTTTATGGACTATAAATTATTTTCCTTTTCATTTATTTTTTCTAATAATATTATTAATATAATTTAATGTATATAGGTTTTGCAAAATTGCTAAAGAATATTCAACTGTTAAACGATAATCATAATAAGTACATACACATATTTGAGGAACATATAAAATGTTTGCTGCAAATAATAACAAATAAATAATTAAAAACATCCTTACTTTTAGTGCAAGTAATAATAAGAAAGTTTCAACAGAATAAAATCCTCTATCCACAAAGTCACCCATGAATAGGTAATTAGTTTCAGGTACATCCCCTCCAACTTTGAAAAGTTCTTTCAGGTCATAGAATTGGCCGTGAATGTCACCACATACCTAATAAAACAATAACATAAATATTATTCATATCAATAGTATTGAAGGTCTAGAAATAAAAATATAAAATAATATATATCCATTTATGATAAATGGTGAGTATATTTTGTTTCACCAAATAGTTAGATAGATGTTATAAGTGGAGAAGGCAAAGTTGGGAACAATGGCAAAAATGTATTTTTCATTGGCAAAGTGATTTGTACTCAAATGGATCGTTAAAAGCACCATAATTAAAGAACTGCACTGAACTTCTTAGTCAGAGATATTAATGTAACTAAAGACTGTACTTTTATAAAATGAAGATTATCATTGATACTAAAATAAATATATAAAAAATAATGTATTGTTTAGGTAATACCCAATTGCAATTATAAATGATAACAAATATTAATAACACCTTGACAGTATAAAGATTTCAGGGTCAATCTATTTATGTCTTACCTTAAATTCCACTTATGGTCTTTAAAACAAATTATTAAACAATTGGGCAAGTAAATTGGAACTATAAAATCACTATAATAAGATAATCTTTAAGATGACTCCAAGTAGATGTGATTTGGGTATGTGCTAATTAAAAATCAAATGTAAGCTAAATTGACTTTTGTTATCATACGGAACTATGTAATTGTTAAAAATTGAATATAAAAAATTAGGGCATTATACCGTGACAGGTGAGTCGACTCGTTGGACGTTGCTCTCTTCGACAAGGATCTCTCTGGCTTTCGCACAGAGGGCTTTAACCTCTGCCTCCATTATTATTTCACATCTTTTTAATTGTTCGATTTGGCGGTCTAAATCACTTGTGTCAGACATTATTATAAATAATAACGACTTAAATCTGCAAACATTTTATACACCATAAAAAAGAGGGTAACATGAGTGACTAGGTATTCAGTTTACTATATTACTAATCTTGATAACTACGCTAATAGAATATATCATTTGAAGGTTTAATAAGTTTAATATCGTACTCACAAATAGTTTGTCGACTAAATCTACGTGTTATTTAAATATTTAACATTCGCGTTATATATTACTCCTACAAACAATCACAAATTACCATAGAGTAATCAGAAATGAGTTAAAAGTCATAGATCGTAGAAATCGAAAACGACAAAGACAAAATAATAATGCAGAAAAAACGTTTGGTGTAGCGATATAAAAAGCAGCTACACTCTCTTTAGTATTCATTATTTTTGTTTATTATAGAAGTAAGTAAAATAGATTTTTTTTACTTTGTAACGAGTAAGATAAATATTTTTTTGATTTATCAATTTATTATTTTTACATCTTTTTCAAAATATATTATTTATTTATTGTTAAGTTTATTTCGATTTTTTCAATTGTCAGTCATATTATACGTACATTATTAATATAATATTTTACCAGAGATCCCTATCTAGTATAATATAATATTGCATATTTTTGCAATAGCTACAGTTGAATATTCAACATTAGTTCATAAATTAATGTTGAATGAAAAAATCACAATTTTTTTCTATAGTTTCGCAAGGAAAAAAGTTAGTATTAGAAACATTTGCTGTTCATTTATTTAAACAGAATAAGAAAATGAAAATAACTTAAAAGTAATCAATTTATAGAATCGGATATCAAAGCCACTACCATCATGTTTACGGTCAGTTCCGTTGACCTATTCTAATGACTTACGATGGCCTCAAGTTTAAATTTTGTGTTTAGAGATTTAATAGTAATTAAACAATAGCAAGAATTTCTTTTAAAATTCATATTCTAAGGTTAAAGGAGAATATTTATAAAAAGTATAATTTTGCGTATCACAAATAATGCCAAAAATGTCCCATACAATTTATTTCTTTATACAAAATGCCTATGTATTAATTATCTGTGGGTTAAATTTTGACAGATGAATGAGATGGATATTGTGTAATAATAAAAATATAGATAGCTGTACGTATGTTGTTGTTGTTTTCGACTTGTCAAATTTTCGATCGGCGCGAGTTTATTGTTTATACTATTGATTTTTTGTTTTATTATATTATTTTTATATGTTGACATAAGTGTAGTGAAAGTGTTTGTGAAATATGGGGAATATTCATACAGTCGGCCCAAATGAAGCACTTATAGTATCAGGTAAAAATAATATTGAAATATTTTCCTGTTTTATGAAAAATATCACTTTGTATAAGGTAAATTTTAACAAATATCGTAGCTTAGATAAGTTGTGACGGATGACAAATATTACATTGACATTGTAAAATTTGGTTATGCCGAATTTATCTCTTTTTAATGGGTTTTGATTGTTGCTCAAGGCCGATAACATGTGTGGTCTATTAGATTAATGATATTTGTATTGGTTTTGTAATAGACTTATAATTTTATACAATATATGCCTCTTACCGTGATTGCTGATTGTTTTGATGTTACAATGCTATACAGCTAAAAAAATATGTACCCTTTTTTAACGTACGTTAATTCTTTAAATAGAAATGGATTAGATGAATAAATATGTAAGTACGTAAAAAATATTTATCATCGTTATCATATAATGAAATACGTACGTCATTCATAGTATTTTGTTTTTTTTTTATACTAATGTACAGTATGAAACTAATAAATGATGATAACATGAATTATGACTCACTCCATATCTCACTTACGAGTGATTTACGTTCTCGTCATAGTTATCACGTGACTCATGCGTCCTGTAAGTAATTTTATTGCTTACTATATTTTCCTTAAAAAAGCTTATATTTAATTTTTATATACAATGAATGTTAAAAATGAATAATTTGTACATAAGTATTCCATAATTACTAATATTTTAAGTTAGCTCCCAAGTTTGTTTTATCATGTCTGCTGCTTTCTCCCCTATCATAATAGCGGGTCCGTTGGTGTGTGCAGCTATTGTGTTGGGTATAATACTACTATCGACGACCCTTAAATTATTAACCCCATATACACGTAGCTTAGGATCAACAACCGCATCAGGATCTGACGGTGGGCCCATTTTACATGTCCCAATTTGATGGTGGAGCGTCATCGTAACCGTCCTAATACCACATTCCCAGTATTCATCGCTTCCGAAGGCAAATTTGTCACAGTTTGGGAATTTTTTGTCATATAATTTAGCTCCATATTTTTGAAAGGGTGTAGTTTCTGCAAGTTTTATAAGATATCTAATGCCAGCAATCATTGTTGCAACATCGTCAGGATGCGATAAGTAATTACCAAAAAGCATTGGCTGTTCAAAGGGATCTTTGGATCTCAGTTTTATATAACCTTTAGATTTAGGATGTAGCAACATAAAGAGTAATGTGAAAGATTCGATATTTTCAATTGGTCTATAAACATCTTGGTATAGCCAACTTGCCATATGAATTCCTTTTGCTATTGTTGTTCCTTCGTCTGACGCAAACGACGCGCAAGTACCTAGCAATTCCAAGTCTGGAAAGTCATCTTTCTCGCCCGAGACATTACTTTTGATATATCCTATAGTTTCAACTCCAGCCAATGAAGTCAAAGGTCCGTCTCCAAATTGACTGTATTGGATTGTATCACCGATTGAAATTTTTTTTTCAACTATTGTTATTCTAGATGAGTTTAATGTAAATATTACTGAAGGAAAAGTTATATGATCGTAGAGGGTCTGCCCTACTTTTAGATCGTGTATGACTTCAATACCCTTCGACTCTAAATGTTCTTTGGGTCCAATTCCTGACAACATAAGTAAATGTGGTGATTCAATAGGTCCAGCTGAAAGAATTACTTCTTTTTTAGCACGTATCCTATATCGTTGTTCGTTTCTTTGAAATTCAACACCTACGGCGGTTTTGGTCGTGCGATCTATTATTATTTTAGTAACTATACTATCTGTAAGTACGTGCAGATTTTTTCTTTTCTTTATATTATGCAAAAAAGCTTTGGCGCTGCTCATCCTTATTCCACGGTTCATTGTACTTTGTATATGACTAAAACCAAAACTGTCTGGGCTGTTATAGTCAACTCGTTTATTGCCCAATTGCTTCGCTGCATCCAAAAATGCCTTTGACAGCTTAGACCTTAAAAATATAATTGATTTCTGTTATTGGATGCGATATGCGATAGATATATACTTTCAGATAGATTATATTATAAATATAAATTTACCGGAATGGTATATCTTCTACATTTAGTTCGCCGTTATATCCATGCCAAGGTGAATTTTTATGTTCCCGAAGATTGGCTCGTTCAGATTTAATATAATATGGCATTACTTCATCGTATGACCTAAAATTAGAGTAAACGATTGTATATGTAGTTGATGTGTGTGTATGGAATATATATGTAAGTACGATCTTAGTATATGATACTGCCAAATCACACTAATACTCCTAAAGAATACTTGGAAGTAGTATAGATTTTTCCATATTTAATAATTTATTAATTTTCATCATATTTTTTATGAATTAGCATTATTTACCATCCAATATTCCCTTTAGCTGCAATTCTGTCCCAATCAAGTTTATTTCCTCTAGTATATATCATGTAATTCACGACACTCGAACCTCCGACTGCTTTGCCTCTGGGCCAAAAACATCTTTCATTTTCCATACCTAGAAGTTAAACATTAAACATGTTAATTTATTACATATGATTATTTTCACAATTGGACGACCCCAATTTATATGAAACAAGATGATGATCGAAATTTCGACTGTGTGGTTTTCATGACTCTTACTATATTATTTTTATTTATCACCTCTCGTCATTGAAACCTGAAACCAAAATGATTTCTAATTTTATCTACGCCAAAGGGACGCTTTTTTACAAAGCAGGGTTGTCACAGACTGTTTTTTACGTACTGAAATCCCTACACATATTTTATTTTCACTAGTGTCCCCTTTGACGCGTTAACAACGCGTTGCCTAGCAACATACATACATGCCACTTTATATAAACATGGATCTCAAACCATGGTAGTGTGTGTAATATTTATTTTATTAATTTAATATATTTTTTAAGCATTATTTAAAAAAAAAATCATTTTGCACTCCTTCGCTATATAGGCTATAAGTGCGTCAAGTTTCATGCTTCTCCATCAGCGTACTTTTCGTAAAAAAAGGATACAAAGTTTTTGCTTTATGTATTAATATATAGATATATCAAGTCACATTTTATTTTCATATATCAACGGAAAATGTGCATCTCGTTGAATAACTTTATTTGAGGCGGCTTTTTTAAATTTCTTAAGAGTTTAGTTGTTTTATTACGATTCTACATCAGATGTTCCACATTTAAAAATCGCTTTACACAGCCTAAATTATTTCTAAACCTAATAGCTAAAATGTTTCATCCAAACCCATTTAGTATTTTCAAAAATGTTCTCGGGTCGTTTTACATTACTTAAATTATGTTTCGGATATATATTTATTTTACAGACACACTCTTTTTACTGTTTTATTATAGTATAGATTATAAAATTTGTCCATTATGTAATAAATTTTTACATAAACTCTTTCGTTCACCTATCTAATTAAACATCATCCATCAAGTAAATAACTGGAACTTAAAAATTACACATTTACTACAAATGGCCTTATTATTATGAATTTTGTTCATTTAATTACTTGGTGTGATTTTGGAAAAATATAAACCATCAAAATTAAGGAAAGCGCGGCGTTGAGTTTCGCCACTCAGCACGCAATGGCTCAATTCGGCGGAAAGTGGGGAACGGAATCGTTGTACGACAACGGAGTGTCTTAACACTAGGTTCTCAGGTTCCCTCTGCCTACCCTACTTTATGCGGGATACAGCGTGAAGTTAAAAAAAAAAGAAAAGAAATTGTTTTATTGTATTCTCTTAAAAGAAACTCTCTTTTAATCTATATATACGTGAAGGCAAAACTTTGGATCCCTTTTTAAGAAAATTATATGGACGGCGGAGGATGAAACTTAGTACACTTATAGTTTGTATAGCGAAGGAGTGTACAATGATAATATCTTTTTAAAATAATGCATGAAAAATATATTAAATTAATAAAATAAATGTTAGACACAATAATATTTGACATGCATGTTTATATAAAGCGACATATACATTGTTCGACAACGCGTTGTTACGCGTCAACGGGAATTCTAGGGAGAATAAATGACTATGTAGTGAATTACATCACTTCAGGCCTCCACTCCGTGGCGCAATGGAAAAGCGTTTCACTGTAAGCGATATCAGTTGAAGCTTTATTTTAATTCGGGAAATTACTATAATATTTAAATATTAATCGCTCGCTAAGACAAAACCCGACGCTGAGTTCCACCACTCAACACCCAATTTGGGCGGAAAGTGGAGACTTTCTGACTTGACTACCTTGCTATGCTTGAAAAAATGTAAAGTTGTTTTTTAGTTTGTCATATTATTGACAATTCTACAAAGTAGCTATTAATATACATTCTCTAAGGACATAAGAATTATAATTATTTCCTACTTATTGATAATCGAAAATCACTCCGAGTTTGGAAAAAAATAAAATAAGCAATTAATGATTGTTTTCGTATGTAAATTGGTTATTCATGTATAATTTATTATTTAATCATACTAAAATAACTAAAAGAAGCATTTCAAATTCAATATGATCATGTTGAACATATGATTATAAAGGGTTATTTTCAAAAGAGCTTAATGTGTAAGTAACTAGCCCTTAATGTAGTAAAAATAAAATTGAGAGTAATTTAGAAGCAACTTAATAATATCTAATTATACCTGTAGCAAGTATGGATCTTAAAGTACAATCACATGTACGTACGGTACCTAATATACCTATTGATAGTATGATGTTGTGCTTTAAGTAGATGAAAAAACTAGTTCGTTTGTGTTTATAATTGAGGTTTTATCTTAAAGATGAACAAAATAAACTGGACACAAAATAAATCAATATTTTTGTTTGATAATATAATACATACCCATACAAACTCCAGGCTGATGCTCCATCAAGTAATGCCATACATAGTTCGTCGTTTGGAGCACAGGTGCTAAAATTGGTACACCAGTTAATATCGCTTCTCCTGTGCCAGCTTCTATTAGTAATACAGATGCCTTTTTGCCTTCACTTAGTCGGGCTGCAAGCACACTCCCAGCTGATCCAGCCCCGACCACTATAAAATCATATTCTTTGAGCGGTCCACTGAATTCTGAAAATAATTTAAGTACTGCCGTTATTTGCTTTCGCTTGTGGATACGAGAACCGCGAGTAATTAATACGGTATGCAGAAGTCTATATTAGTGGTTGTAGGTAGCTCGGAAGTAGGTGAATCGAGGGTGAATTATAATAATTATTGAAAAACTAATGTCATCATCCCTATTAAATAGTTTTTTATTCATATATTTATTCTTAAATTGATATATGTTTTTATTTACTTGACAACGTCAAACCATTAAATTTCTCCCCCTAAATTATAAATAACAATTATAGAAATATTACATTTTATATTCAAAAGAGTTCATCATGGTGCAGTCAGACAGCGTTGGACTGTAAACGTTGGTTCTTTGTTCTGTTCCCAGTAGAAGGAATAATGATATTCAAATTATTAATATTTCTTCGCCCTGATAAGAAAAGCGCGGCTTTGAGTTCCCCCATTTAAACATGCAATGTCTCAAATTCAGGCGTGAAGCAGCGAACGGAGTGTCTCTCTGACTACTCCGCTATGCTGGATAAAATATGAAGCTGTTGGTGCTACTATTGTATATTTAACTAGATGATAAACCAGCTAACTGATGCGTATACGTTTATTGCTAGATCACAACTAGCGATTTTATATTAATTAAAAATTACCTACACTTTTATTAAATATTACATAAGATATAAAATTATATTTAATGACAATAACAAAAACGTTCTAATAATGTTTACTACGAGACGAGGCTTCTTGTTTTCCCGCACACATGTTTCAGCATCCTCGATATCCGGATGCTCAGTTGCACTTGACATAATATGTTTCATCTACTATTATTAATGCCTTTATTATGTAATATAATAATTGTATTTCAAACAAAAAATGTGATAAATGTACGCATTTTTTGAATTTACCTTACTTTACCTAACTTCACGCTATGTCCCTAGCCATAGCCCGCGTCAGAGAAAGTGTCGGGGTAGTTTTTCGATGTAAATATACTTATATGGTGTGCATTTGTATCTATCAATCAATTAATCAATCTAAGAAAATCTTTCCATACTATTTTCACTTCTTGCCGCGTGTTTTTTAGTTTTTTTTATATTTTCTTCCCATATTTATGAATATTTATGCCATTACTGAACAATTTACGTTCTTATTTTATAGTGTATTAAGACAATATGCAACAAATTATATTATTTTTATTGGCATTACAAGGTCAAGGCTGTAGATAAAATATTTTTATACCGGTATTATTTTCAATTTAGTTTCAGTATGAATAAATGAACAAATTAAAATTAAAAATTAAACATAATTTATTTGATTTGAGCACTTTTAGGCAACGACTAATCCTTACTAATATTATAAATGCGAAAGTAACTCTGTCTGTCTGTCTGTCTGTCTGTCTGTTACGCTTTCACGCCTAAACCACTGAACCGATTTTGATGAAATTCGGTAGGAAGATAAAACTGTACTTGGGAAAGGACATACAATACTTTTTATCGCGAAAAAAATGGTAAAAGGGGACAAAATAAGGGATGAAAGTTTGTATAGAAGTTCCTTATTGTCAAACACAAAATCATGTAAAATTGTTCAACTGTTGACAATTTTCATACCTAAACCACTTAACCAATTTTGACAAATAGTCTAGACCTTGGGAAAGACTATAGGCTACTCCTTACCACGTTGCGCGATATAACCGAATTCGACGCGCGCGAAGCCGCGGGCGGAAAGCTAGTATGTAACATAAAAAGAGAATTTATAGGTGAAACTTAAATTTGAAAACCATAAAAATGCCTGCCCTTATAATGAAATTACGATTAAGGAAAGGTTAAGCATGTATTTTTGATTATCAACTTATCCACGTACATATCTGGTACAGATAATAAATTATATAATAAAGGTTTTATCTACTTTGTAAGATGTTTTTAATTATTTCTCATATTTCTTATGATTGATTAACTACATTAAGAAAATATTTCTTTTTTTTTTTATTTTATTTATTAAGGTCAACCAACAGTTTTACAATTTGGTACATATAAAAAAAGATAAATTGTTGAGTTTAATCTGTAAAATTACTGTGAAACTATTTTAAGGTTAACACCACTTGCAAAAAGTTAGTAAATATAATATTTTAAATATTAATTTTTATTATTTACTATACTCGTTTAATTTTTAAAATTAAATTAAATAATAAATAAATAAAATAAAATAAAATTAAACTTACCTTTTGGTATTTCATAATGGTCTTTGAAAGCTGAAAGGAAGTTGGGCTCAGATCGGATGAAGTTATATGCCGGCGTTTTCATCATCGTTTCCACAATTCTGCTTCTAACTGGTGTTATGTTACTTTCTTGTCTTTTTCTAAGCTTTTTAATGTCTTCATTGTATTCAACACGTGATATAGGCTTTGCGTAGTCTTCGAAAATCATACTTTCCTTATAAACATCACCTAATGTTGCGAAGATATTGTTTAAGAACAATAATATATACAACGTATTTTTTTTATTCATAGTTGAGTAAATAATTCAAAATATTTGATTATTGTTAATAAAGCTCGAATGTTGTGTCTTTGCGTCTCAAAATAAGACTGTTGTAGATTAAAAATATTTTATTATTTCCGTGTGAGTTGTTAAACTTGGTGTTTTAGGAATCAGTTAATATCTAAATAATATATATTATAAAAATGTATGAGCCAATAAATATTTATATGTAAAGGAAAAAAAATGTAAGAACATGAAACTTGGCACATGATAATATATTTTCAAAATATTGAATAAAATTATATTAAATTAATAAAATAAATGTTACACACATTACCGTGGTTTGACATCCATGTTTATATGAAGTGATATATACGTTGCTAGGCAACGCGTTGTTAACGCGTCAACGGGGACTAGTATATTTACAAAAATATACCTAGATTGCTATGCTATAATTTGGCATCTTATCTTCAGGGAGTTTTGGAGAATTTAAATTATTTTGAAACGTATTATTTTTAAGTGCCATTGCATATACAATTTATTAATTAAAGTTATAAATATTTCATTAAATTTGTATCGAAGTTTACATGTTTGCATGTTTTATACTTTCATAAGTGAAATTTTAAAATCATGTATTACCTCAAGGCAATTAATTATTTTATGTGTTTTTTTGACACCTAGGTATTTTTAATTTATTTGCTGAACAAATATAAAATACAAACTGTACAAAACCATTATATAAGAATCCACTCTAGCTTGTTATTTTGTGGCAGGGATAAAACTTGATTATAAAATACGTCACAAGTTCAATGCCTTTACTGTTTTTTTTTAAGTCCGCAGTTCATTAATATGTTAGTGGTCCCGTTGCGCAAAATATGCCTTGTATTAGAGTGTATGTGCCAAACATAATATGGTAGTGTATCTTCATTTTATAATTTTAAATAATTTCTAATGTATTATTGTAAAAGTATTGATTTTCTGAACTTTTTCACAAAATAAACTTTAACGAATTCTGCACAATTTTTGTGTTTTATATAAAGATTTGCACGTTATTTATTTCCCGTAGATTCTGTTCTGAGAACCGGCGGTATGTATAGATGAGATACCTACTACTTCTAATCCTATAAGCGATTATTATAGCATACTATTTTTTTTCGTTAATTGTTATGATGAGTGATCGAAATGAATCATTAACATGGGTGTCCCACCCATGTCCATGGATTGCAGTAGGTATTCATTGTTAGGCAGTTTTCTTTTCATTTCATAACATCTTTAATAATGCGAATTGCGTGGTGCCTTAATTTTATTGTTTTGTAAATAAAATATATCTTGTACTATTTGTTACTTAAACGTATTTAAATTTTTTTTAGGTACAAAAAAATGAATAATTAGTTTTGAAGTATTACTTTATATCACAGAGTTTTTGCGGTAGATCTAAAGCAGGTGTAAGAAACGGCAAGGTTGTCGCTACAAAGTAACGTAACGTATGTATAATTTCCTAAGCCAAAGGTTCTTGGAGATAAAAAAAAATATTGGCTATTAATTCAATTCTTTAGTTTTGCCATTATTTCATTTAAAATGTATAAAAATCTCGAAGGCCACCACGTAGGAAATCGCGAGTTAAAAATTCTATAATATAATTTATTTAAAAACATTGAAAGAATAGTACATTTTTAATTATGACTTCGAAACAATTATAGGTTTACGCATAAGTAAGGAGAAAATTTTATTTTTAACAACGCGAACCAGCGACGTACCCTGTTGATATGGTTTGATCATAAAAGTATTGATATGATAACTAGTTCTTAACTCAAAGACTCGTCAGCGCTCAACTAAATATTGTTGTGATGCCATCAAAATTTAAGCTCAATTTAATTGAGCTCTGACGAATCTTTGAGTTACTCGTAATATTTTTACTTGTGCATTTTACTTGAACATGATTTTTTTTTTTTTGTTAAAATTTTACAAAAAAATGTAATTATTTTTTCGCTCAATGGACAGAAAGAGATATATTTATGTATACCCCGCTCCTTGCGGAAGAAAAAAATTGAATATAAAAAAAATATAGTAATTTTTTATTATCGCTATTAAATATATAATTGATCGTATTTTGTCCTTTTTTTTGTCTATAATTACCAAATTATAATAAATTTAGTGTGTAACATCCTGTTATGTTTGAAGATATTTTATTACAATTTAGGTCCGTTGTATTAAGTAAGTCAAGTTGTATTTATTTATTAAGGCTAGCCAACAATTGTTACAATTATACATTCAAATATTTTACAATAATTCATAAAATGACACCCAATTGTGCAATTAATTAAAGGTTAGCACCACATGCAATAGTAATAATTAAAAAGAAATAATGATAATAAATAGTAATTGTATAACAATTGCCATAATAAAATAAAAATTATAATGAAATTGAGTTAAGTTAAATATTAGGTTCATAATTATCAATCAAATTTATAAATTAAATAAAAAATAAATTGAGTCTTCAAATACACATTAAATTTTCATATACAGTGTTTTTAAATTGTATTAAATAGTTTGGAGAGAGTCTGCGAAGATGTCCATGTTATTGCTGAGATCATTTGGGATTTTAATTATTCGACATACTGGAGAGATAGCACCCAGTACCGTTTTACGAAGAGGGACATTAAACGGTGAAATTTTATTTCGAGGGTATCTAGTTGGAAGTCGGAAATTAATTGAACTCAACAACTCAGCGCAATCGACAGATCCATTCAAGATACCTTGAGGAAAGCATATGTCCAGTATTTTGCCACGATTTCTTAAGGCGAGCATGTTGAAATGAGAAAGCTTTTCTTCGTAAGATTTCAAACGACGTTAGTGCTGTAGGACAAATGCCATAAAAACTTTTTTTGCACTCGCTCGATCCGCAATAAGTGAGTTGAAAAATGTGGTCTCCAAATAATACTACAATATTCCAGTATGCTTCGGTTTAGCGCATAATATAACAATATGTTAGTACTCGGATCTTTAGAATTACGACTGTTTCGAATCACAAAACCCTAATATTTGGGAAGACTTGTTGACAACAGAGTCAATACGCAAAATAAAGCTCAGTTTGGAGTCAACAATTACTCCAAGGTCTTTTTGTTCCTGTATTTCAGTTAACGTATATTGCTCTATCGTGTAGGAGGACTGTACAATGTTATGTTTTCTAGTAAATTTTATATAAGAGCACTTTGTTTCGTTTAAAGAAATACGGTTGATTTTGCACTGTTCAAGAACCCTATAAATCCCCCTGTAACAGCGCTACGTCATCAAAGGAGGCTATTTTGCGAGAGAACTTTATGTCGTCTGCAAAGATGAACGGTGTTGAGTTTAAGAAACAACTCGATATGTCTGTCTGATATATGGTATATATGTCGATATGATATGTATGTGTGTAATTGTGATCCCTGTGGTACTCCGGAATTAATATCGTATTCGTTTGACTCGTAGCCCTTGACGACAACAGCAAAGGATCTATTTGAAACATATGAATTGAACCAGCGCAGCAAAGGACCGGATCGGTATTAAGTATAATATTTTTGTGATTTATTGATGATATGATAATAAAAATCTTCAAATAAATCGTTTATTATAATTTTTGTTTACATGTTTATAACTAAGGCCATAGACGGGTAAGTAGGGGTAAGCGGCCTCTGCACATTCGTTCTAAATTTAGGCCGAGAGTTGTGTCTGATGAGATACAAACTCAGCCTAAATTTTAACCTTGTAGCTGTTCTTGGAACAAAGATAAAAATACAACTAATATTTTTGGAGAACATTTTTTTTCTCATCTATTTTTATATAGTATTTGATAAATGTAAAAATATATCAATGAAATGTTAAAAATTTAAATAAAAATACAAGCATCCCAAATAAGTGCAATAATTTCTTTTCAAGTAAGTACTGAGAGTAAGTTATAGCTTGTTTCTAATAATAATTTCTCTATAATGATGCTCAAAGATATGAATAAATAAATAAAGATTGTGAGGTATATATTTGTGGAGAGTTCGATGCTCCGACATGCTTTGAATTGCAATTCTTTAATTTTATTAATTCAAGGAAGTTTAATCACTATTTCACGCTGAAAAAACCATAACTTCTCATATTATAGTTATTAGTACTGATACAGATCTTTTTATCTTAGGAAATCATAGGTAGTCAGTAGATAGGGATTTGTAATTGACATAGTGACATCTAGTTATAAAGTGCCATAAAAAAATCTATAACAATAACGTAATTTAAGGTAATAAAAATAGATGGCGTACATTATGAAAAAATACTTTTTATTGCTTAAAAACATTTCAAAAAGTATTAAATCGCTCTTTATTTAAACACTGTTAAAATATTATCGATAAATAAGATATTAATATTTATATTATATGAACATGAATATTTTTTTCGAAAATAAAAAAAAAATGATAATTGATATTAACTAACATTTCGCAATCAAAACAATACGTAATTACGTCAGATTTATTTTTTATTATTGTGTATCTATCAGATATATTATGTTAAATAACTAAATTTCATACTTCCTTATTACTAAATTACGTACTTTTTTGAATGATGTAGTACGTGAGCATACATTACAGTGAATAAAATAAAAAATTACCAGGGGTTTGCCTACAATATATTATGAATAATTTTTTCTTCCTGCAGCATTCTGTCACAAGATGCCAATAATAAAATTTTGATTTTATTAAGTTATGTCCATTGAAACATAACATATATATCCCAATCTGATTATATTAGGTATAACATGATTATTTCTAAAAATAAAAATACTAAAAGAAATACTTATTCAGTGTTTTCTTCCTATTAAATATATTTATTTACACACAATAACTTATATGGATAATTTTATTTTCTTTTCATCTTTAAGTGGATTGGTCTTCTGATAAATATCCAATCAAGTCCAATTTAGTTGTTAATATTTATACAGTAATTTTCTCTCTATTTTTTAATGAAATGAAATTTAAAAATTTTGTCACAAATAGATTTGTGTTTATTACGGGCTTGTGTAAAACTGGTTCCAAACGTAGTTTTTGTAAAATGTAATACGACTAGTGCGTTGTTAGTGTTTTTGACTTCAACTTCTTTCTATATAAAATATTAAGTCAAAAAATGTGATTTCATATTATTGTCTATCATAGATTCCAAGTGTGTTTTATTAAATCCGCTGCTTTAAGACCGATTACTATAGCTGGTGCATTGGTATGCGCTGATATAGTCCGAGGAATAACACTTGAGTCAGCTACACGTAGTTTTTTTATTCCTTTCACTCTTAATTCAGGATCTACGACTGCCTCAGGGTCTCCATCAGGTCCCATACGACAAGTGGCTATTTGATGATGTAAAGTGGCCGTCAAAGTACGCACTGCGCATTCCCAATATTCATCTGTATCGAATACAAAAGACTTACATGTCTTATAATTAGCTGGATAGACTCGAGCGCCTATTTTTTGAAACGGAGTAGTTGCCACTAATGCTTGCACGTGTCTTATTGCTGCTATAAATGTATCGACATCACTACGTTCCGTCAAATAATTACCATACATACGGGGATGACTGAAAGGATTATTATTTTTTAATTCTATGTATCCAAATGATTTTGGATGTAACAACATTGGAAATGTACTCCAAGTATCTTTACCATCTATCGGTCCAAATGTCTCATCAAAAATACTATTAACTATTCTCATGCCTCTTCGAACAGATTTACTGGCTCCAGGTCCCCCATCAGATACAAATGATCCTCCAATATTAATTAGTTCCATATCTGGAACTGTAGGGTCTGGGTCATTTGAAATCGGTGTCTTTATGTATCCTATACCTTCTACAGCACCGGGAGTTGTGAGCTCATTATCACCATATTGCAACCATTTAATTATACTTTGAACATTAAGAACTTTGTTTTCAATAAAACTAATATCAGTTACATTTAAAGTAAATATTAAGCCAGGGAAGCATATATGATCGTATAATTTGCGTCCTACGGGAAGATCTTGTATCACAGGGACTCCAACAGATTTCAGATGGCTTTTAGGTCCAACTCCAGATAACATTAAGAGTTGTGGAGAAGCAATGGGTCCTGCTGAGAGAATAATTTCTTTTCGTGCTCTAGAAGTGCGTAGAATGTTGTTATGTATATATTCCACAGCATATGCTTCTTTAGTTTGCGGATTAATTAGAATTTTCGTCACCATAGTGTCGTGTAAAATATGTAGGTTCGGTCTATTTTTGTGTCTATGAAGGAAAGCTTTTGCAGCACTAAATCTATGTCCTCTGCTAGTTGTTACTTGTACTCTTCCGAATCCAAGTGTTTCAGGAGCATTGTAGTCTACTGTAGGGTGTCCTAGTATTCGACCAGCTTCAAGAAATATGTCAGACAGTTTTGTTCTAAAACAAAAAAAAAAGGTAAATTTACGTATTACCTATACGGAAGAGTTAAAAGATAAACTGAGTATAACAGAATATTACTTTACTGGTACAAATTCCACTGGCAGCACACCATCACGTCCTCTATGAGGCTCTTTTTCGTAGCCTCCTAAGTTACTTTTTTCCAGTGCGATATAATATTTTAAGATTTCATTGTAAGACCTGAAATATATACATTTTAGTAAGGAAAAACTCCTATTTATCATTTAAAATAGTTAATTTTAATAATAAGTCAATTGGATTTCATGCGGCGTTTAAATTGAAGTCATTGTACCAAGTAATGGTGTGTTAGTTAAATTAATTCTAAAGGCAAGATGGCGAATACACTGCTGCTTACCATCCGTAATTTCCATCTTCAGCAATTCGATCCCAGTCCCGTGGTCTAGCCCTTGTATATATCATATAATTTATAACACTTGTCCCTCCGATTGCCCTACCACGTGGCCAAAAACAGCGCTGATTTTTCATACCTAGAATTTTTCACGTTACCATTTATAACTTAATTTTTGTATATGTTAGCATATTAAGTAATTTAGTATTTGTTTTGACGGAAATTGTAAATATTGTAAGATAGATGTAAAATAACCTAGCGATAGTGGGCTCGCCTCACTACAACAAGTTCCACAGGGATAGTGTGTTGTGATAAGCGATGTGTAGTAAGTAGGTATTGTGTGTAAGTGTCGTGTAAGTATGTATCAGGTGAATATGGCATTAAAGGTATTTTAGTGCAGGGATCCCATTCTGCGTCGTCTCTGCGTTGACGTTTAACTTTACTAAGTGTTAATTAGATAGAAGAGCTTGGACAGTGGAGGTGAGCATTTATGCATTTGAAAGAGATTCTTATACCTACACTTGGGTCGCCAGTCCCAGGTACCGCTCAGTTTCTCTTACGATATGTATTAAGTTGTGTACTGATTTCATTTGTATTCATCAATATCTGTCTAAGCTATCCATAGCATATCCAAACCATATATATAAATTGTACTATTGCGTTTTGAATTAAAAAATACATGTAGAACAAAACGTAGTGATTTTTATACTATTTATGAGAAGCTAGATAATTAGTCAAGTCAAGTCAGTCAGAGCTAGGTCTAATAGTCATGTTTTAAAACATTTTAGATTCATTTAAATTTTGGTAGCCGGGATCAATAGTATTTTTCGTAAATTAATATTTTTATTGTTGGTATTGTATTATTTTCATGTGAAATGAAATATATAAAGCGCGCTAATTTATTATATAAAGGTAAATATGTCACATTTAGAAATAGTGTACCAAAAAGCGTGTTTGTAAATGCTTGACTAAACGATTTAATTCATTGAGTGGGCAACACTGGTTGTAATTATGGCCCTACAAAAGTAAAATATTATGATAATCATTAACGATCAATAAAATTCAAAGTTTACCCATGCAAACTCCTTGCTGAGGTTCCATATAATAATGCCATACGTAATCAGTTCCTTGAAACGTGGGTGCTAAAGCAGGTATGTCTGTTAACATCATTTCAGGTTTTCCTGCTTCAATCAGTAAAATTGTTACATTTCGATTTTCCGTTAGTTTGGAAGCCAAAGCGCAGCCTGCTGAGCCGGCACCAATTATTACAAAATCGTACTCAGTGTATGGCTCTTTTACACCTGAAATAAAAGTGAGACCTAATTGAATAAAGAGTTCTTTGTCATTTATCAGCATATAACTTAGATTTAGAGAGTTGTATGACATACATTATTACGTTCACAATCTTTAAAATATTTGCAACTTCTCTCTCTCCTTTTTATAGCTTTTACAACTAGAAGAGACTTCGTAGTCCGCTTCTCATCGTAATCGAGACATGAAGTTAAGTGGTATACCAGGGCGTAGAATAAAAAAAAAAAAAAAAATTATAAATAATCATTTGCCCTGAATAGCCTTAATGAGAGTGATGCGAGTCAACTAACCACATCGCGCCGCATGACAAGGAAAACCGACCCCATATACCGGGATAAGGCGAGGACAAAGAAGAAGAAGATTTGCCCTGAATGAAGATCGAAACCACAACCATTGTTAACATTGAGACGTTGCTTAACAGCTCGACGGTTGCCTTATATTTTAAAGGTTTTATCATAGTTCTATTGATGAATACTGACTGTTCTCAATTTTTGTATGAAACAAGTTGAATCATTTATAATAAATTATTATTCATTTATAACAAATAACAATTATATTTTTGTAAATGAATAACATAATTACATAGCTTCACGCTGTATCCCGTATATAGCAGGGTAGGCAGAGAGAACCTAGTGTTGAGTCACTCCGTTCCCCACTTTCCGCCTAATCGAGGCATTGCGTAAATGAATAACGATGCTGTATATTCGCGATGATGGGCACACGATTATTTTTTTAATGAAAATGATTTATTATGAAATTTTTCAAAAATTTCTTAACAATTTTAATACCTTTTTGATACGAGTTTAAAATTTCAAATTATATTATTAAATATGATAATAAAAACATATTTTTCATCTAATCCCCTTGAAGGTTTACCTCTATTGAGTTAATTTAGTAGAAAAGTAATATAATAAATATTAAATTTTTACTTAAATTTTTTACTCTTATCATCTCTTAAATATCCTCTGAATAAAACGCAACTGAAAAGCAATTCCACATAATAATTAAATTATAATTATGAATAAGGAAATTTTTGAAATACAACTTATAATCCCCATATTATTTGGTATAATTTATTACATATGAATAATTACACCAGCATATTAATACGTGAAGGAAAAATATTGAATGTAAAATTTAATTTTATACTTAAAGTTTATATGGAAAAGTTCCGAAAGTCAATATTTTTCATAATAAAATTATCATTAGAAATACATCAAGAAAAACGTGAGTTTGACATATACTTTTGTATAAAACAAAATGTTTTGTGGGCGGCGGGGATCACTTACCATCAGGTGACCCGAACGCTCGTTTGCCTTGTCCTTTCCATAAAAAAAAAAAAAAAAAAAAAAAAAAAAAACAACAACATGCGCGTTGCTAGGGCAACGCATTATTTACGCGTTATCGGGGTCTTTAGTTCAACTAATGAAACTTTAAATATAATATATCAATTATTCGTGTGTACTATAAAATCAAGCCAACCAACATCAATACGCACACAGGACATTTATTGTAATTTTCGCCCGATGTAGAAAAAGACAATGTGACTTAAGCGTGGCTAAAGAGGCTAAAGTAAACCTAAAACCTCGAGCTCGAGGTTGGAAATGCTATTTTGGGAGCACTTACAATATTTAGAATTAAAAAATGAATAAATAAAAAAAGAGGAAATGCTTTTTAAATTTAGTTATTTTTTTCGTAAAAGCGTAATTTTAGTTTTAAACTATCTTTTGTTTTTTTTAGTTAGATTTTTTTAAGAAAATGTATTTTTGTTTGGTGGTAGGAGGTTCGTCCTCCGTCTGGCTCGCGACCACTATCATGTCAAAGACGAACCGCCAAATATCTTATGATGTGTTCCGGTTCGATGGCATGTAAGCCAGGTTTTCCCCTTTCCCACCCATCCTTTCCCTAAAATGTAGTGGTTCCGATAGCGGACTACTACATTGTCCTCCCCTTCCATTTGTATCCTCTAGGTTGGCAACGCATCTACAACATCTCTGGTGTTGTAGATGTTCATGGGCGAAGGTATCCACTTACCATCAGGTGGTCCTTCTGCTCGTTTGCCATCCGTTATCCATAAAAAAAAAAAAAAAATTTTTGTTATATTGTATTTCCGATGACAATACTTCTTAATAGGTATGTAAAAAATATAATTAATCCAACATTTCAAAGTCAGTCAAAATCGGGCTCAAAGTTTCCGTTACATACATCTGAAGCTGATAAAACCGTATTGATAAAATCACTTTCTCATTTGTTAGTCGCTGTATAAATTTAAAATGCATTTTTTTATCGACATTACCACCTCGTCCTTTAATAACAGCTTTACAGATTCAGAATTCAATTATTTCGATGATTTCTTTTAAATAATCAAAGTCAGTTTCATTCCGAGTCTCCTACAGGTGATTAAATACAAGCCATAAAAAAATAGAATAAATTAAATATTTAAAAACTAAGAGTATTCAAAGGAAATGGTTCTTAAAAAACGGACCTTGATCTTTTGGTAGTAGTGTATAAAAATAATAAAAATAGACCTATATTTTTTTATTTTCACGCTTTATTCCGCACGTAGCAGGGTAGGCAGAGAAACCAGAGAACCTAGCGTTACGGCACTTAATTCTTTTTTAACATTTACAGTTCTTGTCTTTCGCTGAATTGAGGCATTGCTAGGTGGCGGAACTTAACGCCGCGCTTTCCCTTGTTATTAGAGCGAGGAAATGAAAACACATACACATAAATATTAATTAGTATTTTCATATCATGGAGTAAGAATCGAACCCACAACCAGTTGCGTTTACAGTCGCACGCTTTTGCTTCTGCGCTACGACAGGCCTCTAATTTAATAGTCCTAGTTTAAAGTATTATATATATATATATATCAATGAATTATTTTTCGAATATTTATTTAATTGCTTGGCTTTTCATTACTTCTTTATTTTACTTCTTTTTACAGCACTTCTCTTAACTTTAATTAACAAAACGTTTATGTTATCCTTGTAAAAACGGATATGTGTTTCGTTTCTTGGGTTTGGTAACAAGGCAAAGTGCGGCGTTGAGTTCCGCCACTCAACACGCTATGCCTCAGTTTGGCGGAAAGTGGCGAACGGAAATGTTTAAAGAGAATGGAGTGTCTTTACACTGGTTCTCTCTGCCTATCCTGCTATATGCGGGATACTGCGTGAAGTAAAAAAAATAATAATTTACTGGCGAGCTTTTTTTTAGGTCTCATATTTGTACTTTAAAAAGTTAGGTAAGCCGGTGGGAATCGAGTTGTATGGACACCTTGCCACTGCTACTCGGGGAACTCCCCTAGTGGGAATCGAACCCACAATTAAACATCTTTCATCAACATTCAGACACTGATCAACACCAGTATGGTCTAAAAAGCTCCACTTTTTATCTTTCAAAGCTAAACTCTCAGTTTGAACAACAAATCATTTCATAGAATCGTAGCGACACTTCCACAGATTAACGTGAACATTTATTTTCGGCTTTGGTCCACTATTGTCGTACTTTATTTCGTACTATGAAAGCAGTGGCTTAAACTTTGAATTTATCCATGTTGATCCTTGTCCTTGTATGTGAACATTATATTTGTTTTTTTAGATAATGAAAAACTTCAGCTATCCCAGAAGCTACATATTTTGTTTAACTTAGGAATATTCTTAATTAATTTAGTGTCTTTAGTCTATAGGTATAAAAATTATACCTATCTATTTAATAGATGCCTAGAGAAGTTAATGTTTAATCCAAGTAAAATCTTGCATGCGATAATTTCTGTAGTTATACGGTTGGTATTTAAAATAAAGGGATGATCGTGTAAATGATGTGAACCATTACTGTGTAAAATGTTTATATTTGAGAAATTCTTACTCCCCTATATTCGTCTTGCAATAATTATTAACAATATGTACTCGTAATTGTAGAAATGAGTGAATGAAGATTGTTCAACCATGTACTTAAAAATTTATGTTTAAAAAAGAAATATGTCTTGACGCTTGTTATAATCTTCATTCATGCTAAGAAAATTCGAAAAGTGCGACATATCAACTTCGTCCTTTTTGTGCGCTTAATTTCAATTAAATCCATTTTAATAGAATACATATATGTTGTAGTAAAATAATTAATATTACCTTTCTTCGTATTAAAATATCACAAACCAATAATATAAAAAAAGAATTAAAACTAAATAACATTCGATTTGGACTGTTGTAAGTATCTCATAACTTCCCACTACCCAGCTAATAGTAATGATAATCAATACAGAAAAATCACATATTTTTTTTTGCTTCAATATGATAATGTTTGTGATAAAACACATTCCTGCGTTTAAATTGTTGTTACTTCGTGCTACATTTACACAAGTTTTAGGCACTTCTAGATAATATCTTTGCATTTTCATAACATGTACCTACATGCATTCAAGGTTGTATATCTTTTTATGTTTTTTATTTGTAAATTTTATAACTTATTTCCTCTAATTTTACTTGAATTTTTATTACGTTGAACTAAATGTCACATTGTAACTGATTTCTTAGATTTAGATCTATGATTTCTTAATAAAAATCAACGTTATTAAAAAGGCACCCTAGCCTTTTTATTGTCTCTCATCTCTTAGATTTCTAAATATCAATGAAAATTGCTGCATCTGCCTCATACTGAACAACTTATTCAGGTTTCAAAGGTAAAAAAAAAAATGTCATCTGAATCTTTTCTGTAGCTAAAGATAACATATAGGCGTGTACAAAACACGACAAAAATTGTGTACAAAAAATGACAAAAATTGAACAAACATTTGAACATTATTAGTTATTTGTGTTTAGTTCACATATTTACGTTATATTTTATAATAGAATATGTTTCATATTTTTTCATATTTTCAGAATATGAAATGGAGAAATAGAATAATTCATTATTTATAATTACTGCACGAACGTTTTAATCGACACATACACAACTAAACCAAAAACAAACGAATATTTGATGAAATTTATGAAATGTTAAGTATTAATGGTAAACTTACCGTTAGGTAAAGGATAAGAGTCTCTCAGGAAACTAAAAATATCTCCAGGGTTGTTGTGAGAGCCTCCCATTACTTGCATAAATTTATCTATTATGGGGTTATCTGAAAGTGACCAGATCTTTCTATCACTTCTAGTTCCAGAAGTATTAATATCATCGTCATAATTTTCGATTGTGATTTCCTCGTCTTCGTCATTAGAGCTTTGAACTCTTGTCACGAATAACAACGCTATATAAATGTATATATTAATTTTCATTTTGGGCCAACACCAGTGAACAAAATATTAATGAATTGACGTCCAAAACGCAAGCGAAGGTTAGCTCAACTGACCTGTGATGTCTTGAATTGTATATCTGTTACGAGTTGTACGAGATAATACGATTTTGATTCTTTTTCTAAATACTAGTTAGAAAAAGAAACAAATTAATAATTAAATTAACGTACATACAGTACTACATATTCACGCTGTATCCCGCATATAGCAGGGTAGGCAGAGGGAACCTACTGTTAAGACACTCCGTTCTCTACTTTCCGCCGAATTGAGGCATTGTGTGCTGAGTGGTGGAACTCAACGCCGCGCTTTGCCTTGTTACCCAACCCTGGAAATGAAAAATTCCATTTCCGGAAGTGGGAATCGAACCCACAACCTGTCGCATTTACAGTCGTATGCTTGTGCCTCTGTGCCACGACAGGCGTTAATAAATAAAATTGATATAATATGATATAATTTCATAATTAAAGTTGATACTAGCTGTTATTGTTTGCACAAAATGTATCTGGCAGGTCCGACATATTTGGCGCACCAAATATGTCCGAAGAGTGGTACTTTTAGTTTATAAAATCACGAATAAAGCCTCTAAATTGAACTTTACTATAAATGCTAAATCATATGATTTAGCATTTATAGTAAAGTTTAATTTAGATTGGTAGGAAAGTGACTGCCTATATATGATAATGTTGTGGGTTAAAGTATGTATTTTCGATTCCGGTGTTCATGGACAAGACCGGTATAAAGATGGGCTGTAGCCTCTACATTAAGATGAATTTTAAACAACGTACATATTTTGATCGTAAATGTTATATAAACATATCATTTCTTGATAAAAATATACGTCGTAGCGCAGTAGGACTATGTCTGTCTGTAAAAGCGATCGTGAGCTCCACTCGAGTGTATAATTACATATTTAAATTATTTCATTTTATTTACATTTCTCCGCTCTGGTAAGGCCAAATGCGGCGTTGATTTCAGTGTTTTGAAACACAATATCTCGAAATAGGTGGAAGAGTATCTTGATTGTAAATAGACTTTTTACGATTGACATGTGATGAACATTTTTATGTCATTATTGGAAAATTTTTGATTGACTACATCAAGGGATCATTAACCGAAAGGTTAAAATTTTTGAGTTCAACAACCCATCGCAGAAAATACATCGCAAAGCAAAAAGTCACTTAGCGACTTTTTAAATTCTTTTAAAAAGACACATAAAATTTAAATTGTTTAATAATATACATGTGTTTATATATTTATACTGGTTTGATACGGTAAAAATAATAATAATCATAATTTATAATACATAAATAATGTTAAGTACAATTTACTAAATGATCTTTCGAAATAAGATAATTATTTAGATATTACTATTAAGATTGATAAGACTAGTGAAAATAGATAGGATACCAATTTATAAATGTTAAAATAATCTATAACACTTTCACAAAACTGAATAGGTCATTATATATCACCAAAATGAATAATCTTTTCGTTATGGTCAAAAATACAGGTAAGAGACTAATCATTTGTAAGAGTTGAAAATTACGTAGCTATTTGTAGCTCCGTCCTCCAAATAGCTACATCATTTCTAATCGAGAGGTCTAGTGATAAAACGATGATAAGAATGATACCTGAAGCAAAACGGAGCGGTAAGAGAGGTAGGGAGAAACCTCGGTTGACTTTCAGGAACAGAGTTTCATTAGGAATAAAGCCTGAAGCTAAATAAGTTGAAAATTACTGCAATTTTCCAACACCGCAATATACAGTAGTAGATGATAGGCATTCTTTTATTTTTTTTGTTTTGCCCTATTTTATAAGAGAGTGCACCATAAATAGGCCAAAGAAATACCAGACATACTTAGTTCAAGTAGAAAAAGAAAGTACCTATCTATATTCTGTTAAGAGAGATTTGAGAGTATTAGTAACCCCATTGACGTATAAAATATACGGTGATGTATTTCTGGTATAATATTATACAAATATCGCAAATTTTGAATGTCTTTTCGTTGTACACTATATGTATGTCAATTTTCATAATCCTTCCTCTGCAAAATTTCAATAAAAACGAATGCAAAGTACTTCCATCACATTCACTTATAATGATAATCTCTGATTTCAAACAGTCACCCACACTAACGCAACCTGGAGATAAAAAGAGAAATGACACTAGCGAGTGTATCTAATGTTTAACAGGGGTATCGGTAAAACCGGGATAAAATAGATTCCGGGGCTAGGATCGAGAAGCAGTGGAATAGATGCTCCATTTTAAAAATATCTAATTTCCTAAACTCGTGACTAAAATATAATAGCATAAAAGGGAACAGCAGTTACACACCTAAATTGCCCACGGTTTAATGTGAGATTCATGAGAACCCGTTTATATTTTGTTTGTGTTTAATAATCTCCGCGGCGAATTTCACAAACATGTCAAAAATTTAAAGGAATATTTGATGTCGTATAACTTAAGTATGTAAGTACCTAGTAATGAATTTCGTTATTTTTTTTATTACATCAATATACTAGTTCATTAAATATATATGTAAATAGCTGCTCTTTTATTTTAAATTCATATAAAAAGTATTTCTCTATATATTCCTGTAATAAAGGATAGTTGTCATGATTTTTCACGGTGTAGATGCCCCTTAAGAGCATGTTGTGTCAATTTATATTTCTAAATAATTTTTAGTATTCTGTTATATCTTTTACTTACTGTATTAGAATCATGTCTCAAAAATATAAAAGAAATAAAGGAGTGGGATCTCGAGTATGTTTTTGGACAACAGAAGAGTTTAGGCTACTATCGATGACATCATTATATTAATACCGGAAGGAAAACTGAAGGAAATCTGGATCCCTTTTTATGAAAATTATGCGAACGGAGGACTATGAAAATTGTCATACATATAGTGTACATGGAGAAGAAGTGCAGATAACATTATTTATAATAATGTAATACTTAAAGACATATTAAATTGATAAAATAAATATTACGCACACTTTTATTGGTTTTACTTTTATGTAAAATCACATTCCGACAAACCGAAAATAGGGTCTCTAGTCTGTATAAAAAACCCGGAAAAGTCATAGCAAAAGTTTTTAAAAATTACACAATATCAATAATGTCTATCCCACTGACTGAAGGTTTTATTTCTTCTACTTTCTGAAGAATCTTTACTTTTTAGTATTTTTATGGTGGGGCAACTACACATAAAGAAGCGCATCTATACTCAAAAAGGTGTTCCTTGGGTGATGATTGATAAATAAAAAACGATAATTCCTTTGCCTTCAAATGTTTTCGAAGACCAGTGATACGTACATCGATTCTGCAATTATCTCATATCCTTTTTAAAGTAATTTGTTGTTAATTGGTACGTCAGTGTCGTTGTACGTATGCCTGTACACAACACCGTGCTGGTACCGACGGTATTATACGACAGTGAAACGTGGGTGTGTCAAAAGAAGAACGAAAGAAAGATGAAGGCTGCAGAGATGTGATCTCTTCGGAGAATATGCGAAGTCAGTTTGGCTGACCGGATCCGCAACGAAGAGGTACTTAGAAAGACAGGTATTAGTGAGAAATTTATAGTAAGATTGAAGAACAACGTGCTCAGGTGGCTTGGGCACGTGGAGAGGATGAGTGGTGAAAGAATGGCAAGAAAGATATAGGGGTAGGGGGAGACCTCGGGTGACCTTCGAGACCACAATAGCAATGATACCCAGAGTCATACACGTAAAAAGCATGAGGACTCCCGGAGGGCATGTATGAAGAGGTTAATGACTGTGGACGAGGCGAAAGAGGTATGCAGGGACTGTAGCATTTGGCGCTCCGTTCTCTCTGACTATCCCGCTAGGGACAAAGCGTGAAGCAAAGTAAGTCAGTAAGCAAGTTGTTAATTGGATTGTCCTGGATTATATTAATAAAATATATTATTATAATAGAATATTATTATATCATCGGATCCGGACACGTGAAAGCTCTCAAGCAAAGCGGTTGACAAAAAGTGAATAAAATATAATAAATAGCGTGACAAATTTTTTTTACACTGATGTATTTGTAAATACAGGTGAAGTTAATAAAAGCTTTATTATTTTTTAAGTACGTAATTTTGCTCGAACATTTTGTTAGAGAGAAAACAAAATAATTTTCAAAGCCATTTTTTTGGCATGTAAAGATGAAAATACTTTTATTTGATTCGTAAATTATTTTAAACTATTTAGGAGCTTCAAGTCAAATAATTAACATTTATTTTTTACATTTATGACTATGAATTAATATTTCCTTAAAAAAAATTAAAGCAAAGTTTTAAAAGAGTCATTTTGCTCACTATTTACTATTTTGTAAAGTCAACGGATGTTAAATGTGACAACATATAAACAACGTGTATAATATAAACAATGTGTATAATATAAACTAGTGCCCCCGTTGACGCGTTAACAACGCATTATCTTTAGTAATGTATATGTCACTTTGTTTAAACATGGATGTCGAAGCATGGTAGTGTGTGTAACATTTATTTTATTAATTTAATTTAATATTTATGAATTATTAAAAAAAAATAGCATTCTCTTCTCTATATAAATTATAAGTGTGCCAAGTTTCATGCTCCTCCGTTTGCGTAATTTTCTTAAGAAGGGATCTAAAGATTTTGCTTCACGTATTTACATATAGATACCTACTAGGAAATGAAAACTTATATTGTGGAAAAACCTATCATTGGAATTTCTTTTTTTAAATTGTAAAAAGCATATTACATTTTTTATAATTAGGTACCGATTTTTATTCAGCTTAACGTATTATCACGCATAAGATGGAGAACCTAGTGTCAAGACACTTTGTTCTCCTCTTTTCGCCCCAATTCGACACATTACGTATTGAGTGGAACTCAATGCCGCGCTTTATTTAACCAGAGTAGGGAAATGAAAATAATTCAAATATAATCATTCCCCTGAGTCAAAATCGAACCCATAATTAATTTTTTAACACACTTTACACTGTCCCATTGAGCCACAGTGGTTTCTCTTTAGGATAATAATAACAATATTTTGTTGCAGGTAAGATATGTTAACATTGAACCAATTGTTCGCATCGCAGTTTGATTAAACTTCATGCGCTATTGCCTCTTTAAAGTTGTAGGTAAGTTATAATATAAGCGAATGAAATAGAATTAAGTAGCGCATTTATATTCTCCTAACGTCTTCGACGTTTACGAATATTAATATTTATGGTGTGCTGTGTATGATCCGAGTGATGATTTGTTATTGAAATATTAATTTTAGTTGGGAATGTTTTGTAGACATAGTTGGCTTTCATATGTAGTATATTATTACAGGATTTTATTTAATTAGTCTTATTTTTTATCCTTTTCTGTTATCCGTTATGCGACTATGTTAGCGTATTCAAGGCTTACAGCACTAACGAGGTGCAGTGATATTTTCCGTATGTCTGGACAGCGAAAATCAGGAGTCTAAAGTTTGTGTTTCGGTTTGTGCTTATTAGGTATATATTTTAGACCTAGTGTAGAAAAGTCAATTACTCTTTATTCGTATTTGAAACATTGCAATGCCTAATCTGTGATTTTGCTATAGAAATTTGGCTTAAGGTCATACGTTTAATTTAACGGTATGAACAGAACAGAAATGTATTAAACATCTATAATATATTTATCTGTTTGTTATAATGCTGTGCTTTTTTGACTATTTAGTATTAGAGTCTTCGTTATTCAACTTAAATTAACACAATCTTAACTTTTTAAAATTAGTAATTCTTAATATAAAATACTTTTGAACAAGATCAGCTACATTACGGTCATCTCATTAGAGATGACCACTATGACTATATTAATAGTGACACTATGACTATATTAATAGTGATAGTGTCTTTGTGATTTGAAATTAGTGAGATTTTAGACTATGTTAAAATTTGTCGAATTACTATTATAAATTGTTTATTTTTACAAATATTTCTAAACATAATAGCTATGGTTATACTTTTGAAGGGGCCTCGTAAAACCTATTAAGGCTCGTAATTCTCAAGCATTTCGAATCTCTTTTCCCTGGATCGCGGTATCCACACGGTGAATCCATGGTTTTTTTAAGGAATTTCTTCTAAATTATGTTTTCTCTCTAGAACTGCTCTGCGCTGAATCAGTAATAATGAAAAGTAACATGATTTTTATAGTATCAGCTTGGAAATGTGAGTGGGGAACGCAGTATTTTTTTTTATGGATAACGGATGGCAAACGAGTAGAAGGACCACCTGATGGTAAGTGGCTGGTGTAGATGCATTGCCAACCTAGAGGTTACAGATGGACGGGGAGGATAATAAAGTAGTCCGCTATCGGAACCAAACCTGGCTTACATGCCATCGAACCGGAACACATCATAAGATATTTGGCTGTTCGCCTTTGACATGATAGTGGTCGCAAGCCACACGGAGGACGAACCTCGTACCGCCAAACTACTGGGATACCCGCCTCTTACGAGACGCTATCCAGCGGCGGAGGGGAATTGTATTCTAACCCCGTCCCCTCACAGGGAAAAAGTGTGGAGTGTCTTTACACTAGGTTCTCAGGTACCCTCTGCATATATGCTATATGCGGGATACAGCGTGAAGCTGAGCTTGAAAATAGTTCTATAACATGATATATTAAATCCTTGAAAAGAAAATAAAGAGCAATGTCCGAAATTATGAATATGACGCTTAAGTTTATATTCAAAAAATAATTAGTTTTGTAATAGATTATTCTAATATAAAATAAAAAAAATCGAATGATATTGACATATCACTCAATAAGTATGTGATAGTATTATACCTTTTTTTACGTTGTAGTTAAAGCAACAACAACCTTCATAAGTAATTAACTATACTAAATTCTTTATTTAGATTCTAACGATTTTTTTTCTTTCATATATTTAAAAATAAAAATGTTCTTGTCAAGTGAAAATTTCTTTACCGACGTTGTGCACTTTTTTTGATGAGTAAAAAATGTTAAACTCACTTTAACCCTGATCAAAAATTCGTAAGACGTCGTTATAGCTCTGAAGTGTGTGTTATTTTATTAATTTTATATATTACATTATTAAAAATAATGTTTTCTGCACTTAACCTCCATATAAACTGTAACTATACCAAATTTCATACTCCGCCCTCACAATGGTCGTAAAAAGGTATGCCAAACTTCCCTTCAGTATTTCTTCACGTTTTAGTATAATGATATAAATTGTCATACCTGTGTACGATAATGCAATAAATGAATATTATACCACATGAGTTATAGTAGTTTTAAACAAACAATTAAAGTAACTCGTGCAAAATTATTCCCTAACCAAAATATCTAATGTGTACAACGTTAATATTCAAGTTTTCACTTCTGCCGGCACTCCCGGAGTGCAATCCGCTGTACGCTTCGTCCGCTGTGTTGTTTTGTTTGTTTTTGTTATTTATAAAAAAATATATAATATTATACAGGTACAAATATTTCATGTAATTTGTTCATCTAAAATATATGTTTAGTTTACCGACATTATTTCGGTGGTTCACCTTTAACTAATAACTAATTGACAAGGCCATTTGAGGTAAATAAATACATACCAAAAAGGTTACCTTAAAATCAAAATAAGTCGAATGATTACTAGTATGAAGGTCCACTATATATTATAGGAGAAAAAATATAAAATGCTTTAGCTACCCGTCATATTTATTTTATTAAAAAATATGTTTATTGTATTGATGTCCCTAATAACATTTAAATATTGCACATTCATTTATGTTATAATAAATATTAATATAATTATTTGAAAAATTTGTTATAATAACTTAATTCTAATAATACCCTACATAATTTAATTGGTCGGAGTTTGATTGATTCTACTACACGAAATTCCACTTAAATTATCACAGCTTTGTTAAATTCCTTAACCTCATAATTCATTATGTTACTGTCATTTCTCTCCCCAATCCTCCTTAATCATATCAGCTCCTTTCTCCGCTATCATAAACGTTGGGGCATTAGTGTGACTCGACACAATTTCAGGCATTATACTAGCGTCGATTACTCTTAAATTATTAATACCATGTACCCTCAATCTGGAATCTACAACTGACGAAGGGTCAGTTTTGGCGCCCATTTTACATGTTCCACTTTGATGATAAATTGTAAAGGTGAACATTTGTGCTTGACAAGCAAAATACGCGTCACTTCCGAATGGCCCATGCTTTAAACATTCGGCTATAGGTACATCATATAGTTTCGTTCTCAATTTCCTCATTGATGGTTGCCTTGAAATTTCTATAGCTACCTTGATACCTTCTACAATTTTCTGCAAATCTTCAGAATATTCAAAGTAATTTGGTATTATTGTAGGGTGCACTTTAGGATTTTTACTTCGTAACATCACTCTACCTTTCGATTTCGGCCGCATAAGCATTGGGAATACCATGAAAGCATCGGTAGTACCTAACGCGCCATATGTATCAGAATAAATTTGTTCGTCGAAACCAAAATTGCGAGGCAAAAGTGGGTCGGAATTTAGTGCACCACCTATGAAAAGCAATTCCATATCAGGCCAACCAGTGATATTGAATTTATTTTTTAGTTCTAAAAAGACCAAGGCTTCACAACCGCCGGGTAATGACATGGGTCCCTTATGAGTTCTCATCCATTTAAATACTAAGTCCAAATGATTTATAATATAAGTCGTTGATACAGATGATTCATTTTGAGATTGTACTACAAATTGAAGGCCACCAGCTGCGATGTGATCCATCAGGTTATAACCAACTGGTAAATTCTTGGCTACTGGAATATCTAACGATTCTAAATGATCCCTTGGGCCAATACCAGAAAGCATTAGGAGTTGAGGAGAATTTATTGCTCCTGCTGATACGATAACTTCTTTTTTCGCCAAAACTTTGTATTTCTTACCGCGCTTCGTGAATTCTACTCCTATTACTTTAGATTGAGTAGAATCTAAGATAAGCTTTGTGACCATGCTCATTTTTGATACGTGCAAGTTATTCCTTTTGTTGATTGGATGCAAGTAAGCTCGACTAGAACTGTGTCTGGTGCCATTCTTCATTGAAAGTTGCAAGAAAGATATTCCAGAGGGATTAGCTCCATTATAGTCATTGTACTTGAAACCTAATTCTTGACCACCTTTAACCCACGCTTTGCTTTTAGTTGTACGGAATGGAGCGTGTTCCACGTTTAAGTATCCATCATGGCCATGAAATTTATTGTCATCAAATGAAGGTATGTTAAAGTTTTCAATTTTTTTGAAATATGGTAGTACGTCATCCCATCCCCAGCCTGCGTTGCCCATTGCTTCCCAATTATCGTAATCATATTGTGCCCCTCTAGTATATATCATATAGTTTAAAACACTGGATCCACCGATTACTTTACCACGTGGCCAATTACACTGCTTATTTTCGAATCCGGCGCAATATTTATTAGACGGTTTTGTTTTATATCTCCAGTTAGCATTCGTAAATTGTAGATAATTTGCCAAAAGTGGTATATCCATCACATAGTTTTCATTAACACCCGCTTCTATCAGAAGGACTTTCCAATCAGGTATTTCTGTCAACCGATTTGCTAGCACACACCCTGCCGTGCCTGCTCCTACTATTATAAAATCATACTCGGAAAGAATATTTTGGTGATCTGGTGGCTCATTATCTAGCTGATTCGACCCTTCTTGTAAAAATTGCATAACAGATGAAATTGGATTCACTTGTGTTTTAATGGGTATTACAATCGTAAAAAACACCCACAGTGCCGCCGTCAGAGTCGACTGTCGACGCTGGTGCCACATCTGTAAAAATAATAATTAATATTCGTGAATAGTATGCATACATATTTGTTGACTATTGAATATTTATCATATCACCAGAAAAAAAAGTAACTAAACTACAATTTCATTTTAAGTAACATCATTCGATGTAAACAAAGGGATAAATGCAGTAGCATTTTAATGAGGCATAGCCTTGATCAGTTAGTTTATAAAATTTCAAAGGATGTCTTATTTTCCTCAGAGACACAGTGTCGTTAATGAACTAGATTCTACAGGGTATCGTACAGCTTCTATCAAGGTGCTTATCATTCATCATGATTCCGATTGTAAAACCGTTTTAGTAGTGTAAGGTTGTCTAAATTTATAATTTATTATATTATAGTTAATTCACGGGCAGACACAAACTTTAACAACTATTACTACTAACATAAAGTTATAATTTTTTATAAGCAATCAATAATTTAGGCCAAGGCACGGCATTTGAAAGACAATTTTAATTCAAACTTGTTTTATGTAAATTCAATTAGACAAATCTTGTTAAATAGGAATTCACAATAAAAATTAATATTGATTAGATAGTAAACTTAGTATCAGTATAAATCAATCGTTGTTTTAACAGTTTGGAATTTATTATTTTAATTCTCTTGTATAAGTTATTTTTTTTAACTATTTAGTTTTCTCGTCACCTCAATTCCATTACTACTAACCTAAGTTACCAACACTAATTTACTAAATCGGTTATTCGTATTCTTAGTTAATTATGTCTGTAAAATAACAGGATATTCACTATTAAATGCACACTGCATTTAAACCATTATCCGACGATTAAATACATTGATAATAATTGAACTGTTGTGCATCTCAATTCTATTTTCCGAGAAGGCGTGCTTGTAACGGTTGGCCTATTCATGTAATTGAATATTATATACATTTGAGACATAATACGTTAAATATGTGTTGTTCTGGTTGACATTAAATGCTGAAACTAAATGATTAGTTCAGAAGATCATGATATTATTAATGGTTTTATTTTTATGAAACGTTTCTCAAACCAGAGTTGTAATTTTAAATATGTTTGTCAGTAATATATTTTTATATTGTACAATATGGTTAGTAAGTAATAACGCCTGTCGTGGCGCAGAGGCACAAGCGTGCGATTGTAAACGCGACAGGTTGTGGGTTCGATTCCCACTCCAGGAAATGGAATTTTTCATTTCCTTGGCTTGGTAACAAGGGAAAGCACGGCGTTGAGTTCCGCCACCTCAGCACGCAATGCCTCAATTCAATGGAAAGTGAGGAGCGGAGTGTCTTAACACTCCATCTGCCTACCCTGCTATAGGCGGGATACAGCGTGAAGTTTTGTATGTATGTATGTAAATTATAATGAGAAGAAAAAATATATATAAAGTTATATTATTTACTTATATTTTGGTAATCTACTGTAGAAATATATTGTATTGAATTGTATGAAGATAAAGAATAAACATGGTTAATAATAATCGGTTGAATAAAAGTAATGATTATATTAACTTGTGTTTTGTATTAAAACTATCGATTATTAAAATGGAAAATGATGTCATGTGAAACTACTGCGAGACATAGAAAACGTCATACGGGCACTTAATATTGTGAATTTGAAATTATTTGCTAATTGTAATTTTTAATCAACAATTAATATAATTAAGATTTAAAAAAAAATGAATCCGTCTTTAAATAAAATGTACTAAGAAGTAACTTATCTCGAATTACTAAAAGATTTAACTAAATTTAAATGGGAATACATCAAGACAAGCTATCATAAAAAAAGAATCATCAACATTGCAGCATATACGGTACAAAATAGAATCGAACTGAAAACCTTCTCCTTTTTTTGAAATCGGTTAAAAGATATTTAAAGTATTTAAATACATTGCATTTAATTTTATACAGTAGGTATGAAAATGATATAAAAATTATGATTGACATAAAAATCTAAGGTGATCTAGATAATAAAAATAGTACATTAAAAAATATTTAAAACTACTTCATAACTTGTATAAATATTTTGTAGTTATATGTATAGAAGTAGGTTTGTTTTTGTAGGACGTTACTAAATGTTTCTGATTTTTATTTATCTCCATATATAATATTTCCGTTTATAAGAACTGTTGTCTGATATGGCAAGTAAACAACTATCTTGTGCAAAAATAATATTGAACATCTGTCAAAATTTATTAAATTAAAATTAGAAATCATTAGAAAACAATATTCGTTATACATTTATGGCGTCATATAATTTGCTAGTTTGTAAAAATAAAGTCAAATCAAATCGGTAAGAAAATTTTGTACTCTTTGAAATACGCAGGATACATGCTTATATAATAATTTTTAAAAATTAGAAACTGTAGCAAAACTTACGTGCGTTATTAGAAAGCGACATGACTGATAGTCAATTCCGAGACTGTTCATTGTGTTATTGTATTGCATTATATACCCTTAACTAGTGATAACCTTATCTTACTTACAACTTGTCTTTTTGAAACAAGTATGAAATTATGTAATTTGTATGATTGCAAACATGATTTTTAAATAAATCGTAATGGCTCAATTTTGATGAATTTCACTGCAGTTAGATAAACTGATTTTCTTTCTTAGATGGTGAGATCGGCCTCCTAATTGCAGGAAACTAGAGAACTTTTCATTATCTTTGCTGACCTTTAAAAGTACATGTTGATTACGTTACAATTTGTATATATGATAAATTTTAGAATTACAATGTGATGACACGACATTTTATTCAATCACAACATTTAAAGCACGTGTTAAATAATAATGTTAAGTAATATTATATTACTACTTAAGATTTTTTATAGCTAGTAATAAACTTACTACGGTATTTTCATTCATAATAAAATATCGAAGTTATATTTTTGAAATTATTGCTTTATTCATTTTATTTATGTTCCGTCCCTTGTATTTTTAAAAATATATTTATGATATGACTTTAAAATAAATATTTCTTCAATTAACAGTGAATATATCAAAATTATATGTATATATATTAATTACTAGCTGCATATGTATGCCAAGTACACAAAAAAGTCCCATGAACTAGTATATCTAACCTTAGAGTGTACTTTAGTTTGTATATGTATAAATGTACGGTCACCGTAACAAATCTACAAGGAAAATTGATTGCGAATTCGGAAGCTTTAAAAGATGACGCTTAAGTTCGAAATTGGCTTTAAACAAGTAATTATAATGGCAAATCGAAGGAAACTGCTGTGCACCTAGGCAAGAATTCGTGCTTACCTGACTATTCTACATATACCTTCGCTTTCTTATGAATGAAAGGATAACATCCACTACAATATATATCACTGTTTATTTTCACTCTCAGTTAAAAAAAATATCAATCGAATTCACTATACACTTCTTCATATATCCGTAATGCTTCCATTATGGCGTATCACGTAATACAATAACTCGGAAAATACAGGTTCACGTACAAAGTATTTTTATGTTAGGATTATTAGTCGCGACAATGATATCAATTATCATTATGTAATCTAATAATTGCTGTATTTAATATTATACGTTTTTCAAGTTTTATTTAAAAAAATATTTCTTTTATTATTATATGTGTTCAATTTAGAAATACGGGATTATTTCGATGTAAACTCGCCCTGAAAATGATTATACACTAGCATTTTTTTTTGGCACAAATGATAATAATTGCTTTAATTGTAAATGTTTGCTTAAATTATAATTATAAAATTTTTAGTATGTAAATTTTTTTCTCAAGACATGATGTTCATTGAGCTTATTTTAGCATATTTTAAAATATTAGTTAATAATCACATTATGTGAAACTATTGTATATCAGTCTTTATAGTATGAAATGTCAGCCATTTCATACTGAACTAAGTATGCATAATACGTATATGTACCTAATTAAGCAGTTGTTATGGCTAAAAAAGACGAAACGAGAATTTGTTGTGCGCATAGTCATAAATAAAATTCAAGTAAGGTATATAGCGTTAGAAGCAAAAGACTGTTGATCTTGACCTATATGATTAATGAAGTGACCTGCGTCATTTTTGACAATACAAAACGCTTTAAAATAATTTTTAACGTCTACCATTAATTGACCAAACGCTATTTAAGTGATATTTAAGTATTACTTATAATATATTTAATAAAATTTTCATAATAATCTACCTATTTTAAGTAATAAATAACTAAAATGGCTGGGAAATTGAGAACATAGTGTATTTACACTACTAAACAATATTTTACTCCCCTAGTAGGTACAATTGAAAAGGGTAAGAAACAAACAAAAAGTAGATATTCCTGATGATAGAATAAAAACAATATAAAAACGTGTTCATTTAAAAAAAACAGAATTTCTTGCGTGATTTTTCTAATAATAAGTTCTTTATCTATATCTTTATTTATAAAGCAGAGGCGTAATAAAAAAGTTACTAATCACAATATGCATTTGCATAAACTGTGTGTTGCATAATTTGTTCTATGCAAAATTCATATAATTAAAAATAGTAGAACTGTGTAATAAGTTAATAAAGTCTTTCGTTTTTATGGTCGTTATTCATTTATAATAATAGAATAGACCAACGACCTAAAGACCTAAAGTATCTTCTTTTTTATAAAATGTTAAAATAAAAAAGAAATTATTAAATTTTAAACATAACATAAGATAATACATACTTACATACAAGCTTCACGCTCTATCCCGCATATAGCAGGGTAGACAGAGGGAACCTAGTGTTAATACACTCCGTTCCCCACTTTGCCGAATTGAGGCATTGCGTGCTGAGTCGCAACTCAACGCCACGCTTTGCCTTGTTACTAAACCCAGAAAATGAAAAATTCCATTTTCTGGAGTGGAAATCGAACCCACAACCTGTCGCGTTTACAGTCGCACGTTGTGTCTCTGCGCCACGACAGGCGTTAAGATAATAAAAAATTTAAAGTAGTTTATTTTACTTTATGTGAACCATATTATTCCAGTTTAAACTCTGGAAATACTGTTGTTAATAAATAATCAAAAAATATATTATATATATTGATTGAAAATATTTTTTCTGTATATTTTTTAAAAACAAAATTAATATATCCACTACGTACAGTACAATACGTATTTTTTAAATAAATTAAAAATTAAAATGACCTTGTACCGATGAGAATATTAAAAAAAGTTTATTTTTTAAGTTCATTAATAAGAGAGTTTTAAAGGATAATTATAATTATATAAATTAAATTTTTAATGAGATTATCACTTCCTTTATATATTTAATCATTTATGAAAACAGGTGATAAGTACGTACTTATCACCTGTTAGGTACCATTATCAAAATGTATTGTTGTTTCATCTTAAGTGTCTTGAAAAACATCGCGTGAATTAGATAAATTTTGTCACAAATTTATCACTGCTTACTTATTACTGCTTACTGATTACTACTACTGCTTACTGATTACTGTTACTGATTACTGCTTACTGATTACTGCTTACTTACTTACTTACGTACTGTACTATTATATTATGATTTTTATATTATAGAATTTATAGAACAATATATGTTAAAAACTATTGATCAGATGAAAAAAGATGTTCTCAAAGAGTGTGGCTTTTTGTACAAAATAAAGTTTGTAAAAAATCATAGCAAAATCGAGCATCCCACACATTTTAGAATAGTAGCATTCATTTTCGTCAACGAATATATTTATTAATAAAAATTTAACACACAATTTTTAGGTGGACCTTACCTTACCTAACTTCACGCTTTATCCCTAGCGGGGTAGTCAGAGAGAACGGAGCGCCAAACGCTAAGGTCCCTGCATACCTCTTTCGCCTCGTCCACAGTCAATAACCTCCCCCCGTCCTCATGCTTTTTACGTGACCTTCCTCCAGTATCATTGATACTGTGTTCTCTACGGTCAACCGAGGACTCCCCCTACTTCTCTTGCCGTTCACCTTTGCTTCATATATCTTTTTTTTAGGTGAACGATGATATTAATTGTTGATAAAAGGTTATATGATGAAATATTAATAAATATATTTTTTTTAGTAAACATAAATTTAGTTTTATAATCGCTTGTTGAATAATAGTACCTACAAATAATATAAACTGTTAAAATCTTTTATAAAAACTTTACCCAATTTAATAACATTTATATTTTATTGTAATAATTAAATGTATGTAGATGTGCAATCATAAAAACTTAAATATATATATTAAATATGTAAGTAAAATTATATGTTAAACACTGTAGATAACGAAGGTGGTTTTTTGATTAATTTTTTGGTTAAAAATAACACATTAATTTTTTATGAAGTAAGTAAGATTTTATGAAGTATATTTATGAAGTATATATGTTTTTTTAGACGCTTTGTTGGACAAAAAAGGCAGAGGTAAAATCGGAACGGCAAAATCGAGTAATTCTTTTTTTTTTTTTAAAGCTAGGAATATGTTTTATTGAAACTAACACATCTAAAGTGCCAGTATCTTAAAAATACATGAAATTTTTGGATTTATATTTACCTATATATATTTTTGAAACTTTATATTTATTTGTATTAATATGTTATTATATAGGTTTTTACGTAGGCAATTTTTTTAGACATAAGTTGCTCTTTTGAATAAATGTTACTTTAGTGGGTTTCGAGGCTTTTCTTATTTTACGCCAACGCAAGCGCTGGACGTTTTTACTTGATTAACACGCTTTTGTCAACTTCATCTGTTTATTAATATAGGCTCAATAAAATGTCGATTTTCAAGGACGTAATATTTTTATAATAATAATTAAATCCGTCTGGAATGTACTATAATAATTTTACATTTTTTTAACAACACATAATAAATTTTCTAATAATTTAGAAATATAAAGATTTCATGAAATATACAAATATAATATAAATAATATTGTAAGATAGTTTTAAATATATGCCAAAATACTAAATATTATTAGATCTAAATATTATAGTTAAAATATATATTGACAAGCAAGTGGTGGTAGAGCTAAACGTGTGTCTATGTATATTTGTTTCTTTTTTTTTTTTATGGATAACGGATGGCAAACGAGCAGAAGGACCACCTGATGGTAAGTGGTACCTTCGCCCATGAACATCTACACCACCATAGATGTTGTAGATGCGTTGCCAACCTAGAGGATAGAGACGGAAGGGGAGGATAATGTAGTAGTCCGCTATCGGAACCACCACATTTTTGGGAAAGAATGGGTGGGAAAGGGGAAAACCTGGCTTACATGCCATCGAACCGGAACACATCACAAGATATTTGGCGGTTCGTCTTTGACATGATAGTGGTCGCGAGCCAGACGGAGGACGAACCTCCTACCACCAAACAAATCTATATATAATATAAAATAGTATCTATATATCTAGTGAATTTTTTTTTAGCTTTATAAAAATGTTATCTATCTATTACATATATTTTTAATAGATTAACTATCTGATTTTAAAATTATCATGCTCTAACAACTTCATTTACATTGAAGCTTAAAAAATGTAATATATGACTCAAATAAGATATTAATTTTAACATATCAAATAACGACCTTTTCATATTTTTGGCTTCTAAATAACAGTCGCCACAAACTTTAGAGATGCATATAAATTATGATACATAGTAACAATATAAGGCAAGACTAGTTTGTTTTATTGAATATTTATAGAGCGAGTGATTTTATATTTTGTATTTTATAAAAAAAATATTACAATTCTTTGTACATATTCTGCAATACGTCATGTTGTAAAAGGTAGCAGGTAAAATTGTTTTATTTAAAGTAAAGAAAACAGGCTAAATAACAAGTTGTAAAACTATATAAGGTTCAAAATTATCCTATAGCTTAACGTTTCTGCAAAAATGAATTTAAAAGTGTTTAGTCCGGTTTTTAATAAAATTTATGCCTTTTTAATATTAAATTGTATCAAATATACGTTCATAACCGAGTATAGTTATTATTCGAGTAGTTATAGTTATTATTCGAGTACATTCGTTTTATATAGCTAATCAGTTGAAAAATATATAGGATTTTTATTATGACCTTAACATATTCTAAAATTTCATTTCAAAATGATTTATAAAGATACTTTCTAAGCATAAACATTTTGCCTTGATGCATATTGTGTAGTGTCTGTTACAGTAATTGATATCCACGGGTAATTTAGCTTTCCTGTAAATATGCTACTGCATATTTATACTTTTCGTCTGTCGTGAGAATTTAAAACAATGAATTGTATGCCAAGGAAGCTAATAATGAGAATGAGTTTGATATACCATACCTCGGAAAATATACATAAAAATATTACCTATATCCCATAGTTCTTTTAGTTAAAACTTTAAGATGTTTTGATAAATAATTTAGCATTTTTTTGTAATGTGTGTAATATTTTTATAATTTATACATATTGCCAAAAAATAACTACCCCGCTAGGGACAAAGCGTGAAGTTAAGTAAGTAGTAAACCAAAAAATGACACGTTATTCATATAAATTTCATTTATTTATATTAGACTGAAGTTTTGTAACATTAGGTACTATCTGTCTATGTTTGATGCGGGGGTAAAAAAAAAAAAATATTTTTTGTTATTTTCACATTATTGGGCTCGCATTTTTAAACTAAAATTTATAATAATTCGACAGAAATTTATATACCTTTATAAGAAATTTCTTTAGTTTTTATTTCTATCAGCAGTAATAGAAACTTAAAGAAAAATAGTCCCGCTGAGTTTCTTGCGCCGGTTCTTCTCAGGTCTGAGGCATTAAATTTAGTGAACCGGTGGTAAATTATTTGACGTTCAAAAAATGAAGCTTGTAACTTCTTATTTTGAATAAAATTATTTGACTTTGACTTTGACTTTGACATCCAAACTAAAAAAATCACAACGATTTTTTATTTAATGAAAATTTGAGAGTTTTATGAATAAGTATTGTTTCAATAAAGTATATTTATCTCGTTAATAAAATAAGAAATACACTATGTTGGTATTGTTAAACGTCTGTTTACGTCCATATCATGAATTGAACGATACGTGCTTTAGATTCCAGATTATATTCCCACAGTCTTGTCGCAGCTTTAGTATTCATAATTTGTTTGTTTGTTTTATATGCCTTTACTTTTATATAAGACTTCAAATTATTATTATTATATATTTTTTAATTTTTAAGACTAGATTAACTTTTGTCTAGATTAGCTGAGAAATCCTATCTCTCTCATCTCATAATCCGTCTAGCTCAGTCGGTATAAATTGTCAGTCGTCCAACTAATTATTTTTAATATTAATTGCAGTTAAAGTCTAATGGTTTATCTTTTTGATAAGCTTATTTCATTAATCATTATATTAATATTGTTATTAATTTATATTACTTTTAATTTATTTTAAGTTTTGGATTAATAAATATTGTATGCTATGCTCATATTATTTCAAAAATAAAATATTAAAAATAAGTGTTTTGTTTGTTTTTAAAACATAATAAACAAGGAGTATATTCATTCTTATTTTACTTTTGAAATTGGTTATATAATAAAAAATATATCGTATTTTTATTGTTTAAGCTTAATATTTTTTTCGAATTTATATTATCATTTAACATGAAGATACTTCATGTATAAACTTTCATTTTAAAAATATATAAACTAAATTAACATAAATATTTTTATCAACAATTAATTTACTTACTTTAAAAATAATGATCCGTACACTAAAACAAACAAACATGCGCACCGCACTATACCAACAATTGATTACGAGGTAGCTCTAGCGCAAGACCGTCTCTCAAGTACTAGTGTTTCAATGATACGCGCTTCGCGTTATATTAAAAGAAACGCGTGTGCACTCTCACCGTGACCTCTCTTTCATGTTCAAGTTCACTAATCGATGTACGTCATATGTCATTTTGGTAACTTTGTTTAATTTTACTAGTCATTTTTGATTTTTTTTTTCTTAACTGTTCTTTGAAATAAGGTTAAGTATTAAGGTTATGATATTGATACAAATTATAGAGTCACCAAAATCAAAAATTTTGAATAATACCTAGGTTGCAGTGGTGTTGAATTAAAAATAAATAATTTATTTTTCTTAATATATTATTGTATATGTATTAATGTATATTTTTATTTACTTCATGAGCGTGGCGTGTTGCGCAGAAGGATCTCGTTTTTACTGTTAATGGGATTAGATGTGGCTTCGATTTCTACTGGTGGGTATGACAATATTTAAATTACTTTCATTTCTCCGCTCTAGTACGACAAAGTGTGGCTTTGAGTCCGCTACTTAACAACAACACAACGTCTCGAATTGGGGCAGGTGAACGGAGTGTTTTGGTTGTCTGTGACTGTCCTGTGAATTAAAACTTGAAGCTATATATGTATATATGATATAATATAACCACAAAATAATATCCTGCTGATCTTTTTTTGTCCTTTACAAATACTGGTTTTGGGAACAAAGTTCTTAGATTAGCGTGATTTCTTTTGGTAAAAATTTGATATTGTCACCCGTAAATCTGCGATCTTGCGAACACATTATATTTGTAAATTTTATTCACATTGTCGTGTACAATTTGGGTCCATAAAATCTTATAATATTATTAGTTAGAATTGCTAATTAAGTAAGTAGATAAGTGACACGCACAAGTATAATTTGTATTTTTTTCGTTTCGTGGCAATGGAGACTAAATGGTTTCTACAAACAGCCTATCTTTCGAGATTGTTCCACAGTCACTTGTCTTATAATTTATAAATTATATATATACGAGTATATCTAGTATGGTTGAATAATGTGCGGTGGTGGGTTTCCCCAATCTAATACGCAATGTTTCTGTTTAGGTGGAGATTGGAGAAATCATAGGTTCCCTATAAGTATAAATTACCGCCACCTCATTCAGAATTTATAATGCTAAGGAATCATAGGCCTACTCGTTATTTAACAAACATGATAATTTGTTGTTGTAATTGCATAATTAATATAATTAGATATGTACACATACAAAGCGGAAGGACATCCTTAAAATGTAAATATTTTTTAATAAATCATCTTTCTTGCGTAATTGGCATATATATAATATCTCTGTCTATTATTTTTCTATTGAAGTTGCTTAGCCGTAAATTAGTTCTTTGTTATGGTATGTTTAGACTGCGACACTATTCGCGGTACACTCAGTAAGTTAATACCAGTGGCGAGGCGACCATATAACATGGTTCCTACCGTCTTATCTTGCTTACCTCTTATAAATGACAATAAATTATAAAGTTGAGAGTAATACTACTAAAAAATCTTTACATCCTGTACCGTTCATATATGGGCTTAGCTCTATGTACCAGCTTCCCTAAATCAACCGGCTTATTTTTTTAAACCTTTTCAGCTTTTCAACCCTCGTCACTGGTGTATGTGAATATCTCTGTATGAACACGTTGTGTCCTAGTGTCTAGTGTAGGTTAAAAACTTTTGAACAGGTTTGAAGTTTTTATCACAACGCATTTGAGTGCCCAAAATGTTACGTGAGGCAAGGAGGCCAGAAACAGTTTTATCATTTTTAATGAAGGGCTAATACAGCTGCATGTTATATCCAGTTGTTATAAAAATAGAGTAAAAAGGCAGGCGGTGCTAGAGAGTAAGTGCTACCTCAGTAGAAGTAAGTCCTTTCGGGTTTTTTTATTACATTAGTAGACAGACAAAACAAACCTTACAAGCGCACAGCACAGACATTGTGTGACAATGTGTTTGTCGGAATTCTGTCTTAGTCTACACGTACGATTAGAACCACGATAAAGACTTACACATATAGCACTCGGTCTGTCAAGTCCAAAAGAACATTGATGATGATATATAAGGCAGGCCTGAGGCCTCCCGCAGAGGCACAAATGTGCGACTGTAAACGCAACAGGTTCCGGGTTCGATTACCACTCATAGGTAGGTAGGGAACGGAAATCTTACGAGTTTGTAGTATCTCACCAAATTATCAGATTCCCTCTGCCTACCCCTGCTATATGCGGGATACAGCGTGAAGTTAAAAAAAAACGTTTAGATTCTGTAAAAAATGGTATTCGTGATTTAATTTACTTGTTGGTATTTATCACTCTATATCTATATAAAATTTTATTTAGCTTGTTGTTATATCCATTTTCTCAAATTTATAAAAGTCTCAAATTGTATAATTCCAAATATATAATAAATAGATAGGTAAGTTAAAGATAAACGGATCTTTGGCTGGTCGTACATAATTTTTAAAAATTTAGATGAATATTACTAAAAGATGTATAATGTTAATCGTCCTAAGATGTTTTTCCTAGCAGGTTTACAGATAAACGAGAAAGATGGTTGTTTAAGTTTTTTTTCGTAATATAACTCAATTTCTTTTAATGGCAGATATTAATAATAATACAAATATATATGTGAATTTTTGATATCAATATATCAAATGAGGTAATATTATCAAGACAAGTTTAATATAATGACGTAAAGAAGAATGTTTCTAGTTATGCTAATTCAGAAAATTTTAGTATGAATAACTTGTCGAAATTACCTGTATCAGGTTTAAGGGCGTTAAAGGTTTAATGAACTGGTTGTCTTCTGGGTTTTTTTTATCTTTATTCAGAAATTTGTAAAAAAAATTATTGTCATATCAATGTGTCATTATTATTTTGATAAAAGTCCCGCTTTCAGCTATGAGTAATAATATTACTGAATTTTACGTCCGTGTGTTAATTTGCAGTTAGCTTGAAAAATTTCTTATTGGAATCGTTATAATAACGAATGTAATATGTCATATTGAAAAAAAAAAAAAATGTTGCACCCTATGATGCATTTTATTAGATTTTTTTCGCGGTACCACGCATTTTAATAAACCGGACAAAAAAAAAATATTTTGAACATAAATAGTTTCTCATGTGGGATTTAGAACTACTGTCAGTATAATGTATCAATTTTATCATTAATTTTGTATAAGTTTATAAATGTAAGCCTGTCTTAGCATTATTATTTATCATAATAAATAAATATATAGTAGGTATAATATGGTAATAATTGTATAATAATGAGCCTCCTGAAAATCATGTCAATACACGATGACTTTATAAAAGAGACGTTTTCAAAGATTATTTAATTGTTCATAATTAAAATTCCAATAAACATACCTAATGTGGAGATTCCACCAGTAATAGTACGTTGTAAACTATAACAACGTCACGACGTACTGTACTCCTTTTTTTTTTTTTTTTTTTTTTTTTTTTCCCGTGGGGAAACCCAGTTGCGGGTAACCGCACGCTGGGAAGTGCAATGCGGTTTATGCGAGACTCATGATTAACATCCTACTCACTAAAACCCCACGGTAGTCCATCAATCTGCACCTTCCGAGGCCATGGGTACATTGTCATACTCTACCACAACCTCGAAGCAGATGCTCATATCGTTGAGCTCTTTACTGATTTTGCATTCTCTACAATGACAACGAGCCCCAATAAACACGTCGTCTCTTCTCGAGAACGTACTGTACTCCTAGATCAATTATAAAAAATCAGCTCCGCATGGTAGTCAGAATAAACATAGAGTCAAGACATTCATCGTTTGTCATAATTTTTAAGCTCTGCGATTTATTATTTAGAGGCGTTGCGTTTTAATATTCATTATCGGTTATTTCCTATGTTTTAATTTCCCTATTTTCTTAGCGAACATATTTTTTTTTTATTTTTTGTACATCTATAACATCTCTAATTCTAAATGCTTATATTTTCTATTTTTATCTGTCTCTTTTTATATTATTAGAATTATACATTTTTCAGCTGTTTTTCTTTATTTGTATTGTTTGGCTTTATTTGTGTATGGTCCACGAACTACGTAAAAATATAACGACTTTTGAGAAGTGAACTCGACAACTGAAAACTTTTATATTGTCGTCTAAAAGACTTAAACGAGCTCTCCCAAAACAGAGGATCTCAAATAAGTAAAACAAGACCGAGAGAGACCTGATCTAATAGTTTTATCAATTTATATATACAATTTACATAACAATTATATATTTCATAAGAACTTTTTATTTTAATTTGATGGGAATTTATTTTATAAATAGCAATCGACTGTCAGCTATAGAATTAGGCACGCTTTTTTTTGTCCTATTTTTTTTAGCTTCATGCTGTATCCCGCACATAGCAGAGTAAGAGAGGGAACTAGAGAACCTAGTGTTAAGACACTCGGTTCTCTTTTAACATGTTTTTTCCCCACATTCATTGATGATTGAAATGATTTTAATGTGATTAAGTGATAAACAATCAACTTTTAACTCTTATAATATTAACAGGATAAATTATGATGATTTGACAATAATTCAAATCAATTAATTAAACATTAATGCGTAACGTATAGCCATTTAGATTACAACCAAATAAACGTGACTATACCAGTGGATGCGTCAAGGTGTTCAAGTAGTTCCTGCATATAGGCATTGATGTACTCAGAAATATTTTTTAAAGTTGCTGCTTTGATATATGTATAATTATATAGTGTAATTATCAAAAAATTGGGACTGACTTTAAAAGTTTTGGAAACTACACTACACTTCTGTCTAATAAACAATCTACCATTAATTGATAGATTGTTTCGGTCTCTTTAACTTGACGTTTAATGTAGATAGGGAGAGATAACCTAGAGAAATAACACATTTTGCTTTTCAGTTTTCGTTCACTTTGGGGATATTGCATTACAAGTTTTTGAATTTGTACTTGAAATATAAACACGAGACAAAGGTGGAAAAGATAGTTATGTTAGTGATAAATATTGTAGGCTAAAGTAGTTATATAATATGTATTAATATTTTCATTATTTAAAGCGAATTTAGAGAAAGCCTGTACCGCAGTATAAAGATAGAACAGGTCATAAATTCAATTAAGAATTTATTATTAATTCACATTTTTCTTCAACAGGTAAATAAGAATGTTTCGATGGTTCAAGGCGGAAATAAAGAGTGCGTGTTAGTGTACTCGGTATCTATAAAATCACGTAAGCATATAAAACAAGCAAAGTTGGTCAACCGGAATTTCCCTTTAATTTTCCTGTTCTTGACCTGTAAGGTAGCAGAAACCACGGTCTAATGAACATTATATAATTCAAGGGTAGACAAATTATTATTGTATGTGTTGTGTACTTTATAGATTAATAAATTCTTTTTTTAGATTTGTTTGGGATTAAAATGGAATCTAACAAAGATTATATTATTGTTTTTTTGTTATTATAAGTATTATAAATGGATATAAAAATAATTGAATTGACTGAATAAATAATTTTAATTCAATAATAACCCTATAATTATAGTTAAATTAAAATTGAGGTAAAATATATGGTTTTGTGTACGTGCGTGCTGTGAGAAGGCCGTTACAAAATTAAAGTACATATATATTTTTGTTTATTTTTGTTTAGCTATTTTATTGATCTCGTCTCTAGATGGTTTAGATAGTTGAAATTTGAAATCCAGTTATATAATTGTAAAAATATGTATTCAATATCAATGTTCAGAGAATCTTTATTTTACGCGACTGCGCGACGCGAAGGAAGGTTGTTTATCAGTTTGTGTACTCGTATTATGAGTTTATGCCTATGTAGCGTTATAGAGACCAAACTCGTGAACATACGTCAATTGATTTGTTTTAACTTGCAAGTATCACTAAAGACTTGAAAATAATTAAAATTCATTAAATAAAAAATAATAATAATATCGATGAACTACGTCGAGTGGGGCACCTTGGAGTAAATTTGAATCAGCGTTTGATATTAATACGTTTATTACTATACCATAAATATATATCAAATGAAACAAAGATCAAATCCGTGACCTTTCCTTTTATTAAGAAATATTTTATTGATTTATTGTATTTATAAATGTCAAGTTATAATACAATTAACTTATTAAAAATTATGTAAAACTTCTAACGTTAAATATTTTTTTATTTTAACTTGTGTTATTATTTTTTATTATATTCTGGGTTTAACAAAATAGTTACCAAAATTACTGCGTGAAAACGCGATATAGAACTCAACTAAATATGCTTGTAAAAATCAACAACTAGTAAAAACTAGATTTACAGAAAATTAAAAGTTAAACAACATACATTGCTTAAAAGCTTTTTATATTTGCTATTAGTAAGCTAAGCTGTCTAATTGTATTAAATGTTGTATAATCAAATATGTAAGCTTGTTAGATATCTATTAGCACTGTAAGAATAGAGGTCAAATATAGGATTTATTTAATAATCCAAGGACGACTATAATGTTTTAAGAAGTCAAAACTAATTAGCGAACATTGTAAATAGTACGGGCATGGCGTCTTAATATTAGCTTCTCTACCCTCTGCTATATGTGCCAATAGCGTGAAGATAAAAGTGCAATAAACTGAAAAAAATATCTAAACTATGGTTATCAATTGATTGATCCCCTATCTAATAGTATTAGGTAAATAAAATTTCTAGTCTGCTATTCTAAATTTTATATTATACGACACTAAAAAATACTTGATAGGCGTTCAGAATTTATAGATGTGAAAATGTTTAGCTAAAGATAAATGTAATTCGCTGGGCTCTGAATATGTAACGACTTTTATTCGACTTTGGTATTATTTACGTTTAAAAATGCGTTACGTGGTGGTAAGGAAGCCCCAGTCTTCCTTGATCATATCTGCAGCTTTCTCAGCTATCATCATTGTGGGGGCGTTGGTGTGAGCTGCAGGAACATGTGGCATAATACTTGCGTCGACAACTCTCAGACCTTTTATGCCATGTATTCTTAAACGAGAGTCTACCACAGATTCTGGATCGCTACGAGGTCCCATTTTTGCCGTACAACAATGATGATAAATTGTATTTGTTATAGTTTTCATGGCGCATATCCAATAACTGTCTGAATCGAACTTGTGATTTGAACATTGCGGTATAGGAATATCGTGTAATTTACTTCCAAATTTCTGAAATGCGTTAGTTCTTGATAATTGTATTGCTTTTTTCACACCATATAAAATTATGTCTTCATCGTGCCCCCCGTCTGTAAAATAGTTTGCATCTATCACTGGTTTATCGTAAGGATTATTGCTTCTGAGCGATATTCGACCTCTAGATTTTGGAAGTAGTAACATCGGAAATACCATCCAAGTGTGTTCGTCACTTATAGGCTTGTACACAGCGTCATATATGTTTTCATCTATAGCAAATGCAAGTCTTAAAGCCGATTGAGATACAAAAGAACCAGCAACAAAT
>JAKGSA010000583.1:240374-272614 GCA_033558755.1 Philaethria dido
TAGTCGTACTTTAGAAGTCACCTTGCTTATACCGTGATTTGAATATTTAAGGTAAATAACATGCAAAAATAAAAGATAATATAAATGGTTACTACGTTTTTTGAAGACTGATGTCACGTTGCAGTAGTTGGTTTGATCTAGCCAATTTTACAAGAAGTTTTATCTTTTTTATTATAATAAATAAATTTACAAGTAAAATTGGTATAATTCAACAATGTTTATATTTTATAGTACAATCTATTACTTCTGTGAAGGGATTCCTTGATATTTACAATGTACAATCTACACGCTTTGAATTTTAATTGATAGTAGATCATCGTTTCACCCCAGTGCCTCCTTCAAAGGTTTACGGTTTGAATCTTAAATATATGCTTGCATGTTTGACCATCGAATTGTTCATGTGCGTTATTCACTAACAGATAACGCACAAATTATAGCATGGTGGTCATTCCTGGGGACTGCAAGGAACTACTAAGAGAGGAAAACCAATAAATCTTATGTTAACGGTAAAATAAGATAGGTTTTACAATCCAACCGCGGTATAGAAATGGAAATAATCTGGGAAAAGTCATATTGGGCTGTGCTCAATACGGATTACCAATATACTCGAAAAATCCGGTTAAAAGTCAGCCTCATTTAAAATATGTAATAATAAAAACGCCAAAAATTTTACACCTCCACTAGTAGATATTCGACATATAATATCTTTATGAAAACACAACAGTACAAAATATAGTTGCATTGTAATTGCTAGTAAAGTATCAGGCTTGTCCCTTAGGCCTATCATTAAGGTAACGCCTTATTCGCTGCTTGTAATATTTTCCTTCAAAGGAAATAAATAATGGGATTGATACTTTAAATTATCATTTTCTTACATTATTAACAAAATATAATTTTGCTACTTTAAAATATATATGTGTGTAAATTGTACTAGTGGTACATGTATACTCGTTAGAATTTATACTTCTTTGGCGTAACAAGAGATAAATCTTTTTAAAGGAAAAACGACACTAACAATAGAAAAAAAGGTATTTAATGTATTGAAAGAAAGTTTTATTATAAAACATATATTTCAATATCATTAAGTAAATATTGGTATATAATTAAAAAAAAAAACTAAAATATTGACAAGCTAAGTTCATGGCGTCGGTTTTTCGTGACGGTGTGCGCGCGTAGCGTAAAAAATCTCTCTTTTTCTCTAACGTGACAAAAGAAGTATAACTTCAAAAAGATATAATTCTTGGAATTACTAACATCTAGAAACTGAGTTTACGTGTAAAATATGTGTTGCCTTAACAGTGACATAAACATGGTAGGGAGAGTATTATCTATTTTATTAATTTAATATATTTCTAAATCTGTGTTAAAATACTGGCTTTCTTTAATATTCCTTATCCATTTTGACTTTAAGTGCGTCGAATATCGTACTCCTCCATTCACATAAAGGTCGTAAAAAACCGGGTCCAAATTTTGTTTCGCATATTATTATAACGATAAGAAATATAATGAATAATGTTTTTGAAGTTTTAAAGAGTCCACATTTATTTTAGGAAACGAAAAACATATCTAGAAAACGTATAAAAAATTGATAGCGTGGCTTAGCGGTCAGAGCGCTTGGACGGTTTACAAGAGCCGCGGGTTCGAGTCCCGCTGCGTTCAAATTTTTATACGTTTTCTGAATATGTTTTTTTTTAATGAATAATTCTTTACTCTTACAATAATTTCCACTGGTACACAATTTAATTGTCTTGTTATCTAGTGTATATTAAAAAAATCTTATAATATAACAATAAACAAGGTCTCTTGATATACAAGTTAAATGGATATTTATAACCTTGCCATTTACATGTAGGTACCTATATTAACATACTTATATAAGTAATGTGAGTTAACTAACGCAATGAGATGTAACAATTCTAAGTGTTTTAATTTTGTTTAGTTATATGTGCAATATGCACATATACTTTACTAGGACTCTACTACACTGTGTGAAACTTTGGTAAACGTTAAAATAATCTAAGATTATTGTGTATTTATATTCAAAAATTAAACAAATTAAACATTCCGATCTAATAATATTAGAATCACCGTTGACGCGTTAACAACGCGTTATCTTGGATAATGTATATGTCGCTTTGTATAAATATGGATGTCAAACCATGGTAGTGTGTGTAACACTTGTTTTATTAATTTAATATACTTTTTATGCGTTATTTAGAGGAACTATTAGCATTGTGCACTCCTTGTCTATATAAACTATAAGTGTGCCAAGTTTCCTGCTTCTCCGTCCGCGTAATTCTTACGTAAAAAGGGATCCAAAGCTTTTGCTTCACGTTTGTTTGTGTAACCCTCTTCACTTTTGTGCCGAATTCTTCAGTTCTTTTTTATTTTAAGGCATTAGAGATTAAACTGTACCATTGTTAGGATATTTTCATTTAAAATGTTTCCACGGTTTTAACTAGTGCGACAGGTTGTTTTATGCTTATAAAACTATATTTTTAATTTCAATATACGAGTATGTATACATTTCCGCTATGTAAATTTAAGGCTGTCACCATGGCCTCTTAATGTGTTCGACCGTTAAGGCTTTTCCAATGGCAGCTGTAGGTGAGATTCCTCACGTATACCTCGATTTAGGATCACGCAGCACACACAGAACGAGGACACAAATGTTTTCAGTCAAAATCTGGTTTTGTATATTATGAAGTTTAATTAATAGATATTAGTGTCCCCGTCGCGTTAACAACGCGTTGCCTAGCAACGTACATGTCACTTTGTATAAACTTGGATATCAAACCATGGTAGTGTGTGTAACATTTATTTTATTTTCTTTTTTTTTATGCCCCATTTTAAAATGATAATATCATTTTAAAATGGGGCATATCATTCTGCAATCCTTCGCTACGTAAACCGTGCATCACTGACTGACAGATTATAAATACTTAAATATTTTGCGTAGATGCTGAAATTTGGCATATAGGTACTTTAGAGAATAGACGGGGGCGAGAGAATTTATAGCCATAAAGTCCAGGTAAACAAATAAATTTTAGAATATTTCATATATTTTTTATTTGTATCTGTCTCTATAAATCTATTATGCATATGTTAAGCTTAATATATTAACTCTACTCAAACATGGACAAGAAAATTAAGAAGGAAAAAATCTCTAAATTATTTACCGCCACTTAAATAATTCCGAATTTTACTTGCTACTTGACTGTCGACAGTCCGGAGTCCTTTCTATGCAATTTTCAATCTTACTTCTACTATACGTTAATTTTATAAATTATCCATCACAAATAAAATACATAAATATAGCGAAGAGTTATTTTATGTATTTTGAGCATCGAATGTAAACACAAATACAAATACAAATACAAATATTCTTTATTGCACACAAATAAACAAATAACATAGAAGTAGTAATAGCGTACAATAAGGCGGCCTTATCGCTTAAAGCGATCTCTTCCAGGCAACCTTTGGATATTGGATTTGTATAAAGTAGTGGTAGGCGGTGCACTAATCAGGATATTTACATTAAAAAATTAAATATATGTATACACAATCATATTTTAATTTGAATTTATTTCGTTTGAAACTTCTTTAACAATGTTAATAAATAAATAGATTACTTAAACTTGTCTGAGCGTTAATAATCTGGAAATTGTTACTTATTACAGTTTAGTTTAATACAACATCACTAAACAAACTTTTTTTTTTTTTTTTATGGATACCGGATGGCAAACGAGCAGAAGGACCGCCTGATGGTAAGTGGTTACCTTCGCCCATGGACATCTACAACACCAGAGATGTACTAGATGCGTTGCCAACCTAGAGGATACAGATGGAAAGGGAGGATAATGTAGTAGTCCGCTATCGGAACCACCACATTTTGGGGAAAGGATGGGTGGGAAAGTGGGAAAACCTGGCTTACATGCCATCGAACCGGAACACATCATAAGATATTTGGCGGTTCGTCTTTGACATGATAGTGGTCGCGAGCCAGACGGAGGACGAACCTCCTACCACCAAAAAACTACTACAAAGAAACTGACTTTGATGCTCATAAAACAAGGAAGTAATATAACAGCGAAAACTTGCTCAATTGCATTATTTGAAAATGTCATAACGCATTGAATTTTAAATACCAACATTCTTTGATAGTGCTTATAAGAACAACTATTATTATATGTTTAGTATTCTTTAAATAACTTTTGACCTTTCAATTGTTTAACTATAATGATACTAGTAACGTAACAATCATAATAAGATAATTATGTATAGATATTGCGTGTGGTGATACGACACTACGAGCCTTTTTTCTTTTAAGCTCAATTAGATGATGGCTTGTCCAGTTAACCTCTATCAAGCTATTAGATATATACGAGTATTATAGTTATATATATTTTATAATTTTAATCTATTTTATAATAAAATAAATGAATTATATTATTACTACTATTATTGGTTGCAAGTTCGATTCCATTTGAGGGTATGATTATGACATAGAATAGATACACTGCTATGCAGAATAATAATATACTCGTATATGAACATTTTTTGCGTTTTTAAAAGCGCTTTGTAAAATGAAATTAAAATAATATGACCATTTTTGCGTGTCGATTAAATTAATGTTATCTGCTATGTTAAAAATATTTAAAAAATAAATTAACTTACAGCAGTTTTTATTAAAAAGGATTTCCATAGAAACAGAGTAAGATAAAGTTACTTTTAGTTTATATTAGATAAATATATTCATAAACAAAAAGTCGTCATCCGCAACTTTATCTAATTTAATAATTCTTTGCATTACTTTCCTTACTCTCTTCCGTTGATTGACTGTACAACATAAAATCTCGTTTTCCACCAATCTCTTAGGATTTTTGGAAAATTGATTTTTAGTGTTCCCCTATGTTCTCTAAGGAACGAACATGACAATTTTTAGTTCCATAACATCAGTAGTTTTGGCTGCGCTTTATTTGCCAGTCACTCAGGGAGTTACGGAAACAGTTTGTACAAATTGAATGATGTTTTTTCATAATTAATGATTTTGTCTTTTGCAGCTCTACATAATACGTTACAATAATTTTATTAATATAATATCTTATATAGTAATCTTTCAAAAATAATTAACGATACCTTATAATCTGCGAAATGTCAATGGCAAATAAAACTTTGCATATCATCAATAGTTGAATTGTATTATATTATTTTCTGTGTGATTTTTTTATTGTTATTTTGATCTTCTACTCAGCAGAAACGCCTATGATTAATTTACTGTTAGATATAATATTTATTATAAATAAAAATAATTATTTCTCTGTATATGTCTGTTGTTCTTTCACGGGTAATTTGCTTAACCTATTTTATTCTTATAGATCTCTCCCTGGAAATAACATATTTTCACGAATTTAAAAAATAATTTTTATCACATTTTTAAATATGTGCATGCATCTGGGTAATACCAGTATAGTCAGCGAGTATAAATTGGCCTACTGCAGTCGTGTTTATATAATGTCGTGACTAACTGCAACTGCACTTTTTTATTACTATTATATGTATTTTTATTGTTTCTTCATATTTAACATACATATAGATGACTTCTGATTAACATTATATACAGCTAACCGCAGTAGGTATAATCACGACTTATTCCATGACGTGTGAGATTTACAACGGAATTCAAAACGAGGTTTTCATAATATTTCGAAATTACGGTAATTATAATGAATTATATGTTTGTGGTTACAATTATATGCTGGTGCGTATGTAATATATACGTATTTAATAAATAAAAAAATGAAAACTAACAAAACCTTCTGAAAATGAAAATGAAGCCATCGCGGCGCAGTGGGACAGCGTGGTAATGTAAATCGATTGGGTTCAATTGCCACTCGGGGGAATGATTATATTTAATTTCTCTTATTTCCATTTGCCGTCCCATCCTATTTTCATATCTCTGCTCACCAGAGCAGAACTTTTTACCAAAAAAGCAAAGCGCGACGTTGAGTTCCGCAACTTTACACACAATGTCTTGAATTCAGGCGAAAAACGGTGAAGGGAGTATCTTGACATGTCAGGTTTACTTAAACTACCGTGCTATGCGGGATAGAGCATGAAGCTCTTGTTCGTATTAACAAATGACATAAGAACTATCACCATCATATGAATTTGCACAATACCAAATTATTGTTTATTTTTAATAATAGGGTTATTGTCAATAAATAACATATTTTGATTATTTAAATTGTATAATGGTTTTTTTTTTATTTTAGAAGTCCGTTTTGTTAATATTTAACTTGTCGGTGTAAAATAAAATTGTAACAAGAAACGAGGATTCGTGTGATATCGAAATGAGTATTAAAAGTAAAACTATAGCGTGTCTGTGATCTGTACTGTATTGTCTCTGGTTTACAACTGTCAAATAAAGCAAAATGTGATCATTACAAAAACTGCTCGTTTTATTAGTAATTATACAATTAATTACCGTAATTGTTATGTAATGATATACTAAGTAATATAAACCGTTAATAGCACCGCCGGTAATAAACGGCAATAAATGGACATCTTCATGCTATTTACTAATTAGATAAAAAGAATGTTTGACTCACAGATCATTCCTGGAAGAGACAATTCTAGAAAACTTGATAAATAAACGTGATCGCGCTTAACATTTGACGGGGTTCCGTGTAGATTTTTAATCAATATATTTATTTGGTACTCTTTTTTACTTAGTACTTTTTGGTTTACTACTTTACTTAATATTAATTACAATATTTAAAAGCGGGAAATTATTTAAGATTTTTGCTTACTTCTTGCTTTTAAGCGCGGCGTTGAGTTCCGCCACTTAGCTTGCAATGCCTTAATTCGGCGGAAAGTGGGGAACGGAAATATTAAAACAGAACAAAGTGTCTTAACACTTCTCTGGTTATTTGGGCCTTTGTCTACCCTGCTATGTGCGGGATACAATGTAAAGCTACTTGCTTTTATTATTCGTCGTAATATGAGAAATATTACGGTTTTATTACTTGGTATACACAAATGTTTTGAAAAAAATAAACGATTCAAACCATGAACTATTGTATACTATAACAATTTAAAGTCAAAGTTATTCAGTTCAGTAAAAGTGATTTTGTTCAGTAAAAGTTGTTTTTATTTGCGGAACCCTGAAAATTATGGGTATTCTTGCAGTAATACATAAAAGTTCCACTTACTTGTGGTTCTGTGTGATAATCCCAATTAGCATTTGTAAATTGTAGGAGAGTAGCCAGAATTGGTATGTCCATGAATACTTGCTCAGAGTCACCAGCCTCTATGAGCAGCACCTGAAGCGAAACACGACTAATATAGTTTTTTTATTTGGGATCCAAATGAGATTCAATAGTGGCACTATTGTTTTAAAGCTTTCTTTATTATTGTTGTTATTGTAGGCCAAGTTAGTATGTTACACTAAAACTCCACAGTAGTATGATTCTTTTATTTATGCGATATGGTCTTGCTTGGTATGTTACGATATAATTAAGTTGGTATTAGTTTCAAACCATCCCACATGCGTATATCTATAGTGTCTATGTTAATAAGGCTTATAAATAATATGAGAAAGCTTTAAAGTATCTTAAAAAAATATCGTCTTTTTTAATTAAATTCATTTTAATTACATTAATTAATAAAAATAGAAAAAGGGACTTGAATTTTTAATGCATGCATATGTTAACGAAATCTCCGCGAGATGTTTGACGGAACATATTGGGTGCGTATTGGAATCATATCCGCGGTAAAGTCTTGTCTTTCAAGTCCTGATTATTAGGGAAAGGTCCGGACCCTATCATTTTTTCTTTATACTGTTATTCTATTTCCACTCGGAGTAACGATGATAAACATATTTAAATTATTTTATTTATTCGTTCTGATAAGACAAAGTATGACGTTGAATTTCGCCACTCAACAGGTAATGTTTCAATTTCAATTCGAAAATAACGAGCGAAGTGTCTGGACACTATATTCTCTCTATGCTATGCGGAAAAAAAACTTGAAGCTTGAAGCTTATACAATATATACGTGAAGATAAGTTGTGGCATTTCATCAGAATAATTCATCATTTCATGAGAATGTGACATTGGCTTTAATAATCTAATATGCAATAGAAGTATGCAAGTATATAACAAACCGTGAGCAAAAAATAAGGACTCAACATACCTTATATGTGTTTCATGAACAACATTAGCAATTACAGAACAAATATATTTATTTCTATTTCCTACGGTCAAGGGATAATATGAGGTTATACGTTTTACTATTGAAACTACCACACGACACGCAACAATTTAAATATTTTTGTAGGTTTTGTTATTTTTGTTCAAATTGATGTTAAATTTTTTAATACTAGTTCATTTCTAAGCTTATTACGATAGACTTTGTTAACATTTTTTATAATTGACATTCGAGTTGAATAAAAACATAGGTATGTCTATATATAAGTAGATCTTTATAAATTCCTACGCCTAGGTACGAAATGTGAGCGAGTTTGTACAAATCTTGATAAACGCCTTTTTACTTGTTGCGTTTCAAGACCAAGGGTAATCCCAGATGGCAGAAAACTGAATCAAGCATATCTATAGTAATATTACTTGTTTGACAAGTTTGTTAGGGCTTCACAATTCACATGCAACAAAGGTTAAGGTTATATTTTAAAAATATATATTATTGTATTAATTGTTAACGTGTAGAATGAAGGAGTATGATGATGACTATGTAAGAATAATTACTATATTTTTATCTCAACTGGATTTAAAAATAATATATGACATATTATTTATGAAAAATAATACGACATGTAATTATATGTCGTAGTTTTTTTGCTTAATTGTATATATTTTTTACCCAATTGCAGGGTTCTATCACCTTATCTATTGCAAATGTAAAATAAAAGTGATAATTTTGTATTAAAGGATTTACGTACTCGAGATTTTAAATTAAGTATTATCAACGAAATTGATTAACTGCATAAAAGTTATTTTAAACATTTCTTGAACTCTTAGTGAGTTTAATATCCATTGTATTTTTTTATTATTGTTAATACACTACGGATGTATGGAGCTGTGAATGACATATCCAAGGTGTATTGGGTACTTCTAATAAAAGATCGGCTTAACTATAAGAAGTAAGTAAATGATGACTTATCCAAAGTTGTTCAGTGTGTTGGGTAATAAATTATATTTTTATCTATATATCTGTACTAGGAGTGAATACTACTAAGAAATAATAATGCTCGATTTACATATACATTTTTAAAAATATTATTGGGCAGACCAAACAGATAAAAATATTTAAATAGCGTAAAAACAGAATTTACAGATAAAATTTAAAAATTCTTGCTATAAAAATTTTCAATCTCGTTTTATAAACTAAATCCTGGTATGAATAACTATATAAAACTCTTCCGTCACTGATTGACGGACAGACAGCGCACAGCTGACACTACTAGGCGTCAAGGCTTTAATTTTATATATATTGTACATTTCTAGGAGGGTGTAGGGGAGCGATAGGAATTGATGTTTGGGAATTTCCCCCCGTAAGGGGATAAAAAAGAGAGGTAAATAGAATTTTTCACATCTCTAAACTTGAAATTTTGTAAACAGGTTTTTTAAGTGAGCGCCTGTCGTGGCGCAGAGGCACAAATGTACGACTGTAAATGCGACAGGTTGTGGGTTCGATTCCCACTCCAGGAAGTAGAATTTTTATTTTCTGGGTTTGGTACAACGCAAAGCGCGGCGTTGAGTTCCGTCGCTCAGCACGCAATGCCTCAATACGGCGGAAAGTGGGGAACGGAGTGTCTTAACACTAGGTTCCCTCTGCCTAGCCCGCCATATGCGGGATACATCGTGAAGCTATGTATGTATGTAAGTGATGTATGTGTTAAAATGTATAGAACATGTATTATAGAACTATAAGGAACCAGCTGAGCTATAAATATTACATTTAATATGTAAACCTATAAAAATATAACAACTATAAAGACCTGCTGTAACAGATCAGCCTAAATAGATCGTTAAAATTTAAAACAGTTTTTTTCAACATTTAAGTATGTATACCATTAATTCTCTTTAATTTGCTATTCAAATAATATTCAAATTTTGTATTTAAATTTTTAGGTGTATACAAAATTAGTTAATTTGAAGTACAACTAATGTGCTATATACTTTCGTTATATAATTTTAATAAAAAAAATAAATGATCAATTTTAGTACCAAGCTTTCTTATTAATTAAAAAACCATGTTACTTACATTTTTTTTTTAACTTCACGCTCTATCCCGCATATAGCAGGGTAGGCAGATGTTACATACATACATACATACAAGTATGTATATACTCGAGCTGTTTAATAGGCTTAATTGTGCTCTACTGCCAATTTATTTCAAAACATCTATACTTATAGCGCTCATTAATAGGCCGTTAAGTAATTTATTGCTTCAGTACAATGGAAAATTACGTTAATTTTTGAATCCATGCTGACATGTTCGATTACTGAGTCATGTATTGTATATGCTAATAAAAATTTGGCTCATACAAACGTTGTTTAAATAAAAAAGATTTTTCTCATGGACATATTTTTTGGTTGGTGGGAGTTATTGGGTAAAACCTAGCCAATTAAAATTACCTTATACAATATCAACGTCTTGTCCGAAATAATGTCTAGAAATAATTCGTATTGAGAAGCGGAAGATTTTTTTTTATAAAAAGAAATATTTTTTTCTTAATTTAAATATTTTTATATTCTATTTGTAATATTTTTTACTAGAACTTATTCTAGCACTTTTGGAGACTGTTAACACAATGGCACATTATTTTGTGCATCACTTTACTCTTCTTCTTCGAGAAGAAGAAGAAGACTTTAATTTGACTACATTGTTTATTGAGTAGAGGTAAGTCTCTCCGAGTGGTTTTGCCTGGCGATCACTATTAGGAACAAATCAATTTATAACATATTATTTGAAATAAGTAAATTATAGGTGACTTTTCACCATAACATTTTCTAATTAACATATTTCCATTTATATATATAAAAACGAACAGACCGAGTTTTTTAAATATATTTTGTGTAAGAGTCGCAAAAGCCAAAGATCTTATTAAAGTACCATATTTAAAGTTAAAATTCTAAACAAAGTTATTTGGCACAAAGTTTTCTAGTCCACAAAGTTAACAAATTCTAACTAGAATACCGTATATGCAGTACCTTGAATTTTTTTACTTCAGTCAATCTGTTGCTAAGAACGCACCCAGCAGTGCCAGCTCCGATGATAACAAAATCATATTCTACATAGATTCTTTCAGCATCTTGTGGTTCTCCATCGTAAAGTTCTGCGGTATCTCTAAGAAATCCAGCGATACCATCCAAAACTGTATTTCGAGCTGCTACAGATGACCACAGCAAAACGACACTGTAAAGTGTAATAAAAAAAAGGAAATATGACGATTAAAATGTTAATGAACATAAAAAATTATACCATATTCTTAACATATTTCGACGAAATGAGTGGGACGATAACCTGATTCTACAGACCGACCTAATAAATTACACCTGTATATATTAAGCTTGCCTGTTATCTGCAAATTGATGCCATGATTATTACATGTAAGATGCTAAATCTAATACGCACAGTTATTACCTTAACTTCACCAACTCAGCATTCAATGGCCAACAAAATATTTGTCCAAAAGGCTCATACTCGTATTCAACATTTACTCAATCTGGATACAGCGCATGCTTGATGTTAATTATTTATTGTTGAATGAATATGAAATAGTTACTTGTAATAAGATAACAAACTTACCTGAACGGATTATTTATAGCATAAAAAATAAATAAGTAATATAGAACATATTTTGTCACCAAAGTTATGGTCAAGGTCGTTGGTTTTTTTTTTAATAAGCAAACAGGATTTGCTTATATTTGTTAATATAGTGTTTACGTTAAATTAAATCGGATGTTAATGTACAAAGTATACTTAATTAGTACTGGTAATCTATATAAGTACTTAATTGTGGAAGCGGATTGTGATTTAATCTTTTTAGGCAAGATGTTTCAATTGAACATCTTAAGCAATATCTGTAACTGTATTGACTCCAGGAAATGTTAATCTTTTCATTTCCTGGGTTTGGTAACAAGGCAAAGTGCGGCGTTGAGTTCCGCCACTCAGCACGCAATGCCTCAATTCGGCGGAAAGTGGGGAACAGAATTGTTGCAAGAGAACGGAGTGTCTTAACACTAGGTTCTCAGGTTCCCTCTGCCTACCCTGCTATATGAGGGATAATGCGTGAAGTTAAAAAAAAATCTTTGTAATTTCTAGTTGGTGTCTACAAGTTCGTAGACTATCTTTTTTCTGTTACCATTCATTTCCATATACCTGCAATTGTCATCATGCCGCCTTCACTCGTGGAGGTGTTTGCAGTTTCTTATTATGTGTGTATTTATATTTTGAGGTAGCAAAATGTCCATTACGCTAGACAACATTGACGCCTATATGATATCTTAGTTTATATATATCAGATATTAGATATTTTGCTAGATATATGAAAAAAATGTTCTTACTAACTTTTGTTAAGGGCAATGTATGATTCATTTATAACTTAACTATTAATCTATAGGTAAAATATAAATTAAAAGAAAACCTTAAGTAGTCAATTCTTCGTCAGTCAGCAAATACGGGAAGCTCTATTCGAAAATATATAATAATTTATAAACATGATGCACCACTTGTAAAAAAGTAAACATTGAACCGGCATTAGATCTTAGAAAATGCAAATATTGGGACGACTATGTCTTATATGATTATTGTATATGTACAAGGAAGCGAGCTGGACTTTTTATCGTTACTTGATTACCTAATATTTTTTTTGGGTTTTATCGAACAGGTCAAGATCATCACCAATATATTAAAATAGCAAATCTTTTGATATGACTACTATTAAGATGATTTGAAATTTGATGTTTCAAATCATTATCGAGTTTAACAAAAACAGAGCTTAAAGTTTGTAAAAAGTATACAATCTCGCACTGTCATGATTACTATTTTATTACGTTGGGCACTCACAGTACTGTTGGTAAATATCTATGTGACATTAAATATTGTAAAAATAAAATACATATATATATAAATTTAGTATAAATATATATAAGTTTACAAACTTAGTATTTTCATTTCTTGGGTTTGGTAACAAGGCAAAGCGCGGCGTTGAGTTCCGCCACTCAACACGCAATGCCTCAATTCGGCGGAAAGTGGGGAACGGAATTGTTGAAAGAGAATGGAGTGTCTTAACACTAGGTTCTCTGGTTCCCTCTGCCTACCCCGCTATATTCGGGTTACAGCGTGACGTTAAAAAAAAATAAATATTGTTAATAATTAACAATTGAATATAAAGTAACACATAATATCGTAAAATAATTACCTTAGTATAGTCGCACAATATTTCAAAGATGTCATCGTGACACACCACACTGTTTACTTTTAGGATATTTACATTGCACTGTACTAAACGACTAAACGACTCTATCGAAAGCTTCTTTGCACGTAAAACTTGATTTTAAATACTGTTTCAAGTAACCATTCTGACTATTATTGTCTTTTTTTAATTACTTAATGAGTATTGCAATATAGCTCGTAGTGTCCTTATTATAAAAATTATAATTCAATTTGTAAAATGAACATTGGGCCCTATTATTAGCTTAATGATGATGATGTTTCTGATTTGTGTAGCTCATACAACTATTGCATAAATCGATATATTTTTAGGTGCGAATTTTCTTCCTTGTGAATGAAACATATCTACTTCTCAAACATTAGTTATAAAGTTCAATTATATATTTTTAAATTTAATTACCCACCCACAACAAATCTGCTTATAGTTTAGGACTGATCGCAGATCAACACAGAGGAAAAAAAAAATAAAAAATTTAATTAAAAACGTTTTATTCTATACACAACTTTAAGCAGTTTTGAAAATAATTCTCATTTGCTATGTTAAAAATTCTTACTTTTTTTTAGTTATGTTTTTCCAAGAGTTCAAAGTCATCATATCAGTTTGAATTTTAGTAGATATTATATTAGCTAATCTTTTCAGCTTTGTTGTTATTTAAAAGTATAATATATTTAAATTCTATTGCTATTTTTTATATTCCTTAACTATTTTGTTTGTAAGTATTTAATGTACAGACACAATTTTTTTAATTTTTTATGCTATAATGGCATAGATAAATAATCTGCTTAGACACAACAGAATACATTTAGGATTCGAACAACAAAAGAAGTAAATAATACGAAAATATTTGAGATTGTTGTATATTGAGACGAATTTATTGTCCGATTTCCATTCGGGGAATCATTATGTACCTATCTACCTACCTACGTACCTAAGTTAACGCTTTATCTCTAGCGGGGTAGTCAGAGAGAACGGACCGCCAAACGCTACGGTCCCTACATCCCTCTTTCGCCTCGTCCACAGTCATTAACCTATTCATGCATGCCCTCCGGAGGGCCCTCATGCTTTTTACGTGACCTTCCTACAGTATCATTGATACTGTTCTTAAAGATCAACCGAGGTTTATCCCTACCTCTCTTGCCGCTCACCTTTGCTTCATATATCTTTCTCACCATTCTTTCATCACTCATCGTCTCGACGTGCCCAAACCATCTGAGTACGTACTTATTCATTCTTATTATAACATTCTCGCTTATATTCTATATAGTCTTTCTAAGTATCTCTTCGTTGCGGGTTCGGTCAATATAATTTAAACAATGATTCAGTTTGAATTATTATATTTACTTGTTCTAGTAAGATAAATATTGAATTATACCGCTTAACACTCAATGTCTCAAATTCGGACAGAAAGAATTGAAAGAAATGTCGTGACACTAGACCTCTAACCTTATGTGCGGGATAAAAGCGTAAAAATCTGATAGAAAACAATTACCATTACAACGTGATGACTTAACTATAAGTTCTATATAAATACTGTGGTGTAGAAACAATATTTCTTTTAAATACTAAGTATTTTTTCTTACAATTTCTTTATTATTAGGCGACGCATTGAAATCAGATACGCCATTATAAATTAAATCTAATTGTTTGATGGTGAAAATGGCACACCATATTTTTTATAATTCAAGTAGTGGTTCTTATCATGTAACTTAATTGAAAAAATATATGTATTTTTTGCCGCATTTTTTAAACAGTCTAAAGTATAGATTTTTTTCTATTGCTTGTCTTTTTTCTTCAAGGAAAAAAATGAGAATGAACTTTGGGGTAATACAGGTTGTTAAGATTTAGGAACCCAAAAATTTTAATAGGTTACAAATTCTGTCTTTTTGTTATTACTACAAACATATTATTCAGACTATTAAAAATAAGAAATTATATTAAATATTTATGTTCTGTTTTTTTTCTTGCCGCCTAAAGCGACTTAAATATTTATAATATTATTGCTATTTTTGTCACTGACATATTTTCTAAGGAAGAATTATGCGTAAGTGAATGTTGTTTTTTTTATTTTGCATAAAGGAAATAAAACTGTGAATTCAAATACAATATTTGTACTAATTACTTGCCGAAACGAAATCCCTCTTCGTTCCGTGTTGAGATGAGGAGTTTCACTGCAACGTTTCAGTTTCTATCTATTTCTATAATAATAATAAAGTTTAAAAAGAAAAGAAATACGAATATGTAATTCTCTTGGGAATTACCGAACTTTAAAAAAAAACATGTCTCTATTCACTTTATATTTAATGAAATATGTAACTTAGCGCGTAAATAAAGTGGAAGTAGTCCTCAAAAGTCAAAATTGAATATTAATACGGACAAAAAATTACTAAAGTACCAGAAGAGTATGTGTCTTTCATTTAAAAATGTATGTACTCGTATATCCGCATAATATTAATAGATAGTTTTATTAATGTATAATTTAAATGATATTGTACATTCCTATATAAGGAAATATTACAAATCTTTAAAGAAAATCTTGACGGAATTAGTTGCGTATTCAAAAATATATCTTATAAAAACCACGGATGCAAAGTACACATAAAGGCCATAAATATATATTTTTTTTCTTGAAGATTAAAATAAGACTGATTAGCTGTTATTCGATATGTACATTCAAAATTGTAGAGTGTTTGTATTCATTAGTCTACGAACATATATATAGATTTTTTTTTATGGATAACGGATGGCAAACAAGCAGAAGGACCACCTGATGGTAAGTCATGTACAACTCCAGAGAAGCTGTAAATGCGTTGCCGACCTAGAGTGTACAAATGGCAGGGGGAGGACGCAATGTGGTAGCCACGGCAGTCGGAACCACCACAATCTGGGGAAAGGATGGGTGGGAATAGGGAAAAACCTGGCTTAAATGCCATGAAACCGGAACACATCATGCGATATTTGGCGGTTCGTTTTTGACATGATAGTGGTCGCGAGCCAGTCGGTGGACGAACCTCCTACCACCAAACTAAATAATGGGATACCCGCCTCTTACGGAACGCTACCCACCGGCCAAGGGGAATTATATTCTAACCCCGTCCCCTCACAGGGAAAATATATATAGATATTTGTTATAGTTAAGTAAATACTTAGTCCTTAATTATAAATACTTATTATACACACGAGATCGTGGACAATGCATGTAATAAAAACGCTATTTGAGACACTTGGGAGGTTTCTAAACATGACCGATTGATGGCTAGCGCTACTTAATACGCAATGTCCTTTACATAGCCGGAAAATACAGAACAGAGTACCTTAACGCAAGGGTATTAGTTATAGTACTGCAAAATACGAACCATCGGTTTTAAATTAAAAATCTTTTAAAAATGTACCTAAATTGAAATAAGTGTGAGGTTTTAAAAATAACCACATTTACCATTCATCACAGTCTTCAACATCATTATGTTTTTATTATATAAATATGTACATAAAAAATTGTATTATTTATACAAAAATTATGATATGCGTGGACGGAGAAATATGACACTTGAAACAAAGTTTTTGTGGTGCAAAAGTTCACAATACCAAAGCGCTTTATATATTAAAAATATATTTAGGTAATTATATTAAGCATGTAAAATTTTAAGTAAATATATGAAGAAAATATTTAAATTATTTGTACTCTAACAAAATCCTTGAGTACACAGAACTTTTTTACGGCAAGGTTTCTTGGAAGACATCATCTGCGGTGATAAGGCCGCCTTTACGCAAATTATAATCCTGTTTGTATGTATTTTTTTTTATTAATGAAGGTATAAGAAAATATTAATTAATAAGGAAAAACAGTCTAACTCCGGGAATGCAGATGTAAGTGAAAACTTAATCAATTACTGTGTATACTTTTAAAAGAAATATATAGGTTTTGTAATCGTCAGGAAGTTTTCATTTTAAAAACACGAATAAATTTAAGCAAAAGCTACCGCTAGCGCTAACTCTTTACGTGTTATGTTGCCCTAGTACTTTAACAAGTATAATAGCATTATATATATATATATATATATATATATATAATATATGTGTGTGTGGGTATACATCATAATTTATTTATTAACACAATACATACAGAGGTTTCGGTTTCTATTGCTAGGTGAAGAGAATTCAATGTCTTTTTTTCGTCTCACAGAAAATACCCGATTCGCGAAAAAGTTTGTTTTTATCTATTTACGTATTTAAGCTCAGCTACCATGAAATTGAGTGTTAGTATACATGTAGTTTAATTGGAACTCATAAATAAATATAATATACTCGTACCGTGCAATTTATCGTAATAAATTAGCATAGATTGAATATATTATATTACGCATTATTAAATTAAGATTTCTTTTTTGTATTTATACACACTTGCTCTCAAACTATTCAAAGGCACTCTTACGGCAAAAAATAATGACAAAATCTATTAGTAATTACATTAATAACCATAAACGAATTAAATGAATTAAGTTTTTCAAAATGTCTATGACACTGGCATACTTTAAGTAATTGTTAAACTTTTTTTTAGCTTCACCCTAAAAAAAAGTTCACTTCACGCCCGCATAGCAGGGTAGGCAGAGGGAATCTGAGAACCTAGAACGTTTTAACTTCTTACTTGTCCAGTTCGAAACAAATAATATTTAGTATTTTCATTTCCTCGCTCTGGCACAAGGCAAGGGCGATGTTTAGTTTCGCCGGTTAGCACGAAATGCCTCAATTTGACGAAAAGTGGGGAACGGAAATATAGAGCTTTTCTTTCTTTTTTTTTAACTTCACGCTGTAACCCGCATATAGCAGGGTAGGCAGAGGGAACCACAGAACCTAGTGTTAAGACACTCCATTCTCTTTCAACAATTCCGTTCCCCACTTTCCGCCGAATTGACGCATTGCGTGTTGAGTGGCGGAACTCAACGCCGCGCTTTGCCTTGTTACCAAACCCAAGAAATGAAAATACTAAATTTTACATTTCCGGGAGTGGGAATCGAACCCACAACCTGCGCTACCTGTCCACCTGTCCTGCGCCACGACAATATAAGAGCTTATTCTTTTAAATAAAAACGTTTTTGTATCGGTTTTTGATTAGATTCAGAGTCAAAATATATTTTTTTAATCATGATAAGAAAGTATGTACTTCATTATTAACGACCTAACTATTCTACCATCAAGTTAAAGACGCGGTAGGAATATGCCTATTTGTAGTGTTGATATTATTTTTTTCGTATGGTATATTTTTTGTAAAATATATTTTTTTTAAATTATTAATATTTTTTGTTAACCCACATTGCCATATAAGTAAGGTATCTTATTGAAATATTTGCCTTAAAACATTCCAGTGTTTTGAAAAGGCAGTATAGTATTTTCTTAGATTATAAGTAGCTTGCTTCTGCTAGACAAAAATTTAATTACAAGCGGCTGCTTTATCTCAAAATATAATGATCTAATACATAGAAAGTAGTTAAGGATACAAGGTGAGCCGATTGAGTGTCGGGTAATAATATATATTTTTCACGAGTATTGCAGAGCAACACAACCAAAATATATCAGATCCCTATCCCTATCCCTATCCCTTGTTTTTTATATTTAGTGTTTTGAATATTTTTATATAGCTTGAAAAAAAAAAATTGTATATCAGTCGTTATTTAAATGAAAATTTTATTATTAAAATTCTCTTGTATTTTATAATTATTATTCTCTTTAATTTAAAATTTCAAAATATCGGCGGTATGTTATATGTAAAATTGCAAGGTTTTTATATGCTTTTGCGTACTTTTATGTTCCACGTCACTTACATCGAGCAGTGACTAATTTTACTGCGTCGTCATACTTTCCACATGTTACAATGATTTACCGTACTGGAACGCAACACAGGAACAAAAATATTTTAATAATACTTAATCATTTATCCATATCCGGTCCAATTATTGCTAACAATCAGCCACTTTAAAAAAATAGTACAGTACAGTCTATAAGTAGTAGATAATTAAACGAGAGAAATGTGTTGTTATAGGAGTGGGGTTACAAATATTTTTTTCTAATTAAAGTATTTTATTTGCTTGCTGGCAATATAATTTGGTAAGATTTTTTAAGATTAGGTTCTGTTGATAAATTTATTATGAATAGAAATTTTTTTTTCAATTCATATAGTTATAGTGAAAAAAAAAAATAGATATAAGGAATGAGGTTTTTTTGCTTGATGAACAGGCATAGATTATGAGCGTAGCTTAGCGCTCTGCCTCCTTTGGATATATTACTATAAAGAATTTAGTTATAAGGGTATAAGATAATATATATATGTATATCGGATTTAAAAAAGCCAGGTACCTATATATTTATTTATTTATTATTATATTTTTGCCACTGTTCAACGAATTATGCCTTAAAAGTCTTGATTGAATAATCTTAAATATAACTTTTTCTTAATTATATTTATTAGTTGTCAATTAGGACCTGCATTTTGTTTAATACAAGTTGTTAAAAATAAATTTTAAAACAGTTTTATTTTTTTATTATATATTTGTATGTAAAACAAACCAACTATGTATAACAAAATCCTTGCGAGTTACTAATCTACGTTTATTTACAGTTTACAAAGAATAGCTATTTATATAATAATAATAATATAAGCGCATACATTTTTATTCTATCTTTAGTTATTCCATCTTTAGTTATTCCTTAATTTTAATAATTATTTTCATCTAATTGTTTAATTTTCATATAGTTTTAAATATTGCCATTTTTTGAGATTGGAAATAAGAAAAGCTATTTAATATAAGATAAAGATCATATTTAAATAACATGAATTACACAAAGTGAACACATATTAAATTAAAACCATTGTCTATTTATGTATGTGTTACTGGTAATGTAGAGGTAGTGTATGAAATATTTTTTGTTTTATAATACAGACCAAACTTGATTTATTTTACACATTGTAGATAAATCGGCAGTTCCTTTACAATTTCATAAAGTTACGGAGGTAAAACGTGTAATGGACAGTAATATTCATAATATTCATACATTACCTCCTTAAATCAGATTGCCAAGATACATTACCTAAATTATCTAATTATTGGTCGTTGACAGACATACAGATCATAAAATAAACAGTAAATATAAGATATTTTATTCAAATATAAGTAATAAATGAATCGGCGAGTGCAGAAACAACGTAAGTCCGGATTTTCAAATTTTGCAGGATGGAGGAAAACAACACGCATTCTTGCCTTTCTAAGCTAGTTTAAATCGATTACGAATTATTGTATTTTTTGTAACTTATGTTTCTGCACTCACCGATACAAATATGAATGATTTATTTGAATATTTTTTTACAACCACATAATCGTTAAATTTGAAAAAAATAATAGCAACCATTTCTTTTGGACTGAATTTTTAGTTATAAGCCTAACGATTACATTGAGTAAATATTTATAAAATAATTTAATTGTAAAGCACTGGATTATATTACATTTTTAGGTATTTACTATCAATTCTTGCCATTTCACAAGAGTGCAAAATAGTATCTGTAAAAATGTAGGCGCAATATGGCACTTATTATTAAATATTGTACTTGAATCGTTTATATTCAAGTTTATTTATTTTTATTATTTTATATAATTATTTCTATATTATTAATAATATAGGAATAATTGTATTATATTTAATACCTTTCACAAATTTCAGCTAAGTTCATAAAAGTAGGCAGGTACTGAGAGTTTATATAGTTACGCTCCTATTGTATTGGAATGGTTATTTCTAGGAATTTGTAGGCAATTTTTACATTTTGATATGTTTCTGCATATTGTATTTAATTATTATGCTGCTGGTATCGTAGTCACTGGTAACATTAGTAGTATATAAAATATCTATTTTACTAAATAGTTTTGGTTTTGGCATTTTTTAATATATTTTACAGTCTAATATTTACAAAAATTCTAAATTAACCCCTTTGTCACCTTTTTCGTTGTAACCAATCTTCTTTTATTAAATCGGAGCCTTTCTCTCCGATCATTATGACAGCGGCATTAGTATTTCCACTTACAATAGTAGGCATTATACTAGCATCTATAACTCTCAAACCTTCTATACCATGGACTCGCAATCGCGGGTCGACTACAGCACCGGGATCCCAAGAAGGTCCCATTTTTGCTGTTCCGCATTGATGATATATCGTCATACTGATTGTCCTCACCTGACACTCTATATATTCATCTGACATGAATTTATGTTGCTTGCAGTTAGGCAGTGGTTTCATGTATAATCGAGATCCAAATTGCTTAAAAGGAGTCCCATTAGCTACTTTTAGGGCTATTTTTATACCTTCTACAAGACGATTTACGTCTAAGCGATCTTCATGATATCGTGGGTTCATGACGGGATAATGGAACGGGTTTGAACTTTTTAATCTTACATAACCTCTTGTATTAGGACGTAATAATAATGGCATAATTGTCCAAGCATCTTTATTGGCTATCGGCTTGTAAACCGTATCGTAGATTTCATCAGTTAAACCCAAGATTTTTCTGACAATTTGGCCATTATCAGAGGAGAATGAAGCTGGTGCCATATGAAATTGTATGTCAGGCCATAATCCAGAGCTATTTGCATATTTGGTATTAACAAAAGCTATACCTTCTAAACCTCCCAATGTTGTCATTGGACCTCTTTCATTTACTACGTAATTCATGGTAATAGGGAAAGCTTGAAATCGGTTTTGTACAATAGAAACAGGTTTATCAACTAAAAATGTTAAACCTCCTACACCTACATGGTCTTGTAAATTTTCACCGACTGGTAAGTCTTTTACCACCCTTATTCCAACTTTATTTAAATGGTCTTTTGGTCCTACACCAGACAACATAAGCAGTTGTGGACTATTAATGGCCCCAGCAGATAAGATTACTTCTTTTCTTGCATACACTATACGCTTTACTCCTCGTCTAACAAATTCTACACCGTAAGCTTTCATCGTTAATGGATTTATTAAAACTTTTGTAGCTTGTGAATTGAGAGAAATGTCTAGATTTCGTCGCGTCCTTACTGGTCGTAAAAACGCTTTTGCAGTACTGCATCTCGTTCCACGTCTTATTGTACCTTGAGCAATCATAAAACCAGTCTGGACTGCCCCATTGATATCTCTGTTTTCATATCCAATTTCAACGCCAGATTCAACAAATGCAGCAACTAATGGTGTTCTCCATGGTGCTTCTTGTACTGTTAAGTAGCCTCCTCGGCCATGGTACTCGTTTTTAGCTAAATACGGATTTCGATTGTCTTCAGATTTTATAAAATATTTAAGAACATCTCTATACGCCCACCCAGGGTTACCAAATGATTCCCATTGATCAAAATCGTATCTATTTCCTCTTACGTATATCATGTAGTTTAAAACACTAGATCCACCCAATACCTGAAATGAGAATAAGACTAACATTAACTAACATGATAATTAGAAATATATGTATAAAGCACACATAAGGAACATCTAATATTCTTTCTTTCATATATCCCGTTTTCAGCAGGTAACGGTTGACCCGTAAGTGCTCCAGTTTTCTTTTGTTCTGGAACATTGCTTGTTTGTTGGCAGAACTCTACGCCATCCTTTGTCCTTTACAGACCGAGATAATATAAATATTTTATATATGTTCATTTCCCAAATTAGGATCAAATTCATAAGTATTGGGTATACCGTGTAGCACATATTTGCCAACTGATTTACTATGGCATCAATCTAGCGTGATTTTAATTGGTAATAATTTAAAAATAAGATTAAACAAAATACCTTTCCTCGCGGCCAACTACACCTACGCTTCTTAAAACCTAAACATGCATATTCTGTGGGTTCAGTCTTGTACTGCCAGTCCAACTTCGTTAGTTGTAAGTAACCGGCTAACGAAGGGACATCTGTTATTTCATTTTCGTCAGGACCTGAAAATTGAATTAAGATTTGTGGATATTATAATTAGTATTTAATACTTAATTGTATACACAAGTGTAATATTTGTGAGATAATATTAATCGCAAGTGTCTAAGCTTAAAAATTTACTGTTCATTTTACAGATAGTTAAATTAAAATGACATAATTAAAATAGCGCTTATTTATATTTTCATGAAGCTATTATTTCTTTTTTCAATAACAATTTAAAGCAAGCTTCAACTTTAGTTTAATATTTTGTTTCACTCAAATACATTTATAATATTTTTTTACATGATTAATATTTTAACTCACCACTTTCCAATAAAAGTAAATTCCAATCTTTAATTTCTGTTAACCTGTTTGCCACGACAGCTCCAGCAGAGCCTCCACCGACAACTATGAAATCATATTCCTTCCTAGGTTCTTTATCAAGAACTTTTGCTTCGGGATCGTATGAATTGTAATTATGATACGTAAAAGCTCCCAAAAGAAGAGGAATAAGCCAGAGACCAGTTACACTGACTGTCTTAAGCGCAGTGGAAGCCAATAGGACTTGAATACCCATTTTCTATTTTTAGTACTATTATTTTATTTTAGGTATTTAGTATTTTTCCGTCACTGGATTTTGCTAATAGTTTTCACTATAGTAAAAATTGTATTTTAAAGGCTATAATGTTGTGACTAGATCTTTTTTGCAGTTTTCTGTTTGTCTGGCGGTTTACTTCTTCTCATAACTTTCTTTGTTGATAGTGACGTTGATGGACGCTGCGACATGTTAACAGTCGCGGTTGCGTCTTATGTGGCTTTCGCAATTGTGTATCTGAAATTATATGATATAAATATTAATTATATTTAAGTTACTTTCGATATTTCTTAAGGTTGGTTTGGGAATAGTGATAATGAACTCCATAATTTAGAACAAAGTCTAACATCTAAAATTGGTTCAGTTAAGAGCGAAAATATCTAAATATATTTTTAGCACAAATTGTTATCAATAAATTAACTAAACGAGTTTTTTTTCCTTTCCAGGTACGTCTTGGCAACTTGTGAGAACCACACCAGTCGCCACGTGATATTTAAGACCTCCTTTTAAAAGATCAATAAGAATATTTATTAGTAAGTTTTAGATAAGTATGTGCAACATTTACTTAATACCAGTTGCTAATGTGACCCACTTTTGAACAGATTTAATCAGATGTACTTTGCAATTATCATACCAATAAAGCTACTACATACTATACCAGTAACTTTATAGGATGATCAATTCCTTAATGAAAAGCTTAAACGAGTGATATAAATCTGTTTTTATACGTGAACCTCAAAACACGTTCCGAAAAGAGGTTGCTGTAATTTACTCAAAACATAAGAACAATGCCACATTGTGTGTTGTTGACTGACAGAACTAGAGCGTGACGTTGGTTTCGGTAATTCATTGTGCGGTTACAAACTTGTAAATTCACTGACACTCCTATGTATCACTATTATTTACTTAATTTAAGTTTAGGTCTGCCTGTCGTGGCCCAGAGGTTGTGGGTTCGATTCCCACTCCAGAAAATGTTAGTATTTTTATTTTCTGGGTTTGGTAATAAGGCAAAGCGCGGCGTTGAGTTCCGCCACTCAGCACGCAATGCCTCCATTCGCCGGAAAATGGGGAGCGGAATTGTTGTAAGAGAACGGAGTGTCTTAACACTAGGTTCTCAGGTTCCCTCTGCCTACCCCACTATATGCGGGATAGAGCGTGAAGTTAAAATAATAATAATAATAATTTAATCTTCTGTTGGTTAATAGGAGATGTTTAATCTTGAGTATTATTTTTTTTCAAATGCTGCTTTTTACTTTATTTTAAAAAAAAAAAGGAAATTTTTAAATTAAAAAAACGTTGACTTCATGAATATGTTTTTTTACTATATTATTATCTCACCTTAAAATTTTTTGTACCTATTATTCTTCTCAGAAATTTAATAACAAAGTATAACAGTTCTAACATTTATAAATTTAGATTTATTTTACTGGATTTTTATTAAAGTTGCTTATAGCAACTTTAATAAAAATCTTTTCATTCAAATATTATTTAGCGAATGTTTAATTCTTAGCAAAAATATTGGAACATTTAAATAGATATTTTATTTCATATCAGAAAAGTTTATTACTCAAAAGTGTATATCATAAAAATATTTAAAAACCACTTATTTAAGCCAACTAGCCTGTATTGGTTAGCAAGTTGCAAATATTAGTTGCGTCAATCCTCAATTTATTGGTAAACAAATGTTATATAACCGGTACAAATTGATATCGGTGGCATTAGGTGAAGGTTACCCGAACTTTCGATTTTGTTGTCACATGCATGTATATGTATCATACATAATATATGTATGTACTTTCATTATATGAAAATTATACTTTATATTAAAAAATATACTTTCTTGATGCCTAAATGACAAATCCAGTGTAAATCAATTTGAAAAGTATACGTCTCTACTTATACCGTATTTATAATTTATAATAAATGTAAAGCTTATCTAGATATTCAGGTAGGTAACGATATAATTGAAGCTTTATAGTAGCCCGTCAAGTGTAATATTTAGAACATAATGATACGGGAAATAAGTTTGTGATATATTCCGAATTTATTTATGGACGCCTTATTTTATGATAGGGCCAAATATCGTAAAATTATAATATGGTGAAGATCAGTCGATTATTTCATAATATAGCCAATTCTGCGATTGGACAACACTATCTCATGATAGTTTTTAAAAACTCCTTATAACTTAAATAAGAGAAACATTACGTATATAGCATATGTACCTCCTATATCTATGGCGTAAATGGAGGACCAACACTTAGGCCATAGAGTTTGTTCGAGTTTAAATCTTTTTTACACTCTCTATCCATCTATACAACGCAAGAAAACTACTGAAAAAAAATCTCAAAATTTTTTTGCTTAACATGAGCAAAGTCGCCACTTTCGCTAGTATCGATATGTCAAAAATCGTAACCTAAATTCTACATATATTTAACGTCGGGTGAAGGCCGAACACAACATTACTTTCACTCTTGCGTAGACAAACTTTCCGAGTTGTGATGTCACCCGATGACCTTCAGATGTTGTTATTGAAGCGAATTTATCATCTCTTTGGTCATATTTATAACACTTTTAGCAATTTAGTTTACGTTTCATAAATAATTTTTTAAACGTTGCTTACAAATATTATGCTTAATTTTTTTTTCTTGTACTAATGACATATTTGGCTCTCATACATTCTATAGAGAGAAATAACATAATAAGAAGAAAAGTATGGAATGGAAGTTAGGTGATAAATTACGCTATTATTTTATTATTTTCCTTTTAAGCATATTAACTATGAACTAAATAATATGACGGAAGTCTAGGTGAGCTGGTTCTTAATCAAATGTTTAATATGAAAAGAATATGTTTGTAACGGGTGTCCCAAAATTAACGCAAGATTTGAATTCGAACTGCAGCCGCTAAGCTTTCACTATTTTTGAAATATTCTTTAATAATGAAGACACGTTGTTCTATCGTGTAACGTTCCATTTTTAATAACCCTATACTGTTAGCTGTCAAATTGCTTTTTTTTCAGGGTTGCCAACACTTCACTGCACAAATGGCGGCAAAGTCAAATCTTGCGTTAATTTTGGGACACTCTGTATTATGTATACATATTTTTCGCCGCTGCTCCAGATGATGGCCATTGCACGCAATGGCTAAAAGAGTTACTAAAAAATTAAACCGTTAACTACAAAATAAAAAATCTATCCTCCTATAAAATATTCTAAAAATAACAATAATTATTTATATACGTAAGTTTAAATTTTGAATTCTGATGTTCCATAAGTTCCTAATTTGATGCGCTACAGTATTTTAGTAGGTTCCGTTGTAGACGTTTAACAAATTATTTTAAACATTCATACATACATAGCTTCACGGTGTATCCCGCATATAGCAGGGTAGGCAGAGGGAACCTAGTGTCAAGACACTCGGTTCCTCACTTTCCGCCGAATTGAAGCATTGCGAGCTGAGTGGCAAAACTCAACCCTTTGACGCCCTTTGACTTGCTACCAAACCCAGGAAATGAAAAATACCATTTCCTGGAGTGGGAATCGAACCCACCACCTGTCGCGTTTACAGTCGCACGCTTATGCCTCTGCGCCACGACAGGCGATGCGATGGTTTTAAACATAGTATTCTATTATGCTTTGTATTTAATGCGTTACATGACGACTTACAAATATTTAATTTAATATTGTTAAAAAACTAAAATAACTATTGAAAAGATTTCAATCATCAATCTAAAAAAGTTTTGTTAAAATTCGAATTGCTATATTTACTTAGCTCTAATCAAAAATGTTTTTATGACCTGGTAGTCGAGTAACTGAAATGCAAAATAAAAAGATTAAGAGTCAATCTAAATCTGTACACTTTTACTTTTTAAGCCATTATGTAATAGAGCATATAATTATAATTATATTTTTTATTGCGCATAGAAAATTATAATAGTAGTCACTTTTATATATAGCTTTTACCAAAGATAAACATATAGACTTAAGACAAAGTATAATTCTCAAGAGATTGGAACTTATTTTTATAAAGGGGCTAGAAGCATAAAATATTTTTCTTACAACTTTTGTTATTTGAATTCAACTATTAACGCAGCGGCACAAGCGACTGTAAACGCGATAGGTTGTGGGTTCGATTTCCGCTGCAGAAAATGAAAATAATAATATTTAGTATTTTCATTTTCTCGCTCTAGTAACAAGGCAGAGCGCGGTGTTGAGTTCCGCCACTCACAACGCAATGCCTCATGCAACACTAGGTTCTCTGGTTCCCTCTGTCTACCCTGCTATGTGGGGGATATACTGTAAAGCTAAAAAAAAAAGTATTACGTTCTGTCACTCAACACGCAACATTTAAAGTTCGTGGTAAAAAGCGGATAAAAGATAATGTTTATATATGCGAAGAAGATAATGTTTTTCTCTAGGTTTTCTTTATTGACTCCCCTCCCCTATTTTGCGGCAAAAAACTTGAGGCTGCGAGCAACAAATCTTGAAAATGTATTACTAAGCAAAATCTGCATAAAAGGAGCAATTACAAAACCTTTCAATTTCCTGAGAACTTTATTAGTTAATATTATTTTTCTGTTTTTATTTTTATGTATCTCTGTTGTATGTAATTTACTATTTCTACGTATAAATTAAAAATTAAAAATTTAAGAAATTAGCAGAAAATCTTAATAACCCTTGGGTCTTAAAAAGGTCCTTCCTCTTGAGGAAGGACCTTTTTAAATCGTTTTTGTAGCTATATCTATTTAACAATGGGATTTATTTTTGGGATTCTTGCAAGGCTATTCTGAACTATTTCTTGCCTAATTTATTTGAGAATATGCACATATTCGGATCCTATGACAATACATATATTAATTTTAAGTAACTCTTGTATTCTTATCAGAATTATGGCGATAACGAAAAATTACTTTAAATTTATTTTGTTTTTTTTTTTTAAATCTATTAAATATTAACTTAACGGTATGTTTTGCCTTCTGTCTCTATTTATTTGTTCTTAGCTTATATTAAACAATCATTTATATTTAAATTCATTTGTTAGTTATTAAATGGAAAACTATTTAACTACACAATTATTATATTATATATTTAACTTTTAAGAAATGCTGATCGTTGTAATACTATTCCTATTCGTCCGTCGCTATGTGCCAGCCGACACTCATTCAAATATAATATATATTATTTAACCGAAATAATATATATAGATTTAAACTGTACGTTGTATAATAATTACAGTAATTTCTTTTTTTTACAAAACCAGGCTAAGTTATATAATATGTGAGATAGTATAACGTTAACTATGCTTACTCTAGCGCATGTCACATTATGCAGGTGTTCGCAAATTGTAATGTCTATTTGAATGCTCTTAAAACAGCTGAAGGAATACCAATGCTGTTAGCCAATATTTTTGTCAACATCTACCCAGAAGTATACATATTCTATGGTAGTTAAACATAAGTACAATTAATTACAAAATATAAAAATTTAACTACGTTTTAATGAGAAGAAACTCCTTAGCAATTTAGCAATCCAAGTGTAGGGTTAAGGGGTCGATACATCTTAAATTTCTTGCCGTCTGGTATGTTTGAAAGTATACACATATGCTAGGATCCGATGACAATAGAATATTTATATAGCGTAAACCTAATGTTCTCGCTAAAATTTACAGGAAAATGATAAAATATTTTTTTAAATACTGCTTTAAAACTTTTTCTAAAATTATTAGTTATTTTTATGAGATTTGAACCACTATTGCATGATCATTTTAGTATAAAAATTAAAATACCAATATTAAATATCCTTACACTGCTTATATAAAGATAATTACGTAGACTTCAAGTATTTGCAAATTGGTCTCTGCTTGATGAGTCACAGCTGTACTACAATTCACCTGTCATTGTGACCCGCTTTCATTGTTTATTTTGAAACACTTGCCTCTTGTAATGCGCGCTTCATTTGTTTTATGAATTTTCATTAGACATCTCGTATTACAGATGTCGGAGCTAGCTAAAATATTTAGATATTGTATCTATTTAGTAAATGGTTAGTAAGGTATCATTGCCAATAATAAAGAATTGTAAACCATTGTCGAATATAAAAAAAAAAAAAAAAAAAAAAAACCCGCTGAGTTTCTTGCGCCGGTTCTTTTTAGGTCTGGGGCATTAAATTTAGTGAACCGGTGGTAAATTATTTGACGTTCAAAAAATGAAGCTTGTAACTTCTTATTTTGAATAAAATTATTTGACTTTGACTGTAATGTTTATATCAAGTACGCAGCCAAAATATATAATTAGTATGATTGCCGATATGTTACTAAAGCTTAAGAAAAAAAATAGCTTCACGCTTTATTTTGCTTAGCAGGTTAGTCAGACAGAGCCTAATGTTAAGGCAAAACTCAAAGCCATCACGCCACACCAGAGGGGAGAACTGAAAAAGATTGCTCATTCAAGTGAGAGTTGGACTCACAAGCAATTATGTTTAAACAGTCAGACGTTGTCCCACTGCTCCGCGACAGCTTAGAAAAAATCTAATATAAATAGATTTTAAGAATAAAAGGCCAGCCGGACATGCTAATCGCAATTGTTATACTTGAATATTATTTGACATTAACCGAAATACTTATTTAATATCGAAAGTTTCCAAGATTTTAAATAGAATCAGAATGACGTACGATGAATTTATATTCTAAAATTTGTAACGTCATTGAGTGGTGCAAGCGAGCATCAAGACAATTTCTGGGTATAGGAAAAAAAACATTTTGTAGTAAAAACTACAAAAGATAGAAATGAAAATAATATGACGTGGGTCACGCAAACGGAGTTGCAAGCGCCAACAAGTTTTTAACATATAAGTATTTATTAATTGAATGATACGGCAATATAGGACCAAAAGTCAATTCCAACCATCGCAATATCAGCATTTGATTCTGCAACACATTACGTAATTGATGACCGTTTTGTAACTAAGGATTCGCGGTCGAGTCAATAGCGTGATAATTTCCTAGGTCTGGTAATCACGTGGTTTGTATTCAATGCGTAAGAAAATGTATGGAGAAAGCTTAGAATTTGATTGTATTACTTTTGAAGTGATTGCATAATCGCCTACTTTGCATTTGTTAAAATTAATTTTAACCTCAATGCAAAGTGTTCCGGTAATTGACCATTTTCTTTGTGGGCAGTAAGTAACTCGGTATTATGAAATAATACTATTTAACTGTGCAGTTTAATTCAATATTAACCACGTTTGAACTCTTTAAGACGTGAAAAATTAAGAGAATTTTTGTTGATATGACAATCCGTAATAAAGATTCTAATTGGGATATTAGAATGTTATACTTGTACAATTATTTGCGTTTACATGTATAGGAAAAATAATAATAATTTATCAGACCCAAATCACCAAATAAATTTAAAAGCTATAAATAGATGAAAAAACCACTATAATACCTAAATTAGTTAAAATTTTTCCGTGAAAGGAAATAGCAAAAGCAAATCTTTTTCGATACAAATGTAGATTAACAAGACAAATGGGTTAAGTAAAAGTCCTTGTGTGGGGGCGACGCGACGGTGGCCGCGCACGCGCTGCTAACTGAAAGCAATGTCGCGGCCGAGGTTTCGATTGAAACTTTGTAAGCGCAATTGAGTAATAAATAAATACAAAGTAATATACTATATTTATGTAATTCGTACATTCGTAATATTATAAAAATACTATATGAATGGTGATTTTGGTTGTTGAGGAAATTAATTTGAATGGATATATGGAAAATTTCTAAAAATGATAAAATCAAGAAGTTTCTTTTTTATTTTTTATATATTTTATATCTATATTACATATATGGAGGCTATCATGGCACAACGGGGAGCTGGCTGTGTGTGGTAGTCACCATTGGATGGGGGTTCTACCCCACTCAGGGGAATTAATATATTACATGTACTCGCTCTTGTAAGATTTAGACAGAAAGTTTGTTAGTATTGAGTCTCCCTGCCTATCTGCAGTACAGGAAAAAGATAAATTTGAAAAAAATGTATAAGATAAATCTTTTTATTGTAATTTGACGTAATACTTTTAGTTCCCCTTTCTAGGTGACTTTTAAGTGCACATCCAATCAACCTTGTAAATAATTTCATGCTAAGGGCCACAATTAATTGATGAATATCTATAATATATAAAGAGAAGAAATACTATTGTGATGATAAACAATAGAAGTTTTTATTAGTATCAAATGATACTAAT
>JAKGSA010000583.1:275603-321927 GCA_033558755.1 Philaethria dido
TTAGTATCATTTGATACTAATAAAAACTTCTATTGTTTATCATCACGTGATTCATGACCATTTGATCATGAATTTAAATTAACTTGAGGACTTAAAAAAATATAAATACCTAATTATATTATTTATTTATTTATAGCCTAGCCTGTCGTGGCGCAGAGGCACAAGCGTGCGACTGTAAACGCGACAGGTTGTGGGTTCGATTCCCACTCCACGAAATGTAAAATTTAGTATTTTCATTTCTTGGGTTTGGTAACAAGGCAAAGCGCGGCGTTGAGTTCCGCCACTCAACACACAATGCCTCAATTCGGCGGAAAGTAGGGAACGGAATTTTTGAAAGAGAATGGAGTGTCTTAACACTAGGTTCTCTGGTTCCCTCTGCCTACCCTGCTATATACGAGATGCAGAAAAAATTCACCAATTAGCTTCAACAGACTTTGTTTTAACGAAGTCTCCTAATTGGTAGAAATATGAGGATACTATATAGGTCTATATAGGTATGATAGGTCGCAGGAAAATATTTTATTAGGCGGGGACTTAGTACTTGAGTAATGGAAATAATTTCAATTAATTTTTAATTATTTGTGTTAAACGATCTTTTGTTAGTTGAATTTAAATCAATTATTTACGGTTTTTAGCGTGTCTGTTACGCACTTAGGTACGACTTTGTCATTGTCACGTTGAATAAAGAAGAGGACGAAAAAGAGTTGATGGGCTTAACAAATTTAAATTTATACCACGAACTTAACTGTACTTGTACTTTGCTCATAAACTTTATATTGCGTTAGCAAATATCGTTAGTATTTCAGGGACTTGTGCAACAAATACGTCTTATGATACAAAGAGTAAAATGTATGAAGAAATTCTAAATGTAGACACATTTAGACCACTAGACCAATGTATAGTTGAGCTATTATACTTCGAAGAAACACACGCAGTAATTTAATATATATTAAGTATATATTAACACTAGCTTTCCGCCCGCGGCTTCGCCCGCGAGGAACTCGGTTATATCGCGCGACATGGTAAGGAGTAGCCTATAGTCTTTCCGAAGGTTTAGACTATTTGTCAAAATTGGTTAAGTGGTTTAGGTGTGAAAGTTGTAAACAGTTGAACGATCTTACATGATTTTATGTTTGACAATAAGAAACTTCCATGCAAACTTTTATCCCCTATTTCACCCTCTTCCACCCTTTTTTTCACCATAAAAAGTATTCTATGTACTTTCCTAAGTTCAGTGCTATCTTTATACCGAATTTCATCAAAATCGGTTCAGTGGTTTAGTCGTGAAAGCGTAACAGACAGACAGACAGACAGAGTTACTTTCACATTTATAATTTAGTAAGGATTGGAAAAGAAAAGTCGTGCGGACTGAAATGGACGCTTCAAGTGTATAAAAGTGACTAGCTTCTCTCTGTCTCGCAAAATAACCGTGATACGTGATAAAATAAAACAATGTATGTGTGTACTTAACCTGTATGCAGTTCCGTCTAAACTTGAGCAATAACAAGAGCATGTTGTTGTTGTGACATTTCAATTTAGGCAATTTCGTTATTAACTGTAAATAGTTTTCATATTAGACAATCAGCCACTTATAACGTTAAAACCGCGCACTTTTACCTTTTAGTATCTAACAAGTGATTGTGCATTTATTTCGTTATGTAAAAAAATCTATTTATTAGATGTTGGTTCAATGTTATTTAGTCATGATTATTTGATATTCAGTGATTTGTTATAAAGATTATAATAAACTTGCCGAATCATTTAAATCAATAACAGGTAGTTTCATAACTCGAATTTTGGATTCCGTTGAAAATGGTAGAAGCGTTTTACAAAAATTGTTAAGAAATAATTCGTCTTGTTACTAATACATGGAATAATTATAAAAAAATCACATATGCAATTGGTAATCTCTAGTGATGATACAGTGCGGATTACAGCTGTTAATTACGAAAACAAAAAATAATTGCTCTTGGTTTTTTTTTTTTTATGGATAAGGACAAGGCAAACGAGCGTACGGGTCACCTGCTGGTAAGTGATCCCCGCCGCCCACGGCCCCGTGTAACACCAGAGGAGCTACAGGTGCGTTGCCGGCCTTTGAGGTGGGAGTAGGCGCGCTTTTTGAAGGTACCCATTTCGTGTCGACCTGGAAAAACTGCCGCAGGTAGGCAATTCCACAGTTGAGTGGCACGTGGAAGGAAATTCCTACGAAACCGCACAGTACTGGAGTGCCACGCATCCAGGTGGTGTGGATGCTATTTAAGTTTGTGGTATTCTTGTTTGTTATTACATACTATAGAAAATTACATAGTATCTACACACAAATTATAATTTATTTTTAATAATTTTTAAAACTTACAAAATTTTAAGAAGCAGTACCGAGTACCTCCCCCTTTGATTACAATGTTTCATCATATTTGTTTAATCTCATTGAGAATTTGTATATTCAATGCCTACTTCCGTTCATTTGTACGTTTAACTACTTGTTCATTATATTACATAACGTAGTAAACGTTTTGGTGAATATGGAATGTGGGTAACACACTTCGTCGTAACCATCTCAATATTTGAGGCCGTCAATACTATAGAGACCTAACCCTACTAAGTAAGAATAAGTTGTTAAAATAAGTTATATTTATTTTACGACTTAATAAATACATATGATTTGTTTGAGCAACTATGCAACTGAAATAACTTCTAATTTAAATAATTTTGTCGCATTGTAGATCTGGCGTCATATTCTAACTTTAGATATAGATGACTAAAATTTTTAATCGAATGGCTTGCAGCTTTTTAATTGAATGCAGCGGTCTATTTGAGCCTTAAAATATTCAATTGTAAATGAAATACTGTTGTAACAAATGTTTCGGTATTTTCGAATCAAAAATGAAGTTTCCGGGGTTTAAACTGTATGTGTGCTAAATCATTGTAAATACAAAGGCATTAGCAAAAAATGTTTATTCTACACAATTAAAATAAAAAAAAAAATAAGTATATTTCTACAGTTGTAACCACGATTGACGATCGTGTCAGTAGTGCTGCGAAAAGGTTTATGTCACCGAGTTGCGTAAAGCATTCGCACTTCCCTTATGGTCTTGCGCAACCGCTGTGGGATGTTTCTGGAACTTTGCCGGCTGAGACAATCGCACTGTGACAGCTAAGTAGTATAATTTCCATGATTATTATTATGTATATTTCCTTGTTACGACTTTAGATTTCTAGAGTTTTTTTTTATTAATTAATAATGTTTTCTTAACGTGACTTGATATAGTTGGCAAAATCGAACTTCGCTTCAAAATTACTCTCTGAGGATGGGTGGCAGTTAGTCTCTGACGTTAGTGGTAAAAATAATATGAAAATATTTATAAAACAGGCAATTAACAGAGTAGCGATACTTTAATGAGTGACGTTTTTTGGCAATCAGTTGCTTTGTGAATGAAATATATAGAAAAACATGAAGAAATTTTTTTAAGCTCACTGTTTTCTAGTATATTTGATATACTATATAATATTTATTTTATTATGAATAATTTACTTCAGGTAATCCAAGTTTTGTCTGATATAGGAAAATTCTCTTTAAATTTTCGATTGTGTTCAATATAAATAGAATCTGAAATGTAATCCGATCCGATCAAGTACTAAAGTACTGATTATAGATTGTTTTCCCCCTTACCCACCCATCCTTTCCCCAGAAGGTCGTGGTTCCGATAGTGGACTACTACATTGTCCTCCCCTTCTATCTGTATCCTGTGGGTCGACGTTATCAATAAAAATAATAAAAAAAAGTAGAAAAAAGTAGAAAAACGTACTGCACCATAATATAAAACTAATTCCTGATATTCTACAAAAAATATAAATTTGTAAATTTTTCATCTCATGATATGGTTGTGGCTAGATCCACTTAGTCGCAATTACTACATAACTAAGTATACTGCTACCATATAAAAAGGGCCAGTGATAGTAGGCATATTATCACATGACCTAGTATTTGGTAATGCGGTATTTAAACAGTGTCAGAGCTCGTTGCAAAATCTTTAATATTTTTTTATATACTTGCACGAGAATATCCTATATATAAACTTGTATTATAGTTACGCATAACAATAATGCAATTCTAACGAGAGTTCAGAATATCACCTAATAAACATAAATCCAGAAATGGGATTCAGTTAATTATTAAGAAAATGCGAAGTTATCGACTTCGCTGTTAAAAGAATTGAAAAAGGAGGTTCGTCCTCCGTCTGGCTCGCGACCACTATCATGTCAAAGACGAACCGCCAAATATCTTATGATGTGTTCCGGTTCGATGGCATGTAAGCCAGGCTTTCCTCTTTCCCACATCATCTAGAACATCTCTGGTGTTGTAGATGGTCATGGGCAAAGGTAGCCACTTACCATCAGGTGGTCCTTTTGCTCGTTTGCCATCCGTTATCCATAAAAAAAAAAAAAAAAAAATTGGTGCCACAACTTGTCAATAATCCTGAAATTAATTCATAAGAAAAAAAAAATAGATTCTATTTGGGTAGTTTATACATACAAATTGTAATAACAATGAAACATAGTTTTATCTTTATTTATTCTTTATATATCATATTTGGCTAAATAACGTATATTCTAAAGATCTACAGAAAATAAAATATTTCTATTGATTATGAATTACTAATATGATAAAATGGTAAAAAATTACATCATTTTTCCCTAAAATGTCAATACACCTGTTTTCTGCTGAGGTATAGTTTAAAGACTCCATAATAATGATAATACCACTATAAACTAAACAAGCCAAATGTCATATAAGGCAGATCAAAAATAATGTACGGTAGTACTTTAAGCCACTACACACATATTACATACATATGTTGGTGTTATAAGAAACGAAATGCAACGAAGGCCAATACGTTTGGCATGTTGTTGCAACTGTATCAGTCTAAATTTACACTTATATAATCTTCAATGTTACTATTCGAGTTCCTTTGATAATTGAAGTACTATAATAAGTATATAGAATTTTTGTAAGTCTTGAAAATTAAGTATTTGATATTTAATTTTCAAATTTGATCACATATATTTATAGTACATTTAATAATGTACTATAAATATATGTAAAAGGGGAATAAATAGGTTTTTGAAGGGTCGGCAACGCGTAAGTGATGCCCCTGGTGTTGCAAGCGTCCATAGGCCACGGTAACCACTTACCATCAGGTGGGCCGTGTGCCTTGTTGCCACCGTCGTGGTATAAAAAAAAAAAAAATGTAATAAAAAAGAAGTCACTGCCAGCTATTCTACATTATTTCCATATACTATTTTCTATAAAATCTTACATGCCCAGTAGTTTTACTGAGTAAATTATTTTTTTGAACTAATACACTAATTATTATTAGTTGACTATTATGCTTAATTCAATTGCCTAACAGAAAAATATCAGATATATCAACTGAATCCACGAGCTCGCTAGCATAATCTCTATTACTTCATACATAGCGCAAAATATTTAATTTTGATACTTTTATGGGACACTGAATTAAAATTAATATTGCTTTACTTTCCAAATATCGATTTTTCAATATAAGACCAAGAATAAAACCAAATTAAATAATGTATGTATTTACTAATTCAAATTGCACCAGTCGAGTCGTAAAATGGAAACGACCTTGGCTTCCATTTTTATAATACCATCAATTTCGTTCTAATGTTTGTAATTATGGTAATGGTATGTAATAGGTCATTGATCAGCATGCAATAGTGAAGAAGTGAAGACTATTGTGACGTAATACTATGAGAGCCTGCCACTATATTTTACAACAAGGTTCCGTATCCGAATTTTGCGCGTTTTGTAATGATATTCTTATATAGATCTTGAATTTTAAATTATTTTTTTTTCTATTTGTTCTTTGACTGTAAACGCGGTGGTTGTTGGTTCAATCTCCGTTCAAAAGAGTGGTATATTCAAAATTATTTGCATTTCCAGCGTTGATTTTTACCTCTTAGCCGCAATATTTAGGATTTAGGCAAAGCGGTCTACCTAATTCTGTGGGAAAAACCGTAAAGCTGAAAATCAAAAATTTGATATAAATTATGAATGGATATAGATGAATACTTCATAGTCCACAAACCGAATATGTTAAGTAAAAAAATAAGTTTTAGTTTTAAGAAAAAAAAATGTATAATAATAACTCAAATACAGGTAGGTTTCCTTTAAGTGGAGAGGGGAAAAAACGGAGAATTGGGAATTAGTATAAAGCTGAAATATAATGAATTCTTAAATAAATATAATATATTTTTAATATATTTTTTTTATTACATTATATTCCGCGCTTTTAAGGTCAATTCAAATAGTGGTTATAGAATTCAAAGTAATGAACGCTCTTTACATTTAATATTCAAACGACTATCAAGTTTGTTGTACTAACGATACTTACAGTCATTGCTGATGATCTTTCAACACTTCTTACACAATCACTTGTAACAAATGTTCAAATTGTTAATGTTTCGTAGGTCATAGATCCTTTCTAATTAGAATTCCTTTCTTAAGCACTCACTAATGACACTGATAGCACATCACTAGGCTTGAAAGCAAGTTACATCTATAGCTCGTGTATTGTTTTGTAGTTCCCACAAGTTTTCTTTATCCCATTCGACCATACCTTACAGAGGAAAAGTATATTAGTATTACTTATTTTACTATCAATTATTTCAGATTCATAGAATCGATTATTTTAAATGAGTAATAAGATAAAAACAAATTCCGTAACAAATTTCGTGATTGCAATGGCACTTTGAGCATAAAACTAACTGCAATGTGATGTACTAAAGGTAAATAGAATTATATAACACCTTGAGATCGATTAAAACTAATGATTGGTCTTTAAATGAAATTGTCGATTGCTAAGAAATAGCTCTGAAGACGTTTGCTCGTAACAAATTAATTTAGTATTATTCAACTTTCCAGAACGATTAGAATTTCGCTATTTTTTTCTGTAGAATATAAAGATACAGGTTTTAGGATAAATGACTTGAAATCGTTATCAATATTTAGAAACTGCAAGATATATTATATTCAATAATTGCTAGCATAGTCTATCCTGGATTTATATAACAATCTAGCTGTATAACTTATAAGTTACGTTAGGTAAGGCAAGGTTGATTACATCACTATTTTTTTTTATATTAAATAACTATTAATATTTGCAAGTAACAATGTACGATAAGTGTAAGTTAAACAATTTTATGAATTAAAAAAAACAACTGGTTGTTGTCACTTGAATAAGATAATTGAAAAGAATAGAAATTCTAGCTATTTAAATATTATAAAATATTTGTAACTAACGATTTATTTACGAATGTGTTTTTTTTTTGTAATTTGGACAATTCGAAACTCGCGGCAACTGCGCGACGCGGCTCCGCGTGGTTGACTGGCGGTGCGCGCGCGCCGATGCTGTAACGACGGGGTTACAGGCAAATCGTAATATGTGTTACGAGGTGCCTTATGTCGATGTAGGCTGACTCGTTGCGGGGTTGGACCTGATGTGTGTCACGAACCGCACATTTTGTAACAGCCTGTACTTTATACGTTTATACATTAGTAAGGAGCGCGGTTATGTCATGGAATGTCATGGTTACCTTTTTTTTTTATTGTTGATTAACTGACCTCTGATAACATTTTTACAGTTTATATATTTTTTTGTATAGATTATAATATAATACGAGCTGTATTATATTAAATTATCTTAAATAAATGAATTTTAAAATAGCATAATCAATAATGCAAATTCTTTCCAAATTTTGTATTTTTTAAATTTTTACCGGTCAAATTATTTTAGTCTAAGAAGCCCATATTAAATTAAGTAAATATAACCAATGCTTAATACGGAAAAATACAAAAAGTTATAAAAATTGAAAATACTTTCAGATAATTAAATTTGATGGAAATAGAGAGAGAGTATAATTAAAAATGACGAGAAACCAAAACAACAAAAAACCCAACAATTAAATAATAACAAATATGAGCATAACTGGTAATTATTAAATTATATGCTAATGATTGCATATATTTTAAAGTATGGCATATGGTTATATTATTATCTTTTAAGCGTAAAAAATACAATATGAATAAAAAAATAAAGTAGAGAACCTAGTGTTAGGTGTCTTAACACTGGGGACCTCTCTGCCACACTTGGCCGGATTTGGCGTGACTATGTGTGTATGTATAAATAAAGTAATGTATTTTCTATATATGGCTGTATTTGTGACGATTTTTATAAAATATAGACCAAATAGCAATTTCAGGATTTGGTAAAAATATTTTTTTAACAATTCTACATTATGGGTTCTTTGGTCAGTTATTTAAGAAGTGAAGAAATATGAATTAAAATATATATAATTCATTTGTTTTATTCATTCATATTGTTCGTATAAAATAAATGTAAATATATGTATTATATAATTAAGGAAAAAGCCACGCAATGGGATTTTCAAAGTAATTTAAATCGTTTGGTTCTTTAGGAATTCCTTTAGATTAGTGTTGTTCTGAGACGATTTTACAATTTGTTTTATCTTTACAAAGGTAATATACTAATGGCGAATTTATAGTCTTTCCACTTTCCAAGTATATTGAAATATTGCGCTTTAGATGGCGGACCTTTACGTCGCATAGTAATTATCGAAATCAGGTAAAATAACTTATTTGAAATATAAATATTGGCCCACACGCAAATATAAATTTTAATCCATAGCCATTACTTTCGCCACGACGGCGCCAATATTAAAATTAAATTGTATGTTAGTGACGTAAGTATGTTTTTACTTTTTTGATTTGTAAATATGTGTAGACCTCCTATATGCACCGCAGATCTGATTTATATTGTCTAGCTTACCTGTAATTTAACCTGATATTGTCTGCTAAATTCCATAGGAAATCCTCTCCTGAAGGTAAATTGCCGCAGGATTGCTTACGCCTACTACTACCATTTCGAATGAACGGCTCTTTATACTGGCCACCATAGTTACCAATAACTTCGGCGTGTATCTTACATATAAGTAGGCAACAGGATCTTCCCTCGGTAGTCTCTCTAAGAAAAATGTAGTTAGAGATGCGCATAGCTGCTTCTCCTATGCCGCCCTATATTTTTTTATTTTTTATATTGACAATTTGATTACATTTACATCAAGTATCGTTATTATCGTTTGGTGGTAGGAGGTTCGTCCTCCGTCTGGCTCGCGACCACTATCATGTCAAAGACGAACCGCCAAATATCTTATGATGTGTTCCGGTTCGATGGCATGTAAGCCAGGTTTTCCCCTTTCCCACCCATCCTTTCCCCAAAATGTGGTGGTTCCGATAGCGGACTACTACATTATCCTCCCTTTCCATCTGTATCCTCTAGGTTGGCAACGCATCTAGTACATCTCTTGTGTTGTAGATGTTCATGGGCGAAGGTAACCACTTACCATCAGGCGGTCCTTCTGCTCGTTTGCCATCCGGTATCCATAAAAAAAAAAAAAAAAAAAAATTTTTAAATTTATTTATGAATTCTAAATTCAAATCAAGTTACATCTATGTATACAATTAGTATAAAAATATATACTGTAGTAAAGCCTGATACGTTATAACAAAGTTAAATAGTTTCAAAAATTATGACAAAAATGTCCAAATGTGGCGTAGTGGCGTGTCGTAAATACTACACAATACGATCGATTGCTCCATACATATATTTTAGTAAATCAGTGTTGCTAAATTTGTTACTTGGCGTGAACAACCCATGCCCAAACATATGCTATGTTTCGAAATTAATGTGACTCGATTGAATTTAATGATGTCTTTGATTTTTGCAATTTTTACACATAGTAAATGAAACTATTTTAACTGGATTAATCGCTTATATTTTGTTTTCGGCATGTACAATCCATTTTTAGTAACCCGACGTTTCGTTCACTTTATAGTAGTCTGTGGTAGAGTCTACCACGTGACCACCACCACCACGTGAGTACCAAAAATGTATTTCCGAATACTAAAATATATGCGATTAATTTTGATTAAATTTTCTTTTAGAAAAGTAACAAGCATAAAAACATATCAAAGTGACGCCTGTCGAGGGACAGGTTGTGGGTTCGATTCCAACTCCAGGAAAAAAAATTTAGTATTTTCATTTCTTGGGTTTGGTAACAAGGTAAAGCGCGGCGTTGAGTTCCGCCACTAAACACGCAATGCCTCAATTCGACGGAGCGTGGGGAACGGAATTGTTGAAAGAGAATGGAGTGCGGGATACCACTCCCGCCACTCAACATGCAATGTCTCCAACTTCGGTAGGAAGCAGAGAACGAAATATCTTGATACTAGTACTATGCGAGAGTAAAACATAATGTGTCTTTTTATATAATACACCTCAAACATTTTATTATTTGTTTATACTGTGTACATATTCTTTTAATTATGGCATAACCTCAAAATTTATTGTCAGCTGTACCCAATTATTTTTTTTATTTCAATCTATATAATCCAGCATTCGTTTTCAGTTGCCTGATTTTTTCTTTTATTGTTATACACTCAAAGTAAGAATTTTTTTTTTATTGATAACGGACGGCAAACGAGCAGAAGGACCACCTGATGGTAAGTGGTTACCTTCGCCCATAGACATCTACAACACCAGAGATGTTGTAGATGCGTTGCCAACCTAGAGGATACTGATGGAAGGGGGGACAATGTAGTAGTCCACTATCAGAACCACCACATTTTGGGGAAAGGATGGGTGGGAAAGGGGAAAATCTGGCTTACATGCCATCGAACCGGAACACATCATTAGATATTTGGCGGTTCGTCTTTGACATGATAGTGGTCGCGAGCCAGTCGGAGGACGAACCTCCTACCACCTAAACAAAAATAATAAATGATAAAAAAGTATTTTGATTAAAAGTCGAATGTGGTGTATAAAACATACTATAATAGTATTATAATAGTCACACAAGATATAATGTTAGACTACAAAGTCTATGTTATTTACGACAGTAAGGAAACAGTCTTGATTTCATCCAGAAATCGAAAGTTCTGTAATGAAGCTTACGTCATGCTGTAACGTTACTACCGCGGCTCGCGGACTCTCACGGCTTTGTTTACTATATTCTAATTATAACTTAGTCATTAGAATTTATATACACTATTTGTCTTGACAAATAGGACTACATAGTGATACAACACTGCTCTTCTTACTCTTGTCCGTGTCGTGTTATGAACAAACTCTATGTTACGTTTTGAGTAACCGAGCAATAGTTCATAATTCACATTAGACAATGATAGCTAAGTTAATGCTCATGAAATTTCTGGACATAAACAGCTAAAATTTGCAACAGCACTCAAAATATTTCCCACAATATCTACGTGAACGGGAAAAAATGTGGATCTTACAGTACAGTCGAAATGATGAACTAATTAAATCAAACAAAGGATTTCAGCGCGCATACCATTAATTTATATTTTTGGTAGATATAATCATGTCAATACGCAAATAGGTTATTTCATATTACGTAATTTTCTGCTGATATTGAAACTGCAATGAATTAACATCTATATTGCTTCTTTAACCGCTCTCATAAAAGTTGGCACTCGCATATATTTTTAAACAGTATCTCTGCAATTATATTAGATGGCGCACTGATGGCCAAGTCGTGACAACAACCACAGCCGAATTCTTTTGATGCTTTTAACCTGTAAGATTATTGAGTAAACACTTCTGTAATGTGGCTACCATATTAGGCAATTACATATATATATATATATATATATATATATATATATATATATATATATATATATATATATATATATATAATATATATAAGTTGGTAATATTTAACATTGGATACTATAAATATCCGAATAACTGCCAGTATAAAAAATAAGCTAATTCGATTGGTTTCCCCAGTATTAGTAGTCGCCTAGTGGTGACCACCAGTGGGTAAAATAATAATTAAAACAAACAAAATTATATATTTAATATTTGTCTTTCTTTGTAAATATGAAAAGTAGTTTCACGCTTATCCCGCATAGCAGTAGCAAAGTGAGAAAGAACCTAGTGTCAAGACACTCCGTTCTCGTTACGCTTTCCAAGCGAAATCGAGAAATTGTGTGTTAAATGGCGGAAAAATTAAAAGTAATAAAACGTAATCTCACCCCCGAACGAGTATCGAACCCACAACCAAATGCCTGTACAGTCAGACGTTGCCCCACTGTGTCATGATGGCCTATTTTTTTGGATTTTTATGTATAAATGCTTAATAAATAAATGTTTCATAACAAATGCCGGAATTTTTTTATTAAGTTATGTGCTTGAAACAACTAGAACTCGGTGAATATGCATGTATTTACTCGTAGTTATGTTAATAAAATGTTATAAAGTAACAATATAATATCTACATTAGGAAATTACGCAATTTTTATAATTATATTGCGATTGATGATAGATAACAACGTACATATCTGATTTTTAATTTGCGCTTTCTTATGCCTTAAGGTTGCCTGGAAGAGATCGCTATTTTAGCGATAAGGTCGCCTATTGTATATCTAATCCTTGTGTGTATTTTTCTATTTTATTTATTTTATGTGTGTACAATAAAGAGTTATAAATAAAATAAATACATACATACATAGCTTCACGCTGTATCTCGCATATAGCAGGGTAGGCAGAGGGAACGTAGTGTTAAGACACTCCGTTCCCCACTAATAATAAAGTACAATATGATATTGATTTAATTTTAAATTACATTTATATGGTGTTTCACATGTTAAGTAACGTTACATAGTAAATTGTTTGACATTCAAAAGAATATTTTAAATTTTAATTAATTAAAAAATAGGTGAACGTCTGTGTTTTAGTATAAAGTATTATTTATTATATATGTAAGTATCCTCTAGGTTGGCAACGCATCTACAACATCTCTGGTGGTGTAGATGTTCATGGGCGAAGGTAACCACTTACCATCAGGTGGTCCTTTTGCTCGTTTGCCGTCCGTTATCAATATAAAAAAAAAAAATAAAAAAATAAAATGTAAGTATTTACCGTATATAAAACTACAACTTTGAAACTTGTTTGTTGGCAAACTAGACGTTTGTGCTTATGTAGAGATCTACATCTCGAGAAGATTCTCGAAATGATTGATTGTCTCTATATAGAGTCACATAGTATCATGTAAGCCAGATTTTCCCCTTTCCCACCCATCCTTTCCCCAAAATGTGGTGGTTCTGATAGTGGACTACTACATTGTCCCCCCTTCCATCAGTATCCTCTAGGTTGGCAACGCATCTACAACATCTCTGGTGTTGTAGATGTCTATGGGCGAAGGTAACCACTTACCATCAGGTGGTCCTTCTGCTCGTTTGCCGTCCGTTATCAATAAAAAAAAAAAAAAACAGTTTTAGAGAGAACATAGTGTCGTTCATATTCGAGTTAAGTAAGTGGCAGAATTCAACGCTGCATTTTGAAGGCTGGAGAAGGACCAGAGCGGAGAAATGAAAATGATTTAAATATTATCATAGTAAGTTAATTCAATTAATGATTAATAATTTATGAAAAATATTTTCTTAAGTTTCACTTACTTATAAAACCCTTTTTATTTTTAACAGTACCTTCTCCAACCTGTTACTTCAAGAATCATATTTCTTGTTTCATAGTAAGCTAATAAAATTATTCAAAAAGTGATAGTTATTGCGTTGGCAAGTGAAGGTTCTAGAAATGGGCTAAAGTAAATGCTCCATTCTACACGCTAACTTAGAAATACGATAGCACCTATCTGCACACTATACTTTCTCGTTTCTTGTGATTTGATTTTATATCTTTAGAAATATTATTTTCACTAATTATTTAAAATTTAATTGTATTTTTTTTGTAGAAAATCTAAGTTCTACTTTTTTCTTTATATAGCCTTCCGTGTGTCACAGCGTATATTAAAAATAATTTCGTTTTATTTTTTTTACATACTTTACTAACATATTTTTTTCTAATTTAATTAGTAAACTTTGAGTCACATCAAGCATTGACATTATAGATACTTTTACTGCATGGAGTATATTTCTTATTATTCCACAATAACAAAAAAATGTTACAAATAAAATAATAAAGGGTTTCGCTAGGCGCTACATGTCCTATATTCTTGTCCTAAATCAAAAATAAGATTTATACCTAAATTTAGATATAAATAATACAAAAAATTAAGAAAATACACTTCAATGCACATACATTTAGACATTCCTAGAAAGAATACACAGCGTAAAATATTAAATCATATATTTTCAATCAAGTCCACCGAACCATGCGATATGATGTTTGTGTTATATAATTTGCGTACGTGATCGCGCGTTTTGTGCCCCCAATGTGAAATCTACAACGCAATAGATTATGGGTGGAATTTTAAATTTGAACCCCTTAACGGTATAGTCATCTGCCATTTAAATTTGATTATGTATCTATTAGTACTAGTGTCCCCGTTGACGCGTTAATAACGCGTTGTCTTTAGTAATGTATGTGTGATTTTGTATAAACATAGATGTCAAACCATGGCAGTGTGTGTAACATTTATTTTATTAATTTAATATACTTTTTATGCATTATTTAAAAAAATATTAGCATTTTGTACTTCTTTATATAAACTATAAGTGTGCCAAGTTTCATGCTCCTCCATCATCGTAATTTTCGTAGGAAGGGATCCAAAGTTTTTGCTTCACGTATTTATATATAGATAACGCAGTCAATCTGTTGATAGATTTGAGACGATTAATCTAAGAAAATCTACAAATATTATATGACTTACGTTTTATCATCTATTTATTTGATAAATGTATTGTACTCGTGATTCGATGATATACAATATTTTCATTTTCATGAACCAATAGTCCTTGCTAGTCTTAGCAAGTATCATTTTCTCATTGCCTTAATCAGACGATTAGGACATTGAGGAAATGAATTTTAAGCTTTTTTTTTTACTAGTAATTTATTATGTTATCTTTTAGCTTCACGTTGTATCCCGCATATACCAGGGTAGGCAGAGGGAACATAGTGTTAAGACACTCCGTTCCCCACTTCCCGCCGAATTGAGACATTTATTATGTGTGTGTGGAAAAGTTAATACTGATTAAAGAGGATTAAAATTTTTGAAATTGATACGTAAATGTAGAGGATCGATAAACAAAGTATCTTAACACTAAGTTTTCTCTGCCTATCTTACTGTGTGGGAAAGTATGAGGCGTATCATGCAAATACAAAGCTATTTTTTTCTCGTCTCTAATATTTCTATGCAAATGCATAAAGCAATTATTCTTACATTTATCTATAATTTTAGTTTAGTTTCACTTCCTTCCGTATATTAAAAGAGATAAAAAATCATATATTATTATTATCTTTTATGAGAAAACACTACACACTGGTTTAATGGCGCTTCCTAAGTCTTGGTCTTCCTAAACACATGGTTTAATCTGAAGTAGACCGTGGCAATTATACTTATATGCATAGAGGTACTCACTATGAGTAAATTTAATCAATGATATACGTCGCCTTTTACGTGGTTAAAGAATAATATATTTAAGCTATAAAAAAATGTGTAGCTACTATTATATTATATTATAAATTTTATATTAGAAAAGAGCAATTGTTGAGTTGCTTGCCTGCTGTTTTCAGCAAAACAACTTGCCAAGCCGGTGATAGCTTTATATTCATTCCATTATTCAAAAGTTCTTGCTAAAGTTTGTTACAATAAAAGACACGTTCAATGTGATTAGCAATGTCTCCACCTTTATAATTAGTAGTGTATGTACCAGATACCAATTTCTTAAAGAATCGAACAAAATAGAGTTACTGTTAAGAGAATGCTCGTTTAAAGACTTTCAAGCGTCGCTATAGGACTTAAGTGAAATTTATCCTTCGGAACAATGTTAACGTTAAAAGGATAAAAGCCACTTTTGTTTCTTATCACATTTCAAATAATTTAAATATTTTGTTTTTTTTTTTTAACTTTACGCTATAACCCGCATATAGCAGGGTAGGCAGAGGGAACCAGAGAACCTAGTGTTAAGACACTCCATTCTCTTTCAACAATTCCGTTCCCCACTTTCCGCCGAATTGAGGCATTGCGTGTTGAGTGGCGGAACTCAACGCCGCGCTTTGCCTTGTTACCAAACCCAAGAAATAAATAAATTTTACATTTTTGGTAAAACATTATTACTGAATTTGAATACCTATATATATAGTTTTATTGTTATGACAGTTTCTATTTTTATTGAAATCGCAGTTGGTTTTCCAAGGATGTTATTTATAAGCAGAATAAATATATATAAATGTTTATCGTTTAATATAAGAATTTGATTATAACAATGTTACTCAATTCATATTTAAATGGAAATTGTATTAAAAGAATTTAAAAGAATAATCAAAGTTTACATCTAATAAATCTCGTTTCTAATATAAATAAATCTCGTTTTCTAAATAACTGGAATTTCTCTCTTGTAGTCCTAAGTCCCCACAGCGGGGCAGAGGGTAGTTACAAAGTCACGCCATTCTTCTCTGTTTTGCGCTATCCGCTTAACTTCACTCCAGGTTAGCCCGATGCTCTTGGCTTCTGCAACAATCGAGCGCCGCCAGGTTTGCTTTGGACGGCCACGCTTACGTCTACCTTGGGGATTCCAGTCCAAAGCTTGCCTTGGTATGTGATCCGAATCCCTACGCAAAGTGTGACCGATCCAGCTCCATTTGCGACGTCGGATCTGCAAATCGACAGGATCTTCGTGGCACTCCCTCCAAAGGTCTATATTGGCGATAGTGTCTGGAACTGGAATTTAAGGAATAAATATTATAATGGATATTTACATTGAAGATTTGGCTGTTGAAAGTAACTAACAAAAAAAAATGACAATTTGATCGCTACAGTTTTCCCCATTTCATTTATTTTCATTTAAACCTGTTTAGTTTAAAAAGATGCAGAGATAATACACTTTTCAAATCTTCACGTCAGTGTAATATCGTCGTACTTGAGTAGATATATAATAAAACTACGTAATAACTTCCTCGAATGTCACATTATTATAGTACAGCTTCACAAACACAACTCGATCTTATTAGATTGTAATTGTGCAATAGGAAGTGCATACTTCGTTGCATCTCAACCGGTCCGTTGCATATAATCGATACCTTTAAATTCATTTATACAATAAACGAATATTCTTCAATATGTGGAAATACATTATATAAAATAATTGTATTTCTTAATGAATTTATGTTCGTGTTCGAGCATGTAATGTTGTGGCATATTGTAAATAGAGGTAGTTAAAAAGGTGTTTTTAATGCGTTTTCACTAGAAAGTTGCTTTTTCTCACCTGGGGTAAGGATGCTTTTGTTCTCTTTTTTTCGCCCATGTACGAGTCATGGCGAGAATCAACGCTGCGTTTTGTCTTGCCGGAGCGGGAAAAATGGAAATAAATATAATCATAATTCCGTGTGGGAATAAAATTCACAACCAATCGCGTTTATAGTCACAGACTGTCTGACTGTCTGTTCTATCTGCATTGATGGGACGGCGGAACGTCAGCGTAGCTGCACGTATGGCTGTACACAATGCAGTGCTGGTACCGACGCTGTCATACGGCAGTGAAACCTGGGTGTGTCAAAAGAAGAACGAAAGAAAGATGAAGGCTTTAGATATGCGATCTCTTCCGAGAATATGCGGAGTCAGCTAGGCTGACCGGATCCGCAACTAAGAGATACTTAGAACGAGGTAGCGGGAGACCTCGATTGTCCTTCGAAAGCACAGTAGCAATAATACTGGAGGCAGGTCACGTAAAAAGCATGCCCTCTGGAGGGCCCTCTGGAATGCCCTCCGGAGGGCATGTATGAAGAGGTTAATGAATGTGGATGAGGCGAAAGAGGTATGCAGGGACCGTAGCGTTTTGCGCTCCATTCTCTCTGAATATCCCGCTAGGGACAAAGCGTGAAACTAAGTTAGTAAGTAGTTTCACTTTAGTTGTATCAATTTATCTATCATTATAAAAAATCTTTCTAAGTTATATTATATTTTGACCTATTTCTTGTCGGTCTTCAAAAAAATCCATTTTAAACATGCAATTTCTCATAGTGTAGCTCAACATTTTTTTATCGATCAATCCTTCTTTGTGCCTTCTCTTTATAACGTGAATTGGCGAAGTAATGTATATCATTATCTGTATGTATGTATGTTATTCAGGTAACCTGTTTATCCCGTATTAAGATATTCATATAATTTTAGGATATTTATGCAGACACAAGAAAATGAAATTTGGCGTAGTTAAAGTATGGGGAGGGATTGTAAAAAGCTGATATTTTTTGTAATAATGCATTAGAAATTATGACATTGATCAAATAATTGATATATGCAGTAATATGTATTTGATAAACATTTTTGTATGAAGCGATGGTAATAGTAAGGTAACGTGTCATTTATATATCTTTTTACCCGACTGTCAGAGGAGGGTTATGTTTTTCAGGCGTATCATGTTTGTAATATTCTTTATTACCTTCATATCTTCCAAACCCCTGGACCGAATTATATAATTAAGGTGACGTTAGATAGATATTGATACTACAAGTGCTGTTAGATATGTGACGTTACTTTTAATTCAATGTGGCGCCCTCTAGAGGCAATTACGTCATGAATAACAACAAAACAGTCGATGATGGGTGCTGTGTGGGGTATCAAATGAAAGAACTCAATTAGCACATTTCCAATATATAACACATAACTAGCTTTTATAGCCGACTTTATTTGTATGTGCTTCCTAATTTGGAGGATTTGCTTCAGTCGAGTTTTTTGTTCTATATAATTATTTGTGTTATTAAAAATTTGTTGAATACATTCAACAAGTTAATTTTTAATTTTATTAGTAAAACTTATAGACATCTAGTATAGTGAAAGATAACTTCTAAATAAAACACTTTACATAATAGTTTTGCTATTTCACCACAGATGGCGCTGTAAGTCTGAATGAAAGAAAATAGTCGTGAAATCACAGAAAATATCATAATTTTTTTTATTGTTTTACTTATTTTTAGTATTTCATAAGTAGATAACGTTAAGTATTATTATATACTGGACAAATTACGCAAAATTTGTTTAGATTGAAGAATCAATTATACGTTATATATCGGTAGAAAGATTATATTTAAATTAAATAATAAATAAATTTATAAAACATTCAAATGAATGTTTCCACTCTGGTAAAATAAAGCGAAATCCGCCATTTAACACATAATTTTCCATATTTTAGTGGAAACGGCACACGTCTTGGCCATAGGTTCTCCCCAACTAGCCTGCGATGCGAATTAAAGCGCTCTCTTAGTGCTATTCTGATGTACAAGCTTATAGTAACAGGCATCCATGCATTCTCATAAAATTTCGCATTTATTATATTGAAAATATATATAATATTGAAACAATATTCCTACAAATATTATGGTAGGGATATATTTTCAATATTTTGCATAAATAAAAACTTGTATGTTATTTATTACACTTAAATTTCTTTATTAACAAACTTGATTATAATATAGTTATGTACATACTTAATTATAATTGTTTTAACCATAAACAACTAAAAGTACTTTGTGACATAAATAGTTCTTTAGCGTACAATGACTACAAACACTCAGCAATATTAAACACTGTCATAACACCAACCAATCTTCTTTGATCATGTCGGAGGCTTTTTCGGCTATCATTATCACGGGTGCGTTAGGGTTACCACTGATTATGGTGGGCATAATACTGGCGTCTACCACACGTAGATTTGCCACCCCGTGAACTCGTAATCTCGAATCCACAACAGCATTCTGGTCATGATTAGGACCCATTTTACAAGTTCCAGTCGGATGGTAAATAGTAAACGTAAAATGCTTAAGACTACATTCCCAATATTCGTCACTAAATAGAACATGTTGTTGACACCCCGGCAATGGAATGTTATGAGGCCGAGACCCATATCTTTGGAATGCTGTTGTATTTGATAACGCAAAAGCGATTCGTATACCTTCTGTTAATACCTTTATGTCTTCTTTGTAAGCGAAGTAGTTAGGCTCTACTGACGGAAGTTGGAAAGGATTGCGACTCTTTAATTTTACCCAGCCTGAACTTTTAGGACGTAAAAGTAGAGGCAATATAGTCCATGTTTCAGCTTCTTCGATGGGTTTATAAACAGTATTGTATACCCTGTCGCGTAAATTCAATATCTTTCGTATTTGCTCACCACCGTCGGAATTCACTGAACTAGGTGCGAAATGGAATTGAACATCTGGCCAGTTCCCTGATGAAGGAGCGTATTTGGTGTTAACAAAAGCCAGACCTTCCACTCCTTGCGTTGTCATGGGGCCTTTCTCGTATAAAATATAATTCATAGCAACAGAAAGTGATTGAAAACGATCCTTTTTAAATGTGATTGGCTTGTTAACCACAAATGTTAAGCCGCCTAATCCAACGTGGTCCTGTAAATTATGTCCAACTTTAAGATTTGCAACCAGAGGTATGCCGTGCTCGCGTAAATGGTCTGCTGGACCAATACCGCTCAACATCATAATCTGCGGAGTAGCTAAAGCGCCTGCAGACATTATGATTTCTCGTTTTATACGTACTTTATGTTTTTCACCATGACGATAGAATTCTACACCATAAGCTTGTTTTTTGACTGGATTAATCAATATACGAGTCACTTGCGACGACAGAGCTACATGTAAATTATCTCTATTGCGTATTGGTCTAAGAAATGCTTTTGCAGTACTACATCTACTTCCTCGGCGCATAGTTGCTTGAGTTAACATAAAACCAGTTTGTTTTGCACCGTTTATGTCGCGAAATTCGTAACCTAGTTCCATGCCACCTTTCAAAAAGGTAACTGATAACGGTGTTCGCCACGGAGCTTCTTGTACAGTCAAATAACCACCTGTTGAATGATAAGGCGTATTTGCTAAGTAAGGATTTCGATTGTCTTCAGATTTTAAAAAGTAGGGTAATACTTGATCATACGACCACCCAGGGTTTCCTAGTGCCTCCCATAGGTCATAATCATTTCGATTGCCTCTAACATACACCATAGCATTAAGGACGCTGCAACCGCCGAGTACTTTGCCTCTGGGCCAGTTGCAACGATCACCGTTCATAGCAAGGCAGTAGGAACGATTTTTGGAAGGCGTCGTTTGAAACTTCCAATCCATTTCTGATAGTTGCGTATATCCGGCTAAGGCTGGGATGTCTGAAATCTCGTTTTCATCTTGTCCGGCTTCGAGAAGCAATACAGTCCAGTTGCCAATCTCGGAGAGTCGGGATGCGACGACTGCGCCTGCAGAGCCTCCGCCAACTATTACAAAGTCGTAGATCGGCATTATCTGAAATTGAAATAAAGACATATTACGTATGTGGATTGAAATTAATACGTCCGTATTAATTTCAATCCATTATTAAAATAACAAGTTTCGAGACTAAGCGATACGAGGGTGTGAGGATCACTACCGATATTTGTCTTATGAGACTGGGGTAAATTTTATGGTTATTGCAAATATAACAATTTCGTTTATATCGTAGTAATTTATCACACAATCATTGAATGTATAGTGTTTCTTTTATTTAAAAAATAAAGACTTCAAATATTTTGGATTCCCGCTTTGTCGGGAAGAACGTTCTAACCGCTTTGTATTCGACATTGTGGAATTCATCTAATATTTTCGACGCCGTCATCAAATTCAAATGAACCCTCTCACTTGCGCCATTTTTAAGATCATTCTTTTACCACTGGATAGTGAAAGACAAGTTAACTTTAGTACAATGATGTCGAATAAATTAAATTTTATAATAAAATTGTTCTTCACGTAGGATTTGAACCCACACTCATCACGATAATTGTATGGGCGATAATTAGTGAAATTATTAAAAGCTGAAATCTCTATATTATGATAGTAAGTTTTAAAATGTTTAAAGTACTTACGTTGTTTATATCTGTGATATACGACTCTGGGTCGTATTGCTGGTATCTGAAGTACGTGATTCCAAGAGCCAGGAGTGGTATCAGCCCCAGCACGGTGATGGGAGATGGTGCCAAGCTTGCTAACGCGCCAGCCGCCTCCATCGTTACCTTCCAAATACATTTACGTCTACGCTAATATGTACAACTTATCCTACTAATCACAACTAAATCCAGTTTTCTAACTTTTTTCTTTGTTCGTCCGCCGATATTATTTTAGGCGTATAATTTCGAATACCAGCCTTTTTTGGCGTGGGCCCTGCTTTTAATTTAGCTTTTTCAGTTTCGCTAAGGTAACCTTTCAACCTAGCACTTTTTATGTCGTCCTTATCGTCTAATAGTTGCTTGTAGCGTTTATCTTTGGGTATTTTAATAGGTTTGTATAATTCTTTGTTTATATCTTTGTAGTGATTGTTCTTATATAACGATGTACAGTAGTAATCACTATTAGACGATCCGTCAGAACGGCTCTCGCAGGCGCTTGATCCGCTTCGATACCCGCTGCTTTCGTTCGAAGAGTTATCGCTTTTGAAGCTCTCTGCGCTTCTTCTTGCTCTGTGACGCTTATAATCTTTCCTGTCGTATTCACTTGTTCGATAATCGACATGCGATACTCTGTATTGTAAAGAGTCTTCGTATTTCTTCACTGGGGCAACGCTGGCGTGAGCGATGTACGACTGCTCTTGACCCATGATGCAAAACTCGGTCGTAATCTCAGAAGCGGATTTTGATTCCTGAAAATAAAATTCAGTTACTTATTTTTTATATTTTTAAACAAGAAAGTTGTGTAATTTAGTTTTTTATAAATAGGTATAAAATCTTATTGATTAATATTGAATTTGCGGCTTGAGAAATGATATTAGTCTATTCAAAAAAAAAAAATACAAAATATATATTTTTTTATGAATTACATTGTCAATTTTTATGACGCAGATTCAAATTGACAAAAAGCTCTTTTTTACCACACTTATATTAGTTCAATATCCATTTGTTCCTTAAATACAAGAAAATTTTGAAAATACTATTATTATGATCTAACAGTTATTGTGACGTATTTTGTTGAAAATTTATACGCGTGTATATATTGATGACATTGTCGTAACTGGTCATAGAACTTTATGTTCCTTGTCAGGATGATCAGGATAAGGAGAAAATCATTTAGCACTCACTCCTCTCTAAGCTTTTTTCAAGGTATCGTTTCATGATGATGGCAATAACTTTTCAGTAAAGCTCATTGATATAATATAATTGATATAAATTAGGCCAAAAACAGCGTCAGTTATTCTACAAGTAAGTCTGCGATAGTTGACTTACTAGAGAGCGGATTGGAATCACTACGATTCATATCCCGAGTTCATCACTCGCTGTTCAGTCGAGTCAGTTAAGACCCTTCTGATGGCAATGAAATCACGTAGTCTCAAACTATATATACATTCCAACAGAACGTAACGATAGCGCGATCTATTTTAGTACAGAGCCATCTGTTATGGTTTGTGAAGCCATAACATTAAGTATCTGAAAGTAATTTTTGGTAAGCTTATTTTTAATATTTTTATCTTTTTGCGTAAATATATTTTTTGTTGAAAATTATTTTTACTATTTTGAGTTATTTTTAGTTTTAAATATTTATTATTATCTATTTCTAAATATAAGTTTTATATATTATTAATAACTTATTTTAATATTTTAGTTGAAATTCACGAAATTTTCAGTTAAAGTGATCAAAGTAATATTTGCTTGAAGTATGTTTTACAGCGCCATCATTATACATTTTTAGTAACCACATATGTAAAGGTAAAAAGTAAAGAATACTTTGTATTTTTGTGTTTTATTTAATAAATATTGTGTTACATACTTATTTCTATGTTTTCTTATGGATAAATTGCTTAACCCTTTCTTCCTTAAAATACTATTTTAAGAACAAAATAAATCACTACTATGTCCAATAGTATTCAACGATAAATACATGGCTTATTTGATAATGTTAGGAGCCTTCACTTAGGTACTTTTTTTTTTTCTTTTCTTTTTTTTTTTTTTTTATGGATAACGGATGGCAAACAGGCAGAAGGACAGCCACCTGATGGTAAGTGGATACCTTCGCCCATGAACATCTAACACCAGAGATGTGTTGTAGATGCGTTACTTATAACCTAAGAGGATACAGATGGAAGAGGAGGACATTGTGAGTATTCCGTTCTCGGAACCTACCACATTTTGGGGAAGAAGGATGAGTGGGAATGGGGAAAACCTTTTGGCACATGCCATAGAACCAGACATCATAAGATATTTGGCGGTTCGTCTTTTTGACATGATAGTGGTTGCAAACCAGACGGAGGGACAACCTCCTACCACCAATTGTACTTAAATAAAATTGTTTATAGGTGTTTTCGATTAAGTTATTTAGTAATGAAAAATTCTATTCAACTTTAATTAACCACTCTAGGGTTTAAATTTACCAACATTGAAACTTTCACTGTTAAATTGTTCAGTAAAGTGTTGTTGTACCTTTGTTGTTTAGTCAATAAACAAGCTTTATAGTTTGCTTGGAACATTCCTCGGATCATAAATTGGGTGTTAGAATATTATTGAAGATTTTGATATTTTGAATTAAAAAATACTAATATTTTGAATTAATTTCTTTGTTAGATTGATAAAAGATATCTATATTAAATTGATTTAAAAGCTACAAAATATTGTATGTTTAATATATGTACAGTATAAATCATAAATAATAGATACATTAGAATTATATATTTATCGTTGTAGAATTTTAGTTATAATCAAGGTTCTGTATAATTTAGTTCTTTACATGCTTTTCAAGTAAATTACATTCTAATCGGTGTCAAAGACTCTCCACGGAACCTCATGTTTTAAGAACATCATAATACAGTGTTACTCTACTCACTTTTTTTCTATCAATTGTCACTTGAAGCACGTCTATGAAACAAATATTTCATTCTTAATTATTAGGTAAGAACATTTGTTAGGTGGTAGAGGTTCGTCCTCCGACTGGCTCGCGACCACTATCATGTGTCAAGACTGAACCGCCAAATCACAATGGTAGTGTTCCGGTTCCGATGGCATGTAAGCCAGACTTTCCCCTTTCCCACCCATCCAACTTTCCCAAAATGGCTGGTGGGTTCTGATGGTGGACTACTACATTGTCCCCCTTCCATCTGTATCCACTCTAGGTTGGCAACGCATCTCTGAACATCTCTGGTGTTGGCCAGTGTCTATGAGCAGTAACCACTTACCATCAGGTGGTCCTTCTGCTCCTTGCCGTCCGTTATCAATAAAAAAAAAATAGTAGAGAATGAATTAATGAGTTGTTTTTTTTTAAATATATATATAGTTAATAACAGTGACTTCTGAGTATTTTCAAAAATAGAAACAAAAACGTTATTTTTGGAGTTACATACTTTTAATAATTTTTGCAGAATATATTTCCTGAGGAAATTTGTCAATTTTCATACTTTACTATATCTCAAAAGTGACTTTACTTTTCTCAATATCACTGCTACATTTTTATTTAACATTTATGCTCTTTAAAAATATGGTAATTAGATTTCCTTATTAATATTTATATTGTATTGAGGATATTCAAAGCAAAGTTAACGGTTATCTTTTAGGCTGGCGATGTTGTCCTCGTAGACCACATCAGCTTCATCAGGCTTAATGTGTGGTCAAACGTAAGCCTATCATTCATTAAAAAAAACTTTCTTTTAACGTGTCATAAAGTAATTGCACTGGGGGACCATAACTCAATAGCGTCTACATAACTAAAAATCTTAAGATATGAGTTTATCGAAAATATATTTTACATTATACCAGTGGAGTTTGTAAAAGTGAGATATTACAAAATGCGTCAACGTATTATGAAATTTTAAACCAAAAACTCTAAAAACACATATAGTTTTTTAAACACGGGTGAAGCGCAAAAAGCTTGTAAAGGTTTACATTAAAGCGTAATTCTTACATTATTGATTTTAAAGTATACTTCCTTACCAGGCATCTGTGTGTATCCAATTTCACTGTTTGTAAAGTATACAATAAGGGAGCAAAGAAAAGCCAAATATTATTTTAAGATTGAAAATTTGCAAATTTCAATATTAAATATCAAAACAAATAATTCGAACGCTCAACTTTTAACGTTTATGAAAGTGTTTTTAAAGTAAATAATATAATATATTATACAAATAAGGGACTCTCGAGTAAAAATAAAGTAAAGGATTATGTTTTTACCCCAAACGTGAATTTGTTTATTTTCTGGCTTATAAAAATACAATGTGTGGCTTTTTTGGCGTAACGTAAAAAATGTGAGCTCGTTTATTCTATACCTTACCTTCAAAATTACTACTAGCTCGAGAACAAAGAAAAATTAAATTTAAACAGTTTATACATTTTTATAGTATCCTATTCACGGCTTAGAATCCAAAAAAACTGAAATTAGTTCCGCTAGAAGTTTTATGTAGGAGCAAGATTTTAAGGATATAACTGTATTTAATTATAATATTTTAATATAAATGACGCTCGAATGATCTTCGCCAGCTTGCACGGTCTTTGAGATCTCCCATGCAATTACCGCTACCCACGGCTAATGTTGTTCTGCACTGAATGCATTCCTTTACTTTGGTTTGCTTATGAATTACTATGTCAACAAACGTTTGAGAAGTGAAAAGTTATACGCCACTTGCAGTAATATCAGTATGATTGTTTAAATATCTATATGTATTAGCTAGAATAACAATTATCGTAAAATAAATTTAAAAATCACAAAACGCTTTAAAAGTATTTTCTCGTTATTCTAGGCATTCTGGCGATCGACGTCATTGGCGAGAATCGGCCCAGTCCTTTTCAAGCTAATCGAACGGCGAATAGTCAGTCTAAATAGCGTTACCCAAAGATATTTTTACATCTTAAATATTAAGTTAAAGAAAAGTTGAAGGTAAAAATGTTTAGAATTCACCAAATTATACCGATTTGTTAAATTTATTTACAAAAATATGGTGGATTCAAACAAATAAGCTTATAATACAATAAATGCCGTAGAAAAATAAAGATGACCAAATAAAAAAGTGACGTCGTACTGAGAAGGGGGCTGCCTCATTGCCAAATAAAAATATTTTATTATGAAAGCTTAAACAGACAACGACATTATTTATATATTTATGTTACATACTCGTTATGGAAGCGATAACTATAACATATACGATATTACGAATACTCTAAAATGGACCTCAGGTCGACCACTGGCCTCAATAAAGCTTGAGGTTTGTTTCATAAAAGCTTCAATCTGAACTTAAATGGCGTATAAGATTTACTTACCTACTTTTAATATGCCGTTGATTTTTTCACAATCATTATATTTATGTCAAAAATAATATAAGCAAAAACGCCTGTCATGGCACAGAGGCACAAGCGTGCGAGTGTAAACGCGACAGGTTGTGGGTTCGATTCTACTCAGGAAATGTAAAATTTAGTATTTGCACTTTCATTTATTGGGTTTGGTAACAAGAACGCAAAGCGCGGCATTGAGTTTCGCCACTCAACACGCAATGCCTCAATTCGGCAGAAAGTGGGAAACAGGATTGTTGAAAGAAGGAGATGGAGTGTCTTAACACTGATTCTCTGGTTCCTCGCCTACCCTGCCATATGCGGAATACAGCGCGTGAAGTTAAGAAAAAAAAATAAGCATCAAAAACAAGTGCTTGTCAAACATAAAGATTACCTCATTCGCAATATAAATTATAAATGGGTCTAATTTACTAGTTCTGTTTGCGGTACGCTTAAAACAACCGTTTTTTTGCTGAGATTAAAAGAGCCTAATGATATGTGCCATACTTCGCACAGTTCTAAGATCGGATTCTGGCTGGTGGCGGTCTTTAAAAAGGAAGGAAAATGTCCATAATACTTAAAATTCCACAATTTACTCAGGAAATCCAGGACGAGAAGTATCTTTACAGTTTGTGCATAGAGAAGATCTTAAGGCATGCACGTTAAATGCAAATGTCTAAATGCTCTGTGACAATGTTGGTATAACCAATTCCGTGCGATGTGAACAACGAAAGTTAAAACAGATGATACCGCCAGACCAGTTCACTTATTGGAGCTTTCCCCATACTAATAGAATAGATAGAAAAATAGCAATCGAGAAATAAGGTATGCTCAGGTATTTTAAATTGACTAAGTAAGCAAGTAGTAAGTAATATTTTTACTTCTCGGTCAGTATATAAATCTTGAATTAAATTAATTTCTCATATAAATCATGTAAGTCTCTGTCAGCTTTACATGTTTTTTATAGTTGAACCCACAAATCCCGAATAACTGGTAAACAGGTAGGCTGTATATATACATGCCAACTGCATCGTGACTGTTTTGCAAATAATTTATTTATCACCATACCAGATATACTAGTAAAGTTTCACTGAATTTAAACAATTTCAGCTAAAGCATTTTTAAACTTTATGCTTAGGTGACCATATAAAGATATGTTGTTTGCTCACTGACTACTGTTACACAAACTGCGTAAGTAGGGTTTGGGAAAGTTTTGCAATAATAAAAAAAATCGATGTGAATTGAGCGCTAGACGTAAGATATTACATTTGAAATTTTTAAGATTTTTTAATAGTACTACTAGTGTCCCCGTTGACGCGATTAATAACCGCGTTTGCTTTTAGCAATGTATTTGTTACTTTATATAAACATATTATAAATGTTAATCGCATGGTAATTATTAACATTTATTTTTAATTAATACTTTCATACATTACATTTAAAAAAAATGGCACTTCCACCCTCTTCTCTATAAACTATAATTGTGCCAAATTTCATATACTCCTTTCACGCAATTTTTGTAAGACGAGGTACAAAACTTTTGCTTCACGTATTTACTTAGAGTGAACTGGTTACTTAGAGTGAACGAAAAGACATAAATATATAGAAAGTAGAGATTTTAAAACAAAGAAGAAAAACGTATATTTTTAAGCATAAAATATTATAATGAACCGACTTGTATACTCAATTTTTCTAATTTTTATGAAATTACTTGTAACACGGATGTGAACAGATACGTGGCAGATTCTAAAAGTAACAAATGAATGAATGATTTTCTATTTGCTTTTTGGTATTTTTAATGATTTTTTTAGCAGCAACATGTTTCATGAATAAAAAACATATCGCTATATTAAATATATGTAAATCACTTAATATGTAAACAATAAACCCATTGGGAGTATACGACTTGATATTGATATTTAAATAAGCTTCATTTGAAGTCGGTAAACGTGTGACGCTCAATACGCATTCACACTCACAATTAGTTTCTACTTTTATATATTCTTTTATTTAATCTGTATAAACCTCTTAAGGTGGTCTTCTTGGTGGTAGGAGGTTCGTCCTCCGTCTGGCTCGCGACCACTATCGTCAAAGACAGACCGCCAAATATCTTATGATGTGTTCCGGTTCGATGGCATGTAAGCCAGGTTTTCCCCTTTCCCACCCATCCCTTTCCCAAAATGGTGGTTCCGACCAGCGGACTACTACATTATCCTCCCACTTTCATCTGTATCCTCCTGGGTTGGCGCGCATCCTGAGCTACATCTGTCTTGTGTTGTAGAATATTCATGGGCGAAGAGTAACCACCTTACCATCAGGCGGTCCCTTCTGCTCGTTTGCCATCGGTATCATAAAATATATATATACTATATATATATATATATATATATAACTCATATATATATATATATATATATATATATATATATATATATATATATAATTCCACTTATGGCCGACAGATTACTTTCTTAGCATATCACAATTTTTTTTAATAATCTTTCTTGAATAAAATTTTGATACATTTATTATCTATTTTATAATGGTTATTACTTTAGTACTTGTAGGAAATAACAAATTATTTTTAGTTGTAAAATTGCTATTCTACCGACTAACAAAATGCGGGAGGTTATCAATTCGACTGGTATCCTTTTGTGTTATCGCATAATTTTTATACTAGGTGAACCGATTCTGAGGATTCTTTTTTTTGTAATAGATGTTCAGTGCTTCTGACGTGTCTTCATTTCAATATTGGATGCATTTTCTTTCAAGTCGATATTTTTTTGTCAAAATCTTACCTATCGAAGACATTTAAATTCATTCATTAAATCATTAATAATTATATTACTTATATATTTCAGAACATTAAAAAAAAACTAGCAATCTGTTCGAACACTAGTCTAACGTAACATAAAAATCTAGTGAAATGACTGTTGGTCTATATTAATCACGGTATAAAAATAGCGTTGATTAAAGGGCTGCATTATATAAAGCAATCACGTCCATTCGTCCACATTAAATTACAATTGTAGAGTTTCAAAATTACGTCATACTTCAGACCTTTATGTGTATCGCGTACATATCATCCGGTTTGTGTCTTATACATATTTATAAATAGAGGTAACTAAGCTATTACAAATCAAATCAAAATATTCTTTATTCAAATAGACTATTACAGTCGCTTTCGAATTCTGAAATTATTTTAACATACCTATATTCTGCATTTAGTGAAATGTAGAAAAATGGTATTGTAGACGAAACTATGTTATAATGAGCCGTACCTTTTCCATCTTCCGCATTTGCTTCTATAATATAGCCCCTTAAACACACTTAGTTTTAGATTTAAATTAATTAATTTTAAATGAATTAATTACTGCGAATTATATGCTTCGTAGTTCGTGGTCGCGGTTAGATCCTTATCTGTCCTTGCCTTCTAAATTGTAAAAATAAGTTAAAGAAAAGGAAAACAAATTAGATGTTTAATAAATTGCGTAAATTGTTTTAATTCGAATTGTTGAAAGAGAATGGAGTGTCTTAACACTAGGTTCTCTGGTTCCCTCTGCCTACCCTGCTATACGCGGGATACAGCGTGAAGTTAAAAAAAAAAAGTTTTAACTCGAATTAAACTTTTTTCTAGAAGGTAAATAAAAAGTGTGTGTTGCCTGTAATAACATACGGAAGCGAGACGTGTTCGTTAACTATATGTCTCATAAGAAGAATCAAGGTCACAGGCAATGGAGAGAGCAATGCTTGGTATTTCCCTACGTGATCGAATAATAATATAATGAAGAGATCCTTAGGACAACAAAAGTTACCGACATTGCTCGAAGAAATGCTCAGCTGAAGTGGCAGTGGGAGAGGCCTATATCCAACAGTGAACGTCGCACGATTGAAACAACGACGACGACGAAATAAAGAAAGCATTTCTTTCTTACTAAAACATCAGGTTATTTTCCAACTTTTGGATAATTTTTTATCACGTTCTGTTACTATATTATTAGAGAAAGGATTTATATACCTACAACAAAAAATATTATATAATACTTTAAAATTGTTTTGTATGTTTAATAAGACTTTATGAAGTAATTACGTACGTGATACTTATACCTACTTACCTAATAAGGAATTTTAATGGACTACGCATGGATAAGTATGTCAATACACCGTATATTCTGTGTATTTTATATGTAATGAATAATGTAGTGCGTAGCGCTAACTATGATTTGACGTGAGAAATAAATAGGCTGTCCTGATAAAATTAACTTTAATTTTTTCTTTATTTGCTAAGTAACTTGCTCGTAGAAGGACACAGACAATACGTATATGATCGTATTTAATTTAAGGACTCATGTACTGTCTTAACGCCTGTCGTGGCGCAGAGGCACAAGCGTGCGATTGTAAACGCGATAGATTGTGAGTTCGATTCCCACTCCAGGAAATGTAAAAGTTTAGTATTTTCATTTTCTGGGTTTGGTAACAAGGCGAAGCACGGCGTTGAGTTCCGCCACGCAGCACGCAATGCCTCAATTCGTTGGAAAGTGGGGAACGGAGTGTCTTAACTGTAAGTTCTCAGGCTACCTCTGCCTACCCTGCTATTTGCGGGATACAGCGTGAAGCTAAAGCTAAGCTCTGCTTTCAAAAAAATACAAATGAGTACTAACTAACAATGCAAAAAAGTATGAAGCCATGTCCTTCGTCCAGGACTGGAAATGACAATCGTTATGAAGTGGGCAATAGTTACATTCACTTCGATAACATCGAAGTGAATGTAACTATTGCCCACTTCATAACGATTGTCATACACGTACACTCGCTCTTACATCTCGTCCATACATTTCACCACTTAAATAGACAGGTTTAGGTGTACGTGAGCCGTGGCGCGTCACTTCGTTTTTAATCCGATTGATGGCCAACTTTATTCAAGAAACAAATGAGATCCACTTTTTACATATGCAGGAAAATATTGGTTTCGTAGGGCTTAAAGTTTAGGTTTTTCCTAGTCTCTTAAGAAATTGACGACATTTTAGGATAATACTATTTTCTGTTATTTATTTAACTGATGTTCATGTCATATATAAATATTTTGAAATTTTATTTATCTGATTTTGTATCAAATCATTAAATTTTTTCTTTATTTTTTATAATTTTGGATATTATGGGTTCAATTACTAGTTTTTCTTTAAAACAATTTGTGTTAAAATCTTGTTCAAAAACGGGCGAAAATTTAAGAAGGATTTCAGACTTTAAATGAAGCTTCATTGATTAATGGTTGATATGATAGAAACTTCGAAATGTGCTTTACGTGACACTTCATGTGAGATCATGTCTCTATATTTATCTTCATAAGAGAAAGCTGTGGTCTATTTGTTTTGTTTATTCAACGGTTAAACAGCCACTGCTAATTCAAATTGTGTAACGTTTGACTAGGAATCACTCTCCATTTCAGTCACCACGTAATATATTTAGGGTGGCAGTACGTGATAGCTTTGCTTAATTCTCCTTACTTAACAAGTTAGGGTATCTTATGTTCAATTCAATTACATCATTATATACATGTCTAGTAGCAATTAAGAATATGGGAGGACTATTTACGAGAAGGAGAAAAGCTAACCTGGAATAGAATACAGTAGAAGATAATGGAGGTTTATGCCAAGTGACAACTTGATCAAAATACTGCCTTTTAAAAATCAATAGTTATTACAGAATTTTCTTTAGACTTTGTTATTTTATTTAATTGTCATAATTTTTCAACCATTTTTTTTAATGGTTATAATATAAAAAATATAGAACAGTATTTGACACTGGGCTCTCGATTACATAATAAAAATCATACATTTTTAAATCGTGAAATATAAAAGATACGTGAATTAACCTAAAATTTAATTAACTTTGAGGTGTTATAAAATTGAATATTATGAACATTTTTAAAAAATTAAAAAGAAGAGAATGCTTGCCTAAAATGATAAATCACGGTCGTTACGCAAAGTTGTGGCAATGATTGTACTAATGACATAAATGTACAGACGAAGCAGAACTTTGCATTTGAACATTTTCACAATACATATTGCGACACTGTGAAGATGTATTTGAGTCTTTAGATGTTCCTATATTTATTGTGTTGCTTTTAAAGCGAAATCCGCTATGAAATAAAGTTTTTGTTATTAAGAAAAAAGATTGAAAAGACTTTGTTGTTGAGTGATATACATACATGTTGAGGATATCGAGACCTCCATACTGCTTTTTGTCTTTTTTTAATTAACATAAAAAAAATAACATTAATCCAGTAGGCTTCACTGAGTAGGTGGAGGTCGACTTAACGGAAGCAAATCCTTATACTACCAAAAAAATACACAAGCCGAGAGCTGTGTCTTATAGGAGACTTTAAAGATGATAATGCTACGGTCAGAATTTTATACTACACGCGACACATATATAATATTTGTATAGACCAATATATAATATAATAAAATATAAGTAGGGAAACGAGTGTCTTAACACTATGTTCCCTCTGCGTTATATTCCCTGCTATATGCGGGATACAGCGTGAAGCTATGTATCTTTGTATGTACCAATATAAAAAAATAACGCAATTTTTTTTAATCAAATTAAAATTACAAGCGAGTTCATTTCTCTTATTTGTATTATATAAGTTATTTACATAATAAATTAATATGTAAGTTTGACTTATAGTGAAAGTGAGTTTATTTTATTTATTTTAAAATAAACCTTTATTATTCTTTAAATATTTTTTTTTTTATTGATAACGCACGGCAAACGAGCAGAAGGGCCACCTGATGGTAAGTGGTTACCTTCGCCCATAGACATCTACAACACCTGAGATGTTGTAGATGCGTTGCCAACCTAGAGGATACTGATGGAAGGGGGGACAATGTAGTAGTCCACTATCAGAACCACCACATTTTGGGGAAAGGATGGGTGGGAAAGGGGAAAATCTGGCTTACATGCCATCGAACCGGAACACATCATTAGATATTTGGCGGTTGGTCTTTGACATGATAGTGGTCGCGAGACAGTCGGAGGACGAACCTCCTACCACCTAACAATAAATATTTAAAAGAAATGCCTGTTAGAAAGAAATATTAGTTCAAACAAAATAAGATATTTGTATAATGTTGTTTCTTGTAAGGAAAGTAGTGTATTGAGAATTATTTATAATTATAAGATATAAGCTACTCTATAATAATATAGTAAAAAGTATGCCTGAGTACATTGAGTATATTCACTAGAAAATACTAGCAATGTAAGGCGAACAACAATAACAGAATATATGTTTACGATTTAAAAAAAAATGCTTATCTTTGCACAACGTTAATATTTGAAATAACTGGGCAGATTTGAATGATTTGGAAATTAAATTTTAAGCTATAAGAAGTAGGAAAGTACGTTAGTAATTTAACAGTAGTTGATCAGATTTGTAAGATTTTTGGCGTATACAAATCAATTACATTTTTGATGCTGAGCTAAAATATCAGAATTAAGATATAAAATACCTTTATGAACATTTTCTATTGGACAGTTTTAAGTAATTTTTTATATAAATTTCTTATAATTTAAGCTAAAAATAATTTATGAAGTGACGGCGGTAATAGTTGGGCCCAATATTTAAAATGTGGTAAATGAAAATAGAGAGCAAGGGCCAAAACGTCCAAGCAAATGAAATAGCGTGTAGCAACTAGTTTACAATGTAAGTAGGAATTTGCAAGACTGACTACGATCACCACGTCGTAAATTGAAAAAAAATATCTTTATGGATTTTGATTAAAACTAGAATATAAATCAAAATATAATTAAAAAAAAAACATTTTTTCTAAAGGTGCGATATATTCGACGGCCGAGAAAAGAATATTTATTTTTCAAAAAATATATCAAGTATAAAAGTTTTTAAAGTTTCTAAAGCAAGTGTTGCTTCATTCACATTTGTAGAAATTGATACGATATTTCCTAAGAGATCAAGTAAGGAAGTAGCGCCCGCGTGTTAAAAGTGAAACATTCTTGTTACTTCATTTAGTCGGTTGACATTCCACTAAACACATTATTTTTATAACGTCTCATATACAAGTAATTTCTATTTATGGATGCTTGATGAATAATTATATATAACTAAAAAGCAGGAAAAGATAGTTATGAAGTATATTATATTATTTTTTATCATATATATGATTTATTATATTTTATGCAATAATATCATTTTCCCTTCATTTGTGAAGGTGAAGAACGTAGTGAAACCACTGCGTTTAACTTTTCGCCAATTAAGTAGACAGAATTGTTCAAGTATTTCTTTTTTCAAGACAAATGCGTTTACTTACTAGGTTCTCTCTGCCTTTTAGGCAGGAAGAAGGCTGGTAGTAGTTTTTTTTGGTGTTGGATTTGTGACGGCCTAAAATTGCTGACAGAAACAAAGTAGTATTTTTTTTCGATAAGTAATTACTTTTAATTCTTTATGTTATCAATTACCTATTGCAGTTATTTAGATAATTTATAAACTTAATTAATTTATAGTTTGATAACTAAAACTTGTAAAGACTGGTGGCATATAAAATATTTAACGATAATACTGTGAAAAATTATTACAAAATATATCTACACACACCAAATAACCATATATCAAGTACACAAACTACAAAAATCACACGCAGAAGGAGAAGGAGGAGACAGAGATAGGGGGAATCTATATATCCTTTTTCCTGAAGGCTTTAGGACGGGATATATAGATACGAGTATACCGACGTAAAGTCGAGTTTCGGCAAACCGAAAACGAAACAAAATATATTATTTAACTTTAACATTGTGTTTTCTTTATTAAGCATTAGGTAATTCAAATACATGTGATGATTTTGAAGCCGTGACCTTTGAAGTCGGAGCAAAAAAGATACGTAAGGTATTAGACACATGTATGTATATTGATAGGAAATATAAAAAATGATGACAGCGGGAATAAGTGGTTGGAATCTGGACAGACCGGTGACTAAGGAAGTGACCAGAGAAATGTGAAATTAACTTTCTATTGTATTACGAGCTCGCAAAGGTCACTATGCCGTGCTCTGTTTGAAACGATGTTTCTTTCATTTCCTTGTTTTTTGAAGACGAAAATTGATCTATTGCTTTTGTAAAGTCACACTTTTTTGTGATTATTTTGAGTGATGATTGTTGAAGTAATGTCTAATGAGCTAACTATTATAAGATATGCGTGGTAAGAGTTAGTTAGTAGCTAATCGTTAATTTATGCTCAAGTTATAAAATCTTATTATCACGTCCATTGTATAACAATTGAGTTGTATTTGGGTTTGTTTTAACAACATTTAGGTTAATGCATCAAACTTGCAACTTTCTATCATAATTAATTCTATACAATGCTCGGGCGCACCCGATGGAATAAGTTGTCTTCATTGACCGTTATTGTGTAATGAGAACGAGATACAACAAAAGGAACGGTTTCTTGATATTAATCGCATACAAATTGTAGTTTATTATTTAATTTCAAAAGAATCTAGAAAATATTTATTACTACATTTCGTACGTGAGAGAAGGAAGACAATCATTTAAAAGTGGCACAAGGGTATACGATAGAACATCGCATCAAACGCTCAATCTGGGTCTCTCTTTTGGCGAAAAACCTGTTTTTTTTAGATATCGATGAAATCGTTTTAATATTTTTAATAATTTTGACCTTATTTTTCATATTATTTTGATTTATACTAATAGTTCTATTTAAATTAACTCTAGAATAGGAAGTTTTTTCAAACATAAATGACAAACTAAATTTATACATTTGTTCATATACTTACATTATAGCCGTAAAATTGAATTTCTAGAATAGTATAACAAAAAAGCTCATTTATTATTAAAGAAACAGAAACGCAAAAAGTTTATTCAGAACAGAATATGGTTATAAAGCATATTATTAGCCTAATATTAAAGTATAAAGAATTTACCTTTCATCCATGGTTGTAATGAGATAAAATAGATCCAAAAAGAAAAATTGCCCTCGGCTGATTTAGTACACAACCACAATGCTCGCCATACAATTTATCACAAGCAATATCACCGATTTCACAAAAATCATTTAGTTTAAATCACCTAATATTATAAGGTTATTTGATACATTCACCGATAGAAAGTCGTAAGTGTTCCGCACTTTCCTCGGCGCGTGCGTCGACGCTCTTTGATACTGAGTGAGTGAGCTAGCAGCGGTTCTCTGTTTATCTGGTACGTTATTTGGATGTTTCTCATAGGATTTTTATTGAATTTGCATTTTAATCTCGAAAATTCTGCAATTTGGTGTTTCGATTAAAGTAGGTTTATTATGATTTGTTACGTATAGTTTTTATTCCAATAATTTAATTTTATTCATAAGTAATATTTTGTCTTTATTCATTTATTTTGTCATGTAATATTTTTTTTTTTTTCAAAGTGCAACTCAGACACTAAGCAAAGACAAATTTTTAAGAACGTATAAAAATTTTAACGTAGCGGAACTCGAATCCGCTCCTCTTGGAAACCGTTCAAATATTTATTTTGTGATTTGAGTTAGTAATAACTTTAAGACAAGACCTTGGTAGATTGGTGAGCTTTCAAAGCTTAGAACGTTCATTTGTATCTCAAACAGGATATGCAAATACATGAAGCAAAAACTTTGGACCCTTTTTTACGAAAATTACACGGACGGAGGTGCATGAAACTCGGTACACTTATAGTTTATATAGAGAAGGAGTGTACAATGTTTATATTTTCTAAAAATAATGCATAAAAATATATTAAATTACTAAAATAGATGTTACACACACTACCATGGCTTGACATTCATGTTTATATAGAGTGACATTTACATTGCCTTAAAATTCAAAGTAATGGTAGAAAAATATAGATTTTAAATATATTTTTACTTGTGTCCTCTTATATGAATAGTCATCATGTTAAAATTACTAAACATATCAATTTATAGATGGTCATAAGCTTATCATTCTTTGAAATCCGTAATTTATATAATACAATAAAAATAAGCTATTAAATTAAATACAAACGTGTAATAATTTTATCTTTCCTGCTATTAGCAGTTAGGCTGTGAGAACTTAATGATAAAGAATTAAATGCTGAGTGATGGAAACGAACATGGCACTTTGACTAAACCGGTTGAAAGGAAAGACAACATATATAAATATGAATTAAATAAAATATCTCCCCCAGATGGATCCCGTAAACGTTGCGATTGCCTTATTCTTTAATGGAAATATTATAATTAGTATTTGATTTACAAAGAAGTGTTCAACCTGAATGATAAGCTCTTCTCTATCTATTAACTTATATACATACTTATATACTTAAATATTAATATAGTAAGACGAACCGCCAAATGTCTTATAGTATGTTCCGGCTCGATGGCATATAAGCCAGGTTTTCCCCTTTCCCACCCATCCTTTCCCTAAAATGTGATGGTTCCGATAGCGGACCACAACATTGTCCTCCCGTTCCATCTGTATTCTGTAGATTGGCAACGCATCTACAACATCTCTGGTATTGTAGATGTTCATGGGCGAAGGTAACCACTTACCATCAGGTGGTCCTTCAGCTCGTTTGCCATCCGTTATCCATAAAAAAAAGAGTTCTTGAGTTCTTCTTACCATCCAATTGACATGAAATTAAAAAATACAAAATTTCCATAGACCTTGATGTCCATGCAGGGAGGGACGAGATAATAAGATCATAAGTATAAGCTTGTTACTTTTTTGTTTTAATTTGCTATTTCAGTTTTATATAATCACCGTACATTTCCTGTACATAGCAGGGTACGCTAACCTTCAGTATCCACCTAAAATATTACTTTATTTTCGGCACATTGCTATTTATAATGAAATTCTGTTGAAATACAACTGTTGTACTCCAACTTACTTCCGTTAGAAGCGGTAGTATTGAAGTACGTTATATCAAATAATTAAAACATTTTTTGTTCTTTTCTTTAGTAGGTACCTATTATTATCAGGGCTGAAATTAAATTCGGGAAGTACTTATTACATAATATGTAAAAATGTTGAAATAGCACTATGATTATTAATTTATTGATTGTTTTATGATTTAACTTTTTTCTTGAACATAAATGATAAGAGAGTTTGTATCAGATACCTTTCACGATCAAAATAAAGTGGACCGTCGATATATAAGGAACCTAGGGACTGTTTTCTATTGTAGTATCTAAAAATAAATGTAATATATACTTTAGATCTAATATATGCTCATTCCCATATAAAACTTCCATTACTTAATGAGTGATTAACGCAACGTACAGCCGACAATAGAAATACTGGGGCTGAACGTAGGAGTGAAGAGGTATGCCCTCTTCACTCCTACGACGAGTATGCACTATTCCCTCTACACTCCTACGTACACATGTGTAATGTTGCCTATTATCCCTTACGCATTAATACTATCAGCGCCTGTCGTGGCGCAGAGGCACAAGCGTGCGACTGTAAACGCGACAGGTTGTGGGTTCGATTCCCACTCCAGGAAATGTAAAAATTTAGTATTTTCATTCCTTTTGTTACCACAAAGCAAAGCAAAGCGCGGCAAAACGCAATGCCTCAATTTGGCGGAAAGTGGGGAACGGAAATGTTTAAAGAGAATGGAGTGTCTTTACACTAGGTTCTCTGGTTCCCTCTGCCTACTCCGCTATATGCTGGATAAAGAAAAAATAATGATGCGTTGAGTTCCGCCACTCAACACGCAATGCCTCAATTCGGCGTAAAGTGGGGAACGGAATTGTTGAAAGAGAATGGAGTGTCTTAACACTAGATTCTCTGGTTCCCTCTGCCTACCCTGCTATATGCGGGTTACAGCGTGAAGTTAAAAAAAAAAAAATACAAGTATTTTTGGATTTCATATTAAGACTGACTTTTGTTCCTTGAAATACTGTGCATGCTTTAAACTTGCGTAAGTAAAAAATTATTAATGTAAATAGTAATTTCGACTTGGTTATATATTCTCTTATAACATTTACCAATTTACCTTTTAGAGTTAGACCGAGTTGCTGGAACGCGCCTCGCCTTGAGTGTAATTACGTGCTGGTAATTCGTTGATTAGGTGAATGGCTAATTATAATATTACGTAGTAATTAATTCAAAAGTTTATTAAACTTACTCTATACTAATATTTTTCTATGATTTTGTTCGTGGGCAAAATGTTTTTTTTTTTTCAGTGTAAGTCTGTTTCCATAATAATAGATTATAATAATTGCTGTACGTTTTTTTTTAAAACTATCTCTTAAATCGCTATCTAAATTTAAATTGTCATCTTTTTAATGATTTTTTTTCATAACGAGACTTTGTTTACGTGGATTATAAAATTTTCTTTTTCCAATTTCCATCTCTACCAGCTCTTTATTCCCCAAACAGCATACACGTCAAATTTTGGCTTTCTATGATCAGTAGTTTCCGCCCGTACGTCGTTTGCTAGTCACTGAGTAACACAAGCGTTTTATAAATATAGATTTATGTATACTAGAGTACTAAAAAATCCTAATAACTTTGAATATGTTTTTTGTAAAACGTCTTTTTTTTAAACAACGTTTATTGAGAGCAGTGTTATTTTTTTAATACACTGTGCGCATGTTGACGTTGGCCCACGAGTTGCACCTCAGAACCCATCTATTTAACCTATTACAATAAATATATCAACATTTCTGACAAAAAATTCCTTAACATATATAATGTAAAAAATTAATATCACATATTCCAACTATCCCTTTTTTTATTATATTAATTTATTTGTTTATTTATACGTCTAATAAATGAATTGAATCATCGATCCTTAGTCGTTAGTTATAGTTTATGATGTATCGCCATCTGTCGTGCATGGAACAGAACTACATTTATACTTAGCGCCATCTAGCGTCAAATAGAATTCTGCAAGTTGCTACTAAACCTTACTAGACGTCTCTGTTTCAAAGAAATATAAAAATATTGGCATATTCCTAATAACATTTAATATTTAAGATAACATTTAAGATATAAGTGAGTGAAGTTCAAATACTAACAGACCCGTTTACGCGTAAAATACGCATTACCTTAGTATTCAAACACAAAGATTAAGAAAGAAACATTTTGTGTACATGTCTTTATAGGTGAAGGGAAACTGTCCTTAACTTAATATGGAGAAGCACTTCTTTTTGATAATGAAAATTGCGCGTGGCGCAGGGAAGGCAGGTTGCAGTTAGATTCCCGTTAGGGGGATGATAATAATCAATTTTTTAATTTCATTATTTTCAGTATTTCAGTATTTTTTTCAAAATAAGCAAGGCTATGCTGTGATAAGATAGATAGAAAAATCAAAATAAATATTTCAATATCACTCTTACACTGTTATACTATTTGTTGAGTTGTGAATTTTATGCAAGTATTAATTTGCACAAATTTGAGTCTGAAACCTCTATATTCATAACACATCCACTATACTATAGTAGAATTTTTTCATTACATATAATAGTAATCTTTGTTTATTTAATACACTTCCGTGTTTTCGTTTCGTGCTTAATACTAACTGGAGCAAAGTTATAGAAATTTCGCTTTTTTATTACTTGTCGAGTGTGTGGAAGACATTAAATTATATACCTTGAAATGTTATATATAGAAACGCATATATTAAAGCTGTTATTTGTTAATGGTATTTAATGAATGTCTTTATATAATATATAATAAATAGAACAGTATATCAGAACAGTATAGTAATACTTGAAATAAAAAATATCTTTACGCATTATACTTATGTTAAATAGAGAGAATCTAACTCCAAGACATACTATTTTTACTCGACTGTCAGAGGAGGGTTATGTTTTTCGCGCGTATCATGTATATTTGTAATATTCTTTATTACCTCATATCTTCCAAACCCATGGACTGATTTATATAATTAAGATGGCGTTAGATAGGTAATGAACCAAGGTGAACCAAGTGTTCTTAGGTATGTGACGTCACTCTTAATTCAATATGGCGTAATCTAGGGGCAATTACGTCATGAATAAAAACAAAACTATCATTGATGGGTACCGTGTGGGGTATCAAAGGAAAGGACTCATTTAGCATATTTCAAATATATCACACATAACTAGCTTTTATTGCCTACTTAATTTGTGTTTGCTATTAATCTCGTATTTTCTGTGTTGGGCCTGTTCTTTTCTCGTCAATTTCTTTTCTCTATCTATTATCAGATCGAGGACATGATTTTTTTTTCTACCTAAATATTGTCGAATGCCCATCGGTCATCAAAGGTAAAACTAGTAACATGTTTACAGCCAAATGCTGTTCCTATAAATCACGATGGCAAAGTTTGAGACACAGTTTTTAAAATTATCAAGTCTTTAGGATGAAGGTTAAGATAAAAAAATTATTGACAAATTGAATGAAATTTATTGACGTTTTAGTAAAATTGATGTTTTAGATCAATAAATTTATATTGTTATTATAATGATATTATCTTAACAACATAAATTTATTTTATTTAGATATATATTATAGTAACTTCACATAAATATGTGAATAATATATACTAAATTAATAAATTGTAATCGGATTATTATCAACGGACATGCGAAGTGTATTTACTCGTGTTCGAGAAATCGAGAGAAAGATCGATGGTCTCGCTAGAGTCAAGTCGATTGCGTTATGTAATGCCGTGCGGTACTCTTATTACAAAAATAATTTATATTTATGTTTAATATGTAAAGACTTTGTTTTAAATTGATTTTTTATTTTATTTAATTTTTATTGTGTTTGTTGTTTCTTATTTTTCATACTGTCGTAATGAATTTGGTAGGTTAACTGATAGCTGGCTGATTTGCATGTGAGAAAAATATGTTGAGATACCCTTAATACATTTTTTAGGAATTTGGGTTATAGGTACTGTGAAAATAATGTCAACATATGTATGTGTTGTATGTTTCTTTTTTATTTTTAAAAAGCTTGTTTAGATAAAAAATATTTTTCTTTGTATCTATTTGATACAATTTACATATAAAAATATTAAAAATATATAAAACGGTGCAATAATTTTAGAAACATGTCATATGCAAAATTATCCGAATGTCATAATAAATCAAGAAATATGAATAATTAGTTTATAAATATATTAAATTTGTAAGAGATTTTGTAATATTTATAATATTTGATTCATAGCAGTAAATATTAGAAGTTATGATTTATTTAGACATGACTGGGTGTTTTAAGCTGAAATTGCATTTCGTCATAAATTTATAGATACGGTTACAGTATTAACTATAAGTATCCTACTAACATTTTCTGTACTAACAATTCCAAGGTTTGTGAGGATTGATGGATGTTTGTAACCCAAAAAATACCGAGACATAGATCTGTTATATGTAACTTTACAGCGATATTAAATGTATTAGAATAACACAGGCTATAATTTATAATTTACAATTTTTTTGTGTAATTTGGGTATACGTAATATGACTATAAGTATCTGGTTAATTGTATTAAATAGATTGTGATAATTAATAAAATAAGTGGGGCACGGAAATGTTAAAAGAGAACGGAGTGTCTTAACACTTGCTCTCTGGTTCCCTTTGTCTATCTTGCTATGTGCGAGATGCAGCGTGAAGCTAAAAAAAGTTATAAGTTTGTTCTGCCGATAATAATACAATGAAATTTTAAATCTATCGTTATTTCAAACATTTTATAGTAGTAGTAGTAGGCTGTGGTCAAAAACAGACTTGCTAGAGTTTGTGGAATTATTCCTTTTAAAAGATTATCATATAATAACTTCTTATTGTACTGCTTAATATACGATCAAAAGACGACAAAATACAATTTTGCTATTATTAAAAATTCCATACTGACTGTATTTCAAAATATATACTTATTTCTTAATATTTGAGACTAAGTACTTTATATAGGAAATATAAAACATCGTTGTTCAATTATTATTATTATTTTTTAATAGACGTTTATGTGTTTACGTAGAAAACCACGATTATATCTATAGACGCAAGAAAGACGAACAGACCTAAGAAATTTTCTATATGAAATGTCACGAGAAATCGCGAAACGCACCAGATGCAAATATATCGTGTAATTATGTAATTAGACTTCCGTACTTCGATTTAATCATTTATTCATACATTATTGCGTAGTGGTGAAAATTTGTTTAGATTTTACAAAAAAATATAGTAGCTCTATATGATAAACAGTTTAAATTATAATAAAATTTAAACTGTTTATCATGTTGTTAGGTGGAAGGAGGTTCGTCCTCCGACTGGCTCGCGACCACTATCATGTCAAAGACGAACCGCCAAATATCTAATGATGTGTTCCGGTTCGATGGCATGTAAGCCAGATTTTCCCCTTTCCCACCCATCCTTTCCCCAAAATGTGGTGGTTCCGATAGCGGACTTCTACATTGTCCTCCCCTTCCATCTGTATCCTCTAGGTTGGCAACGCATCTACAACTTCTCTGGTGTTGTAGATGTTAATGGGCGAAGGTATCCACTTACCATCAGGTGGTCCTTCTGCTCGTTTGCCATCCGTTATCCATAAAAAAAAAAAAAAAAACATAATGGAGGTTGCACTTACTCACACAAAATGTGAAATAAAAATGTTGACTTTGAATAACTAAGTTATAACATATAGCGTGCGGTACATTACTATATAGTCATTATTATTAATAATTTTAAACAATCACTTGTTTTTAGAAAGAAGGCATCTAGGTAAATATCAGTTGGATGCATCCATATAAAACAGTTCGCACCAGCTTATCTTTTGTAAATGACAATGAATTTCCTGCATCAAAAGGGTGGCCAGGAAAATTTGTATATATGTATATATATATATATATATATATAAAATTGCACAAAAACAAGCTGCCTAAAGAAAGAGGTTGCTAAAAGGTCAGCTAAATTTTATAGTGAAATTGCTAAATAACTTAACATCGTATACCGGCTTCCCTAAATATATATGTGGTTTACATGTAGTTAATATATAAAATATGGATTTATATAAGTGTCATAATTTATATATGATCGATTGTTTAAGCTTATGTGTAAAAGTATAAGTTTCTCGTGCTATTGGCCGTGAGATATTTCTGAAATCTTTTCTGTGGTGATTTAGCATAGAATTACTGAAGCCCAATGCGTTTAAATGTAAAATAATATATATATTTATTTTGTCATGGCGCAATGAGACAGTATTTGACTGTAAGAACATACATAGGTTGTTGATTTAAATCGTACTTGCTGAAATGATATACTGATATATTATATTTATTATTGATTATTTTCATTTTGACGTTGAGTTTCCCGACTCAAAGTGAGTAAACTTCGAAATTGAGCTGAAAGTGCTAAACGGCAATGCGTTTCTTAGCATTAGCAAAATTTGAGTATTTAAAAAAATATATTATATAATTTTTTATTACATTCTATTCTACAGTGTTATGGTAAACTGATTTCTTTGAGCAATCATCGTCTTGTTATAAATCATTATAACATATTTGAGCTGATTCTTCGCGGAGAGCAGTTTTCGCAATATTTACGTAAACATTACGAAATACATTATTAGTATCACGGGCTATGCTTGAGAAGTTATTTAATTCACCACAATTTTCCTCGTTTGATTCTGTATGTTTGATGAAAGTGATAACTTAATTGGGCATATTAAGTTAAAAAGGTTTTTTAGTTCACAGTTTTGTGTCAAGCAATGACTGAAATAACCGTTACAAGCTTCTAATTTATACGATCTTTTATTAAAAATAAAATAGTAGACAAGATAACTGTAGAAAACCTAATATTACATGTCTGGAAAGAGTATTGAAATAATGACCTACTGTTATTCAAAGGGCACAACAACTTACAACTCTATTATATAAGGATTATTACAATTTTAAGAATAACATAATAATACTTTACTTTTGTTAAAGAAAAAAAATGTTTTTTCGGAATGAAAACAATACTTTCGCCACTAAGAA
>JAKGSA010000583.1:326929-342231 GCA_033558755.1 Philaethria dido
ATATATAGATTCCCCCTATCTCTGTCTCCTCCCTCTCCTTCTGCGTGTGATTTTTGTAGTTTGTGTACTTTATTTAAATCATTTTTTAGTTCAGTTTCAGTTTTTTATCGGGTTTTGTTATTAATTGATCGTTCAAGTCCAAAAAAGTCTATTGTAAATATTCATTTGAATATTTTTGCATGTTATATTATTTACGAATATTTAATTACCATGTAATTTACGTGCCAAGAACATATAATTTAACTTACAAAGAAAAAGTTTGGCCATATTTCAATTGATATTTTTTCATAAAATAATAGCGAGATGTGTAACGCGGATAATCCACGTCAATCATCGCTTCAGTGCTTCAATTAACTTTCAAAATACCGTTGGGAATTTCTCATACGAAAATAATAAAAAACGTCACTTACCTATAAAGTAGTATATCAGGGTGGTTGAGTGGTATCCAAATTATTATTTTTTTTAAATATATAACCACATGCTTGGTACGTTTGAAAACGAGAGTGCCGCGAGGTATCGGCGCGCGCGCCTTTCCGTCACTGCGCGTGCGTCGCGTAACTCCTACTCTTTAGATGACTTCTTAAATGCCTACGTTATTGTGTATGCATGTGCACTTTAATTCTATTCGGTAACGTTGAATCACTTTTTTTATATTATTATTGCAAAGTTGTAATGAAATTTTAAAAATGTTTTATTTTAACAATAAATTTCAAATTTAACTAAGCGTATATATTTTTGTTAACTCATGAATAAGAATGATGATATATATATATATATATATATATTTTTAACTTCACGCTGTTACCCGCATATAGCAGGGTAGGCAGAGAGAACCGGAGAACCTAGTGTTAAGACACTCCATTCTCTTTCAACAGTTCCGTTCCCCACTTTCCACCGAATTGAGGCATTGCGTGTTGAGTGGCGGAACTCAACGCCGTGCTTTGCCTTGTTACCAAATAAAATAAACAAGTAAAATATTCATTTTTTTAAGAACTAGAAAGCTTTTAGATGCTAGAATTTTTGTGTGAATCTGCCTCATATTTTTAAAAAGTGAAATTTCATAAAAAATATTATTTGAAGCACTACAAAAATGTAAAGATAATTAATTGTCATTATGTATGTATAATTCTATTCGTCTTTTGCTGGTTGTATATTTTAAATTCAGTTCAGTTCTTTTATTATGGCGTTTCAAATTTTGAGTTACAATAATTTGATATATTTCATAGAGGTAAATATTTCTTATGCACCCTACAACATATGTTGAGATATCACTGGACTTCAATTTTCATCCGTCTAAGGATCCCTTAATGGTGGACCCTAAAGTCACATTTCTAGTCGACAAGGAAAGTAAATATTTAAATTTAAAAAATTCTTCAAGTAAGGTTTGAGAAAATATCCACCACGTTCTGTTATATACGTTATTAATGCACTACGATGGTCTCAAGAGGTAAAAATACTTTTAGTTTGAACTTACGGGTCGACCCCGATATGCTTCCTAGTTCTGACCGCGGATACGACCCAGTTACATTTTTATGATTTATTTGACCGCCAATAGTTATTATAAATTTGATATCATTTTTTGGTTAATTTTAAGATTAAAGAATGAGAAATATTTTATTATATATAGAATAAATGAAGTGAAGTAAAGAATTTCTTGAATAATCGCATATATTATGTACCTGTCGTGGCGCAGAGGCACAAGTGTGCGACTGTAAACGCGGCAGGTTGTGGGTTCGATTCCCACTCCAGGAAATGGTGGTTTTCATGTCCTGGGCTTGGTAATAAGGCAAATAGCGGCGTTGAGTTATGCCACTCAGCTCGCAATGTCTCAATTCGGAGGAAAGTGGGGAACGGAGTGTCTTAACACCGGGTTCCCTCTGCCTACCCTGCTACATAAAGTTTTTTAAAAAGTTTTTTTTGTCTATAAAGTATAAATTTTTATATACAATTTTTTAATAATCGGAGGATAAACTTGATATTTTCCTAACAAATTCCTAACGGTCGTTATCGTAATTAAACTGTGAACTTGTATTTTTAAAATCAAATTATATAATAACAAAGTTAACAAAAACATTGAACAATCTTAAAGAAGCCTCTTGTAAAGCAATTGTAGGAGTGAAGGGGTTTTGGTGTTTGTTAATCACCGCCAGCTTTTCTTTAAGGTGAGAGTTGATTCTGATGTTAAGATATAGCGATGTAACGTTCCTGATGGCAGCTATATACATACTTTGTAAAACCTAATATTTTGTTCCTGTCTGCATTTCACTGCATTTTTGGGTTTTTCATGTTTTAATTATATAGGTGGCTGAATTTGATAGCTTTTATCTATTCAGTTGTAAAGAAAAACTTATATATTTTTATTTACAGATAGGTAGCGACTTTAATAATATTTCTTTTTAGCTTCACGCTGTCTATCACACATAGCAGGGTAGACAGAAGAAACCTAGTGTTAAAACACTCCGTTTTCTTAACATTTCCGTTCCCCATTCTCTCTGAATTGAGGCATTGTGTGTTGAGAGGCGAAACTCAAATATATTATATATAATTCTATTATTTATCTGTAGCTTTAAGCCATTTGAACTATAATAAAAAAATGCTTTTTTTTCATTTACATAACATGAAATGACAAGATTAAAAAAGTAAAATAAAAAATACCTAGATAAAGTAGATTTGGCAAATAACGATAAAAAAATATTTATAATTGCATTACACGCTTTCAGTTAGGAATAGTTGAACAGATTAAATATATGCTTAGTGATACACTATATATGATATAGTGATACTCTATATATGATAGTATATAGTGATTACGTGATAGCATCATCGCTTTTTGATCAATTAAACATGTCAAAAGTAACACGTCTTACACAATCTTACGGTTTCATTACTGTCACCTTAATTTAAAATTTATTAATTTAAAAGCTTAAAACTTTGTTTACTAAATTCAAAGTATAACGATACATTTCAGATGAAAATAATCTACATATACGAGTAAGTCATTTAAAACAAAATTACAATGCTTAAGAAAAGAAATCATATTTTATGTGTTACTTGAAAACACCTTCACCTATTGAGATCCCAGTGTTAAGACACTCTGTTCTCTTAAGACTGCGCTTTATGATTATTATTCTAATTTTTTTTAACTTCACGCTGTAACCCGCATATAGCAGGGTAGGCAGAGGGAACCAGAGAACCTAGTGTTAAGACATTCCATTCTCTTTCAACAATTCCGTTCCCCACTTTCCGCCGAATTGAGGCATTGCGTGTTGAATGGTGGAACTCAACGCCGCGCTTTGCCTTGTTACCAAACCCAAGAAATGAAAATACTAAATTTTACATTTCCTGGAGTGGGAATCGAACCCATAACCTGTCGCGTTTACAGTCGCACGCTTGTGCCTCTCCGCCACGACAGATTATAGTATTAATCAATTATATATTTTATAAATATATTAATTATAAACGTTTAAAAATTGATCGTACCGGGACTTAAACCGGCGCCGCTCGGAAACTATCTAAACGATTAAATCATACATTGGTTTGGTGGTAGGAGGTTCGTCCTCCGTCTGGCTCGCGACCACTATCATGTCAAAGACGAACCGCCAAATATCTTATGATGTGTTCCGGTTCGATGGCATGTAAGCCAGGTTTTCCCCTATCCCACCCATCCTTTCCCCAAAATGTAGTGGTTCCGATAGCGGACTACTACATTGTCCTACCCTTCCATCTGTATCCTCTAGGTTGGCAACGCATTTACAACGCCTCTGGTGTTGTAGATGTTCATGGGCGAAGGTAACCACTTACCATCAGGTGGTCCTTCTGCTCGTTTGCCATCAGTTATCCATAAAAAAAAAAAAGAACATTCTTATTGGGCTATGTTGAAATTCTACACGCCTATTACAACTTATTTTTCTTATTAGCAATTTTGAAGGGATATTTTTACAAATTTCTGCTACTTAAAGCTTATTTATTCCTATAAATGATCATTTGAAAAAAAAAAAACGATTTTTTGTTTTCTTTATGTGTGAAGAACACCTTAATAAAATATTGCAATAATTGTACTATTTTTAAATAAATTTAATCCACAACAAAGGCATAAAGTAAACTCTAAGTTAGACTCTCCCCAATCGTGCTGTGCAGTCAGCTTTCTTATTAGTTTTATGGACTGTATACACAGCTTTAAGACATCCAAGCCAACTTCCTGTACTCGTAACAGGAGTTAATAGAAAGTACAGTAATTTACTTGGAAGTGATCTTGATCACTAGGCATATAGTCATAAAATTGATTTAATCTCGCTATAAGTTGCGTGTGAACGCTCGCACGATATTTCTCATTCCGCAAATAAGTACTACTAATATTTAGATTTCCTCCTATAACATAGTAGCTTCAGTTATATTAGAAAAAATCTATGCCAATATTTTTAACGTACAAAAAGATATATATCTTATAATTCAACAATATTTAAGTCTATATACCATTTTAATATTTTTGTATATGATTTGCGTTGTTAGAAATGCTTATCTATTTTTAGAGTCCGGCGCACATGCTAATTGGCTATCGCTTGTTTATCGTTTTTAATAATGAACATAAAAAAAATATTGTGTTCCTTTGTTATGTATACGTTTAAGTTAATTTCGACTAGAATTTGCTTAAGTGAGTATTATATTAATATGATTTATTAGGTTTGCTATCATATAAAAAACAATCATCAAATTCGGTTTACCCAGTAAAAGGTTATGCAAACATAAAAAGACGTAGTCGAATTGCAAACCTGCTTGCTCCTATTTTTTGTAGTTGGTTAAAAAAGCTGCTTGTAAATACAAAAATAAATTATTTTATTTTTCTATTGAAGTATTCACGGATCGGAACGCTGTCATTCAGACGTACATTTATTTTTAACGATAATAGTAGAAATTGGTAAGATATTATTTATATTACCAATATCTAGTTCCAGTTTATTGATCAATACCTAGTTCATCTAGCTTCATGTTAATAAAAACAAATAAAAATGCAAATTATTATCATATGCTTGTATCGTGCTAAACCATAAATTATCTTCTAAACAGCGAATTTTCTTACGCCTAAATATTTATTTATTTACTTGTTTCAGTGAATATAAGATATTATTTATATTTTTATCTTTTTACAGGTACTAACTACTACTTTACTTCATGAGCTTTAGTACAAAGCTGTAAGTTAAAATGTATGAGGTGAACTTGTTCACGAGGACCTGCGTCCGTAAGTAATTTGAATGCTGTGATTTGTTAGTTGGTTGTATATATTGAACAGATAGGCTTTAATTAAGATGAAATTTAGTGTTTAAATTAGAGCTTTTTAAGCTAATTAGATCCGATTGATTTATTACCAGCTTAAAATAGCACATCATTAGAATTAGTGTTGCGCGGCGTTGAGTTCCGCCACTCAACACGCAACGCCTCAATTCGGTGGAAAGTGGGGAACGTAATTGTTATAATAGAACGGAGTGTCTTAACACTAGGTTTTCAGGTTCCCTCTGCCTACCCTGCTATATGCGGGATACAGCGTGAAGTTAAAAAAAAATATATCATTAGAATCAGTTTTATTTAAAAAAAAAAATTACCATATGCTTGTTTAATTTATTTAATATTACCAATATTATTTTATAAAAACATAAATAATAATGAGGTGATTATGGCGCAGTATGACAGCTTCTGCTTGTAAAAGCAATTGAATGAGGATTCGATAAGCACTCGGTAAATATTTATATATTTAAATTATGTTCATTTCCCTGCTCTGGTAAGGCAAAACGCAAGCATTTTGTCTTATACCTAGTTTCTCTTTGGCTGCTCTGCTATGCGGGAATAAGCGTAATGCTGATTTTAAACATTGTTTCGGTCATCAATAAACTTCATGATGAACCAAAGTAGACTTTGGTTCAAGTAGCTTCTGCACTTGATTAATTATAACTACATATACACATGAACACAAAACACAAAACCTATGTCCATTACGCATTGTTTGTCATATTTTATGATCGCATGTGTTGACAATATGACAATAATAGCGAAAACAAACTCGGGATTGACACGAAGTAAGTGTCAAAAATTAATGAATTCTAACTAATATAAAGTGTAAATAAATATGCTATATTTTTATATGCTTTTGAGCAATATCGATGTCAATCAGTGTTGTTCCATTTTCTAGGCATAGCCATTGAGGTCAATAAAGGCAAAAACACATATATCAAGTTCAAAAAAAAAATTGATAATATTTTATCTAAGTAGGTACACTACATTTTTGTAGCATCTACTTGAATCGTAATAAAAATGAACGTTTGTTATGGTTAGACGCAGATCTAAGAAGTGAAAGTGTCTTGAATGTTTCTTATATCTAGCAGAAATTGTCTTAGACGCCATCATCACACGTTACTGCTGTACGCGTTGTGTGTACAAAAATATGTACAATATTTTGATGCTATTATTTATACTAGTGTCCCCGTTGACGCATTAACAACGCGTTGTCTTTAGCAATAACTAAAATTCACTTTATATAACCATGGATGTCAAACCATGGTAGTGTGTGTAACATTTATTTTATTAATTTAATATACTTTTTATGCGTTTAAAAAAAATATTAGCATTCTTTGACGTCAAACGTCGGGTTGAAATAACATGGAAGTGTTAAAAGCGAATGGAGTGTCTTAACACTAGTTTTCTGGTTGACTCTGCCTACCCTGCTATGTGCGGGATACAACGTAAAGCTAAAAAAAAATGTAAAAATCGCGAAATTAAAGATCATATTATAAACTGTGTGTTTGTTTGTAATACTTGTTAGTAATACTAATCACAATTATTCATATTAAAAAATAATTAATTTAATTCGAAGTCCAAAGCAGTTTATAGTTCGAGATCGTGATCAAACAGTAAACTACCAACTATAGCGTGGTTAAACCTGAGTTAATGCTCTTGTCATTGCGTATTATAAGAGTTATATATGTATAATCAATTTGCTATATTTTCTTGAAAATCAAGTAGTATTCTAATATCTCCTTTGCTGGTTATTATTCCAGTTAACATGAATATTTGTTATTGTTATATTTTTTACAGGTTAAGTCTGTAAAACTGTATGATGACTCTTCATGCCCATTTCCATGTTCGTACTGAGCAAAAAAATAATTCAAAAGATAATTTGTTTTATATGTTTTCAGCATGAGAGTCCAATCAGGAGTATTTTAAATTTTAAAATATGCTACGTAGTATGATTTTTTTAAAACATTTTTATTGTAGTTTTCGAAATATTGCTCCACCCGCTAGTGCTAGTTTTTGTTTCATATCAATAAATATTAGATACATACATTTTTTTTTATCTTTCTTGAAGGCTTGATAACGGATGGCAACCGAGCAGAAGGACCACCTGATGTTAAGTGGCTACCTTCGCCCATGAACATCTACAACATTAGAGATGTTGTAGATGCGTTGCCAACCTAGAGGATACAGATAGAAGGGGAGGATAATGTAATAGTCCGCTATCGGAACCACCACATTTTGGGGAAGAGATGGATGGGAAAGGGGAATACCTGGCTTACATGTCATCAAACTGGAACTCAGCATAAGATATTTGGCGGTTCGTCTTTGATCATGTCAAAGAGTCGTCTCGAGCTAAACGGAGGACGAACTTCCTACCACCATACTACTGGGATACCTGCCTCTTACGGGACGCTACCCAGCGGCGGAGAGGAATTGTATTCTAACCCCGTCCCCTCACAGGGAAAACATTTTATCGAAGTAACGATTTTAGATGTACTTGTTAGACATTTATATATTTGAAATATTGTGGCTATTACATATAATAGTTTTAGCACACTCACTTAAAGCTTCCGAGGAACTGACCCCATGACAACTCGGCGCAGACAACCTGACTTGCAACTTCTATTGTACTTACTTGTGCTAGTGTTACATGACTGTTAAATGTTATGGGTTATTTTCCGCGTTATGTAAACTACGAATAAGTTATTGTTACTATATCATGACATACATTGAGTTGGTATGTATGTTTAGAAATGACCCATTATTTATTTACTATTTATAGAGACAAAATACGAAAAATTGTGCTTGGGTGGGTTAATGCTTGACTGTTATGGTTGTGAGTGTAATCTCTACTCTTGACATGATTATATAATATTTAAAAAAAATATTTTTCCTCTCTGGTAAGACAAAATGCCGCATTCAATTCTGCCACTCAACACCCAATGTTTTGAATTCGCATGGAACGCACTATTGCACGCTAAAAAAAATGATGACTTAAAAATGAGGAAATACGAATAAACAAAATTTATTACCTATTCTAGATATAGCCAAACTGATCCTAGACGTAAGGCAAATAAATATTTAAATTACATATGGAGATGTCTTTTATAAAAAAATACTTTTGTGCCATAATAACATTTAATGCTAAATAAATTGTACGGCTAGGACAAGGGAACACGCATATGATTTGTTTAAATATATACGTACCTGTGAATGACACTGTAGTGTCTATTTGTAATGTTAAAATAACTATTTTTTTCTACTTGTATATGTATATATTTACGGTATATATACCAAAATATAATTAAAATATTATGTCTTTTTGTCTGTCTGTTTGTTCCGGCTAATCTCTGAATCGGTTGGAATGATTCTGACGGGACTTCTACTGGCAGGAAGCTGATGTAATAAGTAACTCAGGATATTTTATATCCCTGCTAATATTATATTTGTTTGTTACGCTTTCACGACAAAATTACTCAATCGATTGTCATGAAACATTGTACACATATTTTTAGAGATATTAAAAGGACAGAATTAATCTTTACGTAAAAAAATATATTTTTGACGGATAAAAAGCCTTCCAAAGCCTTTAAATTAACGAAAATTTATCACGCGAGCGAAACCCAAGAAACAGCTCGTTATAAATATTTACTCGAATATAGCATACATGTATACATCGTTATGGTAATTCAAAAACCATAGTTAAAAAAAAATAAAGAAATTATTACTTTATATTTTAAAATGAATGAATTATATTGACGGTCCCTCTAGAAAGTAAGTAGACTTCCATTGTCGAAATGTGTCATGATTTTCAATATAGATGGCGCTATTAGATAGAAATAGTAAGTTTCTATTTTAATATAAGTTGATTTAAAAACATGTTTAAACCAAATGTGTTTGGAATATATTTACTAATATGGTTTCTTAGATTTTGTCTTTTAATGATTTATAAAAAACAAATAAATTCTATTTAATTCTTTTTTATATATGTGTACATCTATGTAATTGTTTAAAATGTTCATAATTTTAAAATTTGCCATAAATAAAATTCTTTGTACATGTTTCCAGCGTGTATTTTAATGTACTATTTAGAATTAATATTAAGTGATGACGATAGATGGCGTAAAAATACTTTTGTACAGTATAGAAGTCTTTCCATGTATAAAATTTTAAAGCGTGTCAAAACTCGGTTACGCAATGGTAAGCGCAATTTTGTTTACTTAAACGTTACTTGATCTGTACGTGGATAGTATGCTTATAATTTTATAATGATAAATCTCTTTTTACTCAAAAGTCATATTTAAAAACCTTTACTGTTTATTGAAGTTATCGTTTTATGTTAGGTGGTAGGAGGTTTTATGTTAGGTGGTAGGAGGTTCGTCCTTCGACTGGCTCGCGACCACTATCATGTCAAAGACGAACCGCCAAATATCTTATGATGTGTTCCGGTTCGATGGTATGTAAGCCAGATTTTCCCCTTTCCCACCCATCCTTTCCCCAAAATGTGATAGTTCCGATAGCGGACTACTACATTGTCCTCTCCTTCCATCTGTATCCTCTAGGTTGGTAACGCATCTACAACATCTCTGGTGTTGTAGATGTCTATGGACGAAGGTAACCACTTACCATCAGGTGGTCCTTCTGCTCGTTTGCCATCCGTTATCCATAAAAAAAAAAAAAAAATCGTGTCGCGCAGAGGCACGATCGTGCGACTGTAAATGCAACAGGTTGTGGGTTCGATGCCTACTCTAGAAAATGAAAATATCAAATAATATTTAGTATTTTCATTTCCTCGCTCTAGTAACGACAAAAAGCGCAGCGTTGAGTTCCACCACTCAACACGCCATGCCTCAATTCGGCAGAAAGTGGGGAACGGAAATGTTAATAGGACGGAGTGCCTCAACACTAGGTTCTCTAACAAGAGAACCTAGTGTTGAGACACAGGCACAGGGAACACCCTGTGCCTACCCTGCTATGTGCGGGATACAGCGTGAAGCTAAAAAAAGCAAGAGAAAAATTAAAAAAGTAATTTAATAAAACTAATTTTAATTACAAACATGTACATTATTTTCTATTATATACTATATTTACAAGAACAGTCAGTACTTAGCTTCAAATACCATAAAAATGTCCGTATGATAATAAATCCCAACCTCTTAAAAACTATGTACTTGTAAGCTCTTAGGAATTACTTTTACTCTTTACTCGTAATATTAATAAGCTTTTTAATTTTTTCTTTAATCGAGGTATTTCTATAATATTATTCTACTTATATCGAAAGTTTTGGATTTTTTACAAAACAATATATAACACCGGCTTTGTAATGTAAGGAACTTTAAATACAGTTACTGTATCATAAAATAATGCTTAAAAAGTTTTAAGTATATACAAGAAGGACAAACACATTTATGTATCTAAATTTTCGATTACTAAAATATTATTTCAATATCCTTATGTATAAAGTTATCATCGAGTGACTTTTGCATTTATACCCATGAGATTTTATTAAAACCGACGACTAGAAACATTTGAGCTAAATGAGTATGATCAATGACGTTGTTTACTTTGTGCTATTATATTTATGGCTGTATCGAATATTTTGTCAATTCTGCTATCACCTTTCTACCCCGCACTGTGGTTTTAATTTGTTCAAATAAAGTCTCTCTGATCTAGAACATTTTAAAGATCTACGTTTTCTTCTTGGTTGTTTTGGTAACCACATATCTTTTATTAGATCACTTGCTTTTTCAGCAATCATGATTACGGGAGCGTTAATATTCCCGTTGGTTACTGTGGGCATAATACTGGCGTCTATCACGCGAAGTCCTTCTACGCCATACACTCGCAACTGAGAGTCTACTACAGCCATGGGGTCACTTGATGGTCCCATTTTTGCTGTGCATGAAAGATGATAAATAGTCATCGTGTACTGTCTTATGAAACAGTCCCAGTACTCGTCAGTAAAGAGAGGTAAATGTTTACAATTTGGTACTGGCTTACTATTAAATTTAGCCCCTAATCGTTTCATAGCATTTGTTTCCGCTGTGGCAATAGCCGCCTTAACTCCTTCTCTCAAAACACCAACGTCATCAGGATGTGTTAAGTAGTTGTGAATCATAATTGGATAATCTAATGGATTTTTTGATCTTAACTTTATAAATCCACGACTTTTTGGACGCAGCATCATAGGGAATATACCGTAAACATCCTTATTAGTTAAATGGCCAAATACTTCTTCGTAAAACTCGTCTGTAATGCTATGGGCTCTTTTTACTTGTGTGCCTCCGTCCGAAGGAATTGACGCTGATGTCATCATAAACTCTATATCTGGCCAATCTTCGGTTGCATTGGCATATTTCGTATTAATAAACGATACGACTTCCAATCCGATACTTGAAGTTAGCGGTCCATCTTCTGTTACAGCGTAACGTAAAGCTGAGTTTATATTCACAAGTCTATTTAAAACCAAACTTATAGGATAGTCAACTTCAAAAACTATACCACCAACGGCAATATGATCTTGCAAATTTCGTCCCACTCCAGGAGAATCATAAACAACATCGATTCCTACTTCCTGTAAATGCTTAGCTGGACCGATTCCAGAAAGCATAAGTAATTGAGGTGATCCTATTGCACCAGCTGATAATATGACTTCACGTTTAGCATACACTACTTGTTTTATACCATCTTTGAAAAATTCTATACCATAAGCTCTTTTATTATCTCTGTCAATCAAGACTTTGGTGACATGAGAAAATAAAGAAACATGAAGATTTTGACGTAACCTGACGGGTCGTAAGAAAGCTTTCGCTGTAGAGCATCTTGTTCCTCTTCTCATGGTAAACTGATACCAAGCGAAACCAGTTTGTTGTGCTCCATTTACATCCAAAATGTCATATCCCATTTCTTCACCAGCTTGAAGAAATGCCGCACCGATTGGAGTATTGTAAGGAGCGTCTTGAACTGTTAGGTAACCTCCTGGAAAAATTATATTATCGATAATTAATAAATAACATCGAAATGTACATATTTTGATTAACAGTGAAAATGAAACTAAGCATTAAGAATATAATTTATTACAAATTAATAAATAATATATTTTCAATCTTTGGCTTGCCTACTGAATGATGCTTTTTATCTTTAGCTAAGTAAGGATTTCGTTGGTCCTCAGATTTCTTGAAGTATGGCAGGACATCTTTATAACCCCATCCAGGGTTACCCAAAGATTCCCAATGGTCGAAATCATGTTTATTTCCACGGATGTAAAGCATTGTATTTAAAACTGATGATCCTCCAAGAACTTTGCCTTTAGTCCAGCTGCAGCGTTTATCAATCATCGCTTGACAAGCGGAATCTTGAGGTTCAGTACTGAAATTAAAAATATTTTGCTTAATAAATTTTGTATAATGGTGAGGATATCTCCTCACGGCTCAATAAAACGTGATGTTTAATAATGTAATAACGTTATTAATTACCGTGGTATATTGAAGTATACAAGTTACACTAACTTCATTTAAATATTCTCTTAAGTAGTATAGGGGAAACAAAGTTACTAACAAGCAAGTCTCCTATCCCAGACCCCAAAAAGCGTAGGAACATAAAAGAAATATATATATATATATATATATATATATATATTTACTTAATATTTTTACCAAATAAAATCTTACCGATACTTCCAATCCAGCTTGCTCTTGTGCAAATATAGAGATAGCAATGGAACGTCGCTTATATCAGTTTCATGCCCACCTGCTTCCAATAATAATACTTTCCATCCTTCAATCTCAGAGAGTCTATTTGCTAATACTGCGCCGGCTGAACCACCACCAACTATCACAAAATCATATTCTTCTCTAAGGTATTTTTGGTTAAATGGTCGATTCTCTGGGTCCATTAAATCGTAATTGAAGTATGCCATAGCTGCTAACATTGCGGGAATAAAAGTAAGTTTGCTTATACCGCCTATTGTTAGAGCCGCTTTAGCGGCAGCTGAAACCGTTGTTAATATCCCCATGATGTTTCAGTGCATAGTTCTGTAAATATACAATATTTTATGTTTTGTTATTTGTATTTTTAACGGCAGCAGTTGTTATCTAGATAAAATTGATTAGAAGTAGGTATTGTATATTAGTCGTACATATGTACGTATAAGTCAATAAATGCCTCTACGTCTTGCTTGCTTCTAGTAAAAAAGTGTCTTAGTATGTGTCAACGTTGTAGGTAGAAATATTTCTTTTTTTCTTTTTTTTTTTATCTTCACGCTGTATTCAGCATATAGCGGGGTAGGCAGAGGGAACCAGAGAACCTAGTGTTAAGACACTCCAACATTTCAACATTTCCGTTCCCCACTTTCCGCCAAATTGAGGCATTGCGTGTTGAGTGGTGGAACTCAACGCCGCGTTTTGCCTTGTTACCAAACCCAAGAAATGAAAATACTAAATTTTACAAATATTTCTATATACTGATGTAAATATAACTATTTAAAAAAATAAAATAAAGTCCCAAACGTCTGCTATTGATTTTGCTATTAAATTATACAAGGAGTACGAACATTTACGTTGAAAAATTTAATGTTTGGGATTAAATATATGAAATCGAAGTGGCATTAAAACATAATATTATAATGTTTTGACATATCGTATATACTATACAAAAAAGGATTAATGTACCAGCCTAAGCAATCTCAACGATTTAGCCTAGTTACTTAAACAATTCTGATAAAGATCGTGAAATACATTATCATTGCATCGGAAGAACGTAATCATTACATAAGTACATATAGTCATTATTCTCTCTGGTCCTTTCACGAGTACCGACGTAAATATGTATTATATTGTAGATACATAGTACATACTTAATAGTATTCGATCTTTTCTGCCTGACGACAAAATATGTTTAAAAATCCTTATTTCTAACCGTTATTACTGGTGCCAATATAGTTCATACCTGACTATACCCTTCGATGACTTAAATGACTTCTCATTTCGGAAAATGAGAAACAATTATAACAGATTTTGTCACAATATACGTTCTAGATTCATTATTAATTAAGATAATGAAAAAAACACGGCAAAAATGAAATTTTTCTAACCTCAAAATTCATTCTTTTCGAAGGGTAAAAAGAATCACAATTCGATATAAAGCCTATAAGAAGATGTCATCTACAAATACGCTATACTTCAATATAAACTTCTATATATCATACCTATTCAGTGTTTTCTTACTTATCTTATCAGTGAGGAAAGAAAAAATGAAAAAAATAAAAAAAATATATATAAATTAAATAAATTAGTCAGCTATTCGTGGCAACGTTCGCATCACGCATGTGATATACGAGTAGCGTGAAATGGAAGTTCAAAAAGTATTGTGTTAATTTTTGACCTTGACATGGAACAGTTTCGCGATGTGTTACAACTTATAAATTAAATCGAAATTTCGCACGGTTACTTTAATTTTGCAATTTTTTTCAAAAAAGTCTTGTACCTATATATAATTGCAGAATAATTTAATGCGTTGCCTTTTCATATAATATTTATCTTTTTGCCTAACGTTTTAAGCTAGAATTTAATAAAATTATTTTTGTACCATTTTAAATGTAAATACAACCTGCCTGAAATAGCTTATTATTTATTCAACTTATTGTTTCCTTCAAAATACTTTTACACTGGAATTAAGTTTTACTCTTTTATCAATGTACAATATAACTGTGACTTATATCTTGTTTTAATTTTTGCTGCTCATTACGCAAAGATTGTTAGTCAAACACTTTTCGTTTGGTGGTAGGAGGTTCGTCCTCCGTCTGGCTCGCGACCACTATCATGTCAAAGACGAACCGCCAAATATCTTATGATGTGTTCCGGTTCGATGGCATGTAAGCCAGGTTTTCCCCTTTCCCACCCATCCTTTCCCCAAAATGTGGTGGTTCCGATAGCGGACTACCACATTATCCTCCCTTTCCATCTGTACCCTCTAGGATGGCAACGCATTAACAACATCTCTGGTGTTGTAGATGTTCATGG